>CM060971.1:40649968-40849968 GCA_030765045.1 Tenodera sinensis
ATTGTTACAATTGCAATAATTAATTCTTAGATCATGTACATTGAAATTTTGTAGGTTCTTAAACTTGTCGGTCAAGCGATCTTCTGAGTTACTAATGTTATTTAGCCTGACGATATATATTTTAGTTACTGATACTTAAGCAATATTTTAACTCAATTATTCAATTGTTCCTGAATACAAATCTTGTCACTATCGCAAACAACTGTTGATTTCTAATATTATAACTTTACTACATACTCATCAGCTTTGCAATTATACTTCCGATCGTTATAATTTCTACTTTAAAAGACCTAACTCAACAAAAGTTGGTACTGTTTCTTCTCCCATTTTGTTTTTCCTTCTAATCCGTATCCATAAAAATTTATGTCATTGGTTGTCGACGCTAAAATTAAGTGAAATTCGTAACTGTGTCATATTTATATGTACCTAAATTGAGTGTTTATTTAGGACGTTCTATACATTTAAGTTCATAATGATGCAGTTCGGTAAATATTTTAAGTATAATAATTATAATTGAGTTCTATTTATGGTTATTTAACGTATTAAATAGCATAATTTAAGAAGATTGCTTGCATTACCTATAATATACACATTTCTCATAAAACACGCAAAATAAACCATTAAACAATAACAATATTACATAAAATAAATTTTCTTCAATAATAAAAAAGAACTGATAAAATTTTCACAAATTGACAATGTAATAACAAATCACACCTCTTTCCCTTTTTTGGATGTAATAACTTTAAAAGCGGCTACTATTGTTTCTAAAAGAGTGAGCAGAGACATGAATGCAACAAATCAGATACTTTTTTCCAAAAGATGTCTTTTTCAATTACATGGATGCTTTCATTTGGTTAAAACAAAAAGTTTGGTTTCTATTGGAACATTTATTTTTAACGCATATCATATAGCACATTGAAATTCGTATCTCCTCTGACATCTCAAACCGGTGAAAAAAAAAATTGTCTTTGTGTATATTTCAGGCCGGTGTTATTAATGCAAACTGTTAAAACGATAGTAAACACAAAATCCTACCCTTGCTTATAACCATTGTTGTTGTCTTTGCTAATTGGCCCTTGAGTGTATTTACCAACTTCCCACGCATGTAGTGTGGGTTGCATTGAAGCGCCTGAGTTATATCCCCCCGTTTTATTCCATACGTGGGCAGATGTCAGTTACGCCGGGACATTCACATGATCAAAATTAGAATTTGAAGCGTACTTTGATGTTGGAACGATTCGAACATGCGCCATTGTACATACGTGCTTTGTCACATTGCTCCTGATATTTTTAATGTATTATTTTTATTCTCTGCACCATGTATAGGGGAAAATTGGGATGTCGTGATTTCACCGGAAATATACGTTTGAGATGCCTGAATCCAAAACGCGCATTTTAAAAAGAAGGTCCCTTTGTGTTTGTGTGTGTGTGTGTGTGTGTGTGTGTGTGTGTGTGTGTGTGTGTGTGTGTGTGTGTGTGTGTGTGTGTGTTTTAAGATTCTTTATTGTTCTACATGTTCCATTACAATATGTAATACTACATGTTGGGTTTGCTTACAAAGTAAACTGATAATCATATATTAATTAACATGAATAATTATTTAGATTTATACAGTTCAATTATTTTTTGTCAGATCAATTGCATTGGCATACTGAACATATTCTTTAAAATAACTTTAGCAATTTCGACTTTAGTTGGTGGCCATTTTCCTCTTCTTTGAATTATTTTCCTTCTGAATGTTCTTTTTTCCTCTAGATTTCTGCAGTCATATAATATATGGTCTGTTGTTTGCTCTCCTCCATTGCAGGAACAACTTGGGTCATCTGTGATGTGGAACCTATAGTAATATGCTTTAAGTCTTCCGTGTCCTGTCAGTAGTGTTGTAAGGTTTGCCGTTAGATTTATCCTTAACTTCAGTCTGTCTGCTACAGTAGGAAAGTATTGTGTGTGTGTGTGTGTGTGTGTGTGTGTGTGTGTGTGTGTGTGTGTGTGTGTGTGTGTGCATATGTGTGCATATGTGTGCATATGTGTGTGTGTGTCTGTGTGTGAGTGTGTCTGCGTATCTGTCCGTGAACAGCATAACCCAAGTCGGTTAAAAATCAAATTTGGTATTTAAATTCAATATCTTTCAAGGATGCGACGCGAAGATTTTGAAAAAAAAAATTCCTCCACCCTGAACTACACCTTACATGGAAGAGGTTTCGAAAATTTTGACTTCCTCCAAAATGGCTGCAAATATTTTGATTAAATCGCCATAGGTTTAAGATTTTTATGTAAAATGAAATGTAGCTTTTGAATTTTCTGGCAATAGCCCATATAGTCCTGTTTACTCTTGATGACTTTTTTATAACTGGTAATCCGTAAGAAATAGACCAAATCTTGCTACCTATATGAAAATGTAGATCTCGTTAAAACATACAAGTTATGTTCAAATTAATTTTTTTTTTTTTTTTTTGAATGAACCATTTCGGAGATACTCCCTGTTGTTTGTGTGAGTTTTGAATACTTATGCTTTTCTCAAATGGAACGTCATTTCAGATTTTTTTCTCTCGACCGTGCAATGAGGATGGAACTTCAAAGCCCTCATATACCAACCAGCTTTAAAATATTTGGCTATGGTTCAAGCCTATTGTTTTCCCCTTGACCCTACAAGAAAATATACAGTAATACAGTTTCTGCTAGAGTTTATCTAGTCTAACATGGAGATATAGGACTAAGAGTTTGTAGGAATAGTTAGTACAAAAGTATAGAAAGTCATGTGAGTGCAATACATCAGAGCTTTTAAAAGTAAAAAAGTAAGTGGAAGTCCCTAGAGTTTAGAGTTATTTGACACTCTTTTAACTTCAGAACAAGAGAAAATCTTCGGGGGAAAAATAACCTTATCGGGTAACACACTAACCCAGATTTAAACTCGGGACCTCCTGATTGTGAGACGAATGCTACCATCACACCGTCGATTTGGATTTGAAAGAGTGCCGGGAGTAGATTTATTTGGCATTGTCATTTACATAATGGAATGGCTCAATAATCTGGAAAATCATTATTAATCAGGTGTGAGGAAACATTGAAAAAATAGTTGTCTTACATCGTTTGTTTCCAAGAAATAAAGTTAAAAATTTTGGAAGTCGGGTTCGGACTGCCCCACCTACCTCGCGCGAGTGTTGTGGACATCTGACAACAATAAGAGCGGCAGAACAAAAAGGGGTTTTACGGATTATTCGATAAGTGTCCGGCAGGCGGCGTTTTTGTAGAATTTCGAGAAAGGACCATGCTACATCACCCTTGCTATAAGGAGGCAAAGCAACGAGCAGAGGGGTGAGTTAGAGACATGGGTAGTAGAATGTCAGTTAGTTTTGGTTATTGCATGTGTCGTCGCGTCGAAAGCAGGATAGCGAAGCAGTTAATGAGTGCTGAATGATTGTATCGTCAAAGTCAGCAGTTTGAGAGACAGAGAAAGGCAGAAAGGAGTGAGTCAAGGTTATGAGAACAAAATAATAATTAATAATAATAATAATAATAATAATAATAATAATAATAATAATGATAATAGTAATAATAATTATACTACTACTACTACTACTACTACTACTACTACTACTACTACTACTACTACTACTACTACTACTACTACTACTACTAATAATAATAATAATAATAATAATAATAATAATAATAATAATAATAATAATAATTCCATACTATTTAAATAAATTAAAATAATAATTTAATCTATATTTGAATAAAATTCTTCCTAATCATAAACCCATAATACTAACATTAACGTTTTAATAGTTTAATATAAAACATTGGTCTTGTAAACCAAAAATAAGTTTAAGTTTTAAAACTTTAAAGGGAAGAAAATCTAAAACTAATATCCTTCAAAGTTATAAATAAAGAACTTTATCTTTAAGTCTTAGTATTCAATTTACACCCAAATTATCCCATAATTTCTAAATGCTTCCTTTGTTCCTCTTTCATGTGAAATTACATGAGAAATTATAACTTCCCACCTGCAGAACATACAAAGACAAATATATATATATATTGTTATATAATTCACCTCTTATTATGACAACATAATAGTATAAAATAATAAACAAAATCAAAACAATAAATTCTAATGTTAAGAAAGTTATTAATAAATGTTTACGCTTAGAAGAAAATTCTTTTTTCATTTAAAAAGTTAAAAAAAAAAAAAAAGAAAGAAAGAAAGGAAGAAACCTAGTGGGTTATGGATACAGAACTGTAAGCTAACGAACCAATGTTCTTAAGAAAAGTTGAAACTGGATTTTTCGGCTCTTTTTTTTTTTTTTTTTTTTTTTTTTTTTTTTTTTTTTAAATTCGAGGAAAGACCTTTGTCGAATTTTCAGTTGCGAGTTGTAACATCACCAAGGACTGTAGAATGTGTTAAAGCGACAAAAAATGACCGGACTGAACTCTTTTTTCTCTTTAACGACGCTGTCAATTGCCAGGATCATATTAGTGTCCTGCAGGATTTATTTTACGTGCCAGTAAATCTACTGACATGGAGCTCTCGTTTTCAAGCACACTTAAAAACCATAGGTCTGGGCCGGATTTGAACCCACGACCTGGGGAGCAATAGGCCAGTGTCTAACCAACTGAGCCACCCAGACCAACACTGATGGGTGTGAAATACTATTGATGGATACTGTACAGTTAAACAGAATGATAATGTATTGAATAATCAAACATATGGATGTTCAAGAGTAAAGTTGTCTCAGCACGTCGTTAAATAAGAGATTAAAGCAATGGTGTAAGTGTAAATGGAAATGTGTACGAAAGGCGAAAATACTTGTTTCTTAGATGTCCTATGGATGCTGAGAGTTCATTTGTTTCTGCAATGTGCAAGACTATATGATTAAACCGGGCGAGATGGCTCCGCGGTAACATGTGAGACTTGCATTCTGGAAGTTGGTTTTCTGATGTAGATAGACAGCAGTGGGGGACGTGGTCTGATAGCTACAGTGTCTAGCAGAGTGGACGGATTTAAAACTGCGATGTAGGGGAAATGACACAATGTGTCGGTTCTCCCCATCTACGGTCTAAACCATTCACATAGTAGTCCGTCTTCCATTGGCGTTAGAAGTCTCAAACACTAAGCTAAAGAGCGAACAAAAAGGGGTTGTTAAGACAAACATTAAGTACGACTCTAACAATATTAATAAAATATAAGATTATTTCAGCTAATGTTAGGATAAGATAAAATGTTGTATATTACACGTGGCTTATCAGACAAGTATTTCCTCGTGATGAGTTAGAACACTCTCGTGCTCGTGCACCAAATATCTCACTCACAAACATAAATAACTGTTATTAAATTCGCTTAAAATACACAGTGATTGCCGAGGGTTCTATTAATTAAAATGTAGCGTATGTATTAAACGTCTAAACGAAGTCAACTTGTTTATTCATTATTATTCCTAGAATAAAGGTTCGAAATTCGATATGCTTAATAAATAACTACAATATCCATTAAAACTTGCAGGAAAATGAACAAATAATACGTAACATTTATCCTTTTTACAGTAAGTAAATGTCATCTAGTTTCAGTTGGACAACTAATTGGAGCCTGCGGCAATACTTCATGTGTTTGGATCGTTGCGCAGAAAATATAATTTAAACAGTTTGTTTATTAATTAATGTCATTCAGTGTTATTAAAGCATAACTAGCTCTGCTGAAAAATAATTTCTGTATTACATTAACTAATTTATTCATATGTATGCATTTGTTACTTATAGTTAAGGGCTATTTCCATGAATATAATTTGTAGATTATAATTATTCTCAGTAATGTTTCTTGTAGTTGCAACCTTTTAAACAATTAATTACATTGTTTACAATTAAATTTGGTATTTATATAATTTTGAGCTTCAGTATGCTTTATTTATGGCAGCCTCTAATTTAAAAAGGTGGAAATAGTTAATAAATAAGAAATATATATCTGTGTGTGTGCGTGTGTGTGTGTACGCGTGCGTGCGTACGTGTGTGTACACAGTAACTTTGTATGCTACACAATATGATAGAGCCCATAGGCGAAGTATAGTGGAATGTATCTTGTAATAGCATATAGCAACGTTCCAACATTGGGATAGAAAACGGCTTGTGTGTTGCAAACAGCAAACGAGAAAGGGAATGGTGTAAGTTGCTTTACACGTGGTGATAAGGCCCAAAACTGGTTTATTGTCACTCCAACGTTTTTAATTTGACTTCTGTGTACTTCTTCTTCTTCTTCTTCTTCTTCTTCTTCTTCTTCTTCTTCTTCTTCTTCTTCATCTGTTTACCCTCCTCTTATGTAGGGCTTACACTCCCTAGAACTTACAAGCCAGTGACCAGGCTCAGACGTTTGTCGGGGTACAGAGGAACCTATAGACTGGACAGAGTGAAGACCTGGAAGCAGGTGGTTAGCCAAGCACCAGGTATGAGAGTGAGGAAGAGAATGACATGAAATGCAGACAAAGTGGATAAATGCAAAGGTGATGATGAAGCAGATGGTGGAATTAGTAGTGTGGGAAACTGGAGAACCGGGAGAAAACTCACCCACACTCCACTTTGTCCACCACAAATACCACATGTAGGTGTCTGGGATCGAACCCAGGAGAACGGTGCAACCGCTCGGCCACGGCGCCGCCTGACGTTAGTTTATAAATATTTTCCTGAACTTTAACTTAAGAGAAACAAATCTGATGTGTTGCACTCACATGGCTTCCTCTACTCTTGTACAGACCATTTTTACAAACTCTTATTCCTCGAACTTCGTGTTAGTTGAGATAAACATTTGCAGAAATTATTGCTGGTTTGCTTGTAGCTACAATGAGAATATGGGAATAGCTCTGAGTGATAGTCAAATATTTTAAAGCTTTCAAATTCCGTTCTCTTTGCACGGTTAACATATAAAAATGAATAACGATGTTCCATTTGACAGAAGTGTAAGTTCTCCAAAACTCATACAGCTAACAAAGAATATCTCCGAAATGGTTCATTCTACAAAAAATAATATTCAGACATAAATTGTGTGTTTTAGCAAGATCTACATTTCTTGTAGAGTAAGATTTCGTCCATCTCTTACGGTTTACCATTTATGCAAAAATCGTCCAGAGTAAATAGGACTTCATAGGCTATAGCCAGAAAATTCAAGATATACATTTCATTTGTCACAAAAATATCTAAGCATATGGCATGTTTATCAAAATCGTTAGAGCCATTTTCAAGAAAATCAAAATTTTCGAAACATTTTCCATGTAAAGGGTAGTTTATAGTAGAGAAATTTTCTTCAAAATTTTTATGTCACATCCTTGAAAGACATTAAACTTAAATTCCAACTTTGGTTTTTAACCGACTTTTCGTTTTTGAGTTATGCTGTCCACAGACTGACACACAGACACACACGGAGCTTTTTCTAAAAATGCTTTTTTTTTTTTTTTTTTTTTTTTTTTTTTTTTTTTTTTTTAATTCTGGAGACTTGAAAACATACATTTCCGGTGAAATCTCGACATTGAAGTTTTGGGTGGAATGCAATACTTCCTTTACTTTACGTAGTCGAGAAAGTAAAACATTGTTTACCGGTTAAGAAATTCTTAACTTTTTAAATGTACGTTATATAAGACAATTTCAATTATATCATCGCTGTATCACAAACCTTATGCACTCTTTCAAGGCATTCATGACTATATTAACAGAATTTCTCTGTAGGCATTACTGAGAGAATCGTGATGCTAACCACTTTATCAGGGGCATATACTCTGTGCACGAGCAAGGTCACTCATTCTTACGCTTGCATGTTCTGAAGCTAATTTCCGGCTTCGATAACAAAGATTAAAGGAGGACCGTGACCCATTCACCTGTTTCTTGGAGCAATTTGCACTTTATGTTGCAATAGATACTACAGAGGATTCCTGGAAAGTCTTTCAGAGAAGTTGCATGAATCCGGTCTCCATTGATATCACGGAAGATTGTTGCAGCATTTGCAAGGTCATAAAGAAGGGAAAAACAGCTGCATTATTTGTTACTCTTTCCCAGTTTAGTCACATTAACAAGAAAGCCACAGAGGTGACATTGTCTAATATGCAACGCAGTATTGCCACTGTTGCAATAATTTGGTTTCTAAATGAATGAAATCGAGATTCTTACGTAAAACGAGGAAAACCTGGCGCGGTACTTTCATGTTACTTTCCCTACTATTATCATTTTACAAGTACTCAATATACATTATACAGTTCATTATATCTGACTCATCTGTTCACATCTTTTATGCAGGATGCAGAAACATCTATCAGGTATCACATTGCAAGTCAGTATTTAAATTTGTTTTTACTTTCTCTAATAGGTATAGCAACCAGGGAAAGTATTCAGTTCGACCCATCGATGTCGAGATTTCACCGGAAATATATGTTTTGAGGCCCCCTGAATAAAGAAAAGCATTTTTAGAAACAGCTCCATGTGTGTGTGTGTGTGTGTGTGTGTGTGTGTGTGTGTGTGTGTGTGTGTGTGTGTGTGTGTGTGTGTGTGTGTTTGTGGACAGCATAACTAAAAAACGAAAAGTCGGTTACAAACCAAAGTTGGTATTTATTAATGTCTTTCATGGATGCGATACGAAGATTTTGAAGAAAATAGCCCCATCCTAAACTACCCTACGCATGGAAAACATTTAGAAAATTTTGATTTCCTCAAAAATGGCTAACGATGTTGATTAAAATGCCATATGCTAAAGATATTCTTATGGCAAATGAAATCTATATTTTGAATTTTCTGGCTATAGCCCATATAGTCCTATCTACTCTTGATGACTTTTGCATAACTTCTAAACCGTAAGAGATAGGCCAAATCTTACTGCACAAAAAATGTAGATCTTGTCAAAAGACACAAGTTATGTCCAAATGCATTTCTTTGTGGAGTGAAACACTGCGGAGATATTCTTTGTCATTTGTGTGTGTTTCTCAAATGGAAGGTCATTATTCGCTATTTTATCTCTTGGCTGTGCAAAGAGAGCGGAATTCCAACGCCTTCATATATGGACCAGCTTCAAAAGATTTGATTATCGCTCAAAGCGTATTGTATTTCCATATTCCCCTTGTACCTACGAGAAAATTAGCAACAAGGTAAATTCTGCAAATGTGTATCTCAACTAACACGAAGAAGATGAATAAGAGTTTGTAAGAACAGTTGAAGAGTAGCGAAAGTCATATGAGTGCAACATATCAGTTTTTTTTTTTTTCTTTTACTTTTTAAAGTCAGATCGGCGCTTGCACACACGCACACATAAACGCGCGCGCACACGTGCACACACACACACACACACACACACACACACACACACACACACAAGGTCTCTGTGGATACGTGTAGAAGTGGCCATCTGCACGTCACATATAGAAGCCAAGTGGGCAAAATGGCAAACGTTTTAGAAACCTTGCTTTTAAATATTCCCCCCTTTTGTAATGAGGATCAGAAAATTCGATTTAAAATCCCGATGCTCGAAGCTTTTCTACATGCACCTATGGTACTGTCAAAAAAGTTATCTTACTCCAAAATTGTACGAGAATATAGACTTTGGAAAAAGACACATATTTTAATTCAAACATTTTAATAAACCAAAGTTTATTATTAGATTTAGAGATATAAAATCTAGTAGAACAAGGTCCCTCGGGAGTACAAAAATGAATCCCCTAGCATCAAACTTGGGGAAAAAACTAAATTTTATCCAACACTGCACTTAAATTTAGATTAGAATTTTATTATAGTGCATCGACCGCCTCCATAGCGCAGATGGTAGCGCGCTTATTTCTAGCGCGGAGGACCCGGGTTCTATCTCCAGTACCAACATGGGGATTTTTCCCCCACTGGGAGGTCTGACACGGGGCGCATTCAGCTTCTTTAGGTCCCGGGTGATCAATTGAGGAGCAACTTGATTGAGAAGTAGCGACCCCAGGTCGAGAAGGCCGCATAACTGGCCGGGAGGGCTCAGGGGGCTGATCACGATTCACCCTCCAGTACTGCACCCCACCAATGACGCCTGCAGTGGGCAGAGGCATGGAACGCAGCGGCTGGGCGGCAAGCCTTGGCCCCTCAAGGGCTGTTGCGCTGGGGTTTATTTATATATGCATCATCGAGCATAAAATAGCTAAAGGTTCCTTTGTGGAGGTTCCTGGAAGTAAAACATGACCCTTCCTAAAGTCAATGCTTATCACTGACCTATTGCGTGAAGTACAAAGTTAAGTCACCTCGGTTGAGGCTGCGAAGGACATCCAGGAACACGCTATATAGGACATTGTACCTGTTTTGATTGTTTTAACATCCTGTATCGGGAGCAAAGGCCTACGGCAATGAACTGGTTATGAATGAAATTATTTGTGGCCTAAATTAGTTGAGGGTCAAGGTGCATGTAAGTACTGGTCTCTGTCCACCCGGGACCACTGGAAAACACCCGTATATTACAACTTCAACAATGCTAGGCGCTCAGGCGCAAAGCCGGTCGGAGCGCATGCAGGGAAGAGATGAATTCCACTGTTGGCTGTCGCCATAGGCAAATCTGTTGCTAAATATGCTTCTGCTATAGAAAAAGTTCGGGTAATATGTAATGCCAGTTTTTATTTACCTGCAAAACGTTTTGGATGTGAGAAATTAGATATAAATAGCTATCAATTAAATATTTATAAGATTTGATGTCAGCTACCCCACGCTCTTTACAATAAAATGATAATTTTCTTAATATAACTTTTTTATTTTAAATGTACTATACATTTTTTAATTATAATGAACCTATGGACTTCAAGCTCCTTATACTTGAAAATTATTATCTACTTTTTAGTTTGGTTTGTTACTAAAGCGTGTTTTTAGTCTCAAAGTTTGCTATTAAGTTATTTTTGCAACAGTTTTAATTTGAAATATTTTTAACATGTTTGAATTTGAAGTTTTTTTCCCATTGTTTTCAAGTCACTTTTTGGGGGAAACAGTATTACATTAAAATTACTGTTTTAACTACACTGTTAGCTGTGTGGATTTCCTAGCCGTGTAAACTTCGATCCGCAATCCTTCCTCCGAAATCTCGCGTCCCTCTCAAGTGCTATCTCGGGGCATCTCAGTCTTTCAATACTTTCAAGCAATTTAAGTCCTTTGTTTAGTGTAACTTGTACCAATATCTGAACTACCAGCTGTTGTGGGTGTTTTGGCCCTGGGTGAACTCCGGTACACGATCCGTCCCCGAGTCTCGTGTTCCTCTCAGGTCCTCTCTCCGGGTATCTACGTCATCTAATATATAAACATATATTTATTTAATTAAACCAATTTTCAATGTGCGGATAGAAAAGTGCTTTAGCTACGTCTAAGATGTAATAATTGTAATATTTTCTATAAATTTGGCTTAGTCATTTTTATCTCAATGATCCAGGTTAGAAAATTAGGACCAAGTCATTATTGTGTTGCCATCGGCCCTTGACACTTGTGCAAATTTTCAAGTCAATCAAACGACCGTAAGTTGCTGAAAATTACGTCGAAGTATTCCGTCACACACGCGCACATGCCCACCTCGGTAGCGTGATGGTTAGCGTATCTAAGTTATCCGAGTAAGGTTTTTTTTCCGAGGTTTTCCCTACCCTGAGAAGACGAATGTCGGGTAACTTAAAGCTCCATGGACCTCGGGCTCATTT
The DNA here is from genome assembly GCA_030765045.1 of Tenodera sinensis. Lineage (NCBI taxonomy): Eukaryota > Metazoa > Arthropoda > Insecta > Mantodea > Mantidae > Tenodera > Tenodera sinensis. Next base: position 40,661,635 of record CM060971.1, read on the forward strand.
GAGCATCATTTCACCCATTTCATTCATTCACCATCCGATATGACACAATGTTGGAGGACGTTAAATGGAGGGAAAAAAAAAAAAAAAAAAAAAAAAAAAAAAAAAAAAAAAAAAAAAAAAAAAAAACCACATACGCGCACGCGCAAGTGAAGCTAATAAAAGCATGTTAACAACCAAGTAACGAGTATTCCATATTATCGGCCTATTCCAAGTTAACCGAACGGAAAATGAACACGTGACAAATGACTACTATAGGACCACATGTTGCAACATTTTTACTATTCCATTTATACTCCACCTTTAATTTCAATGCTCATATCGACGGCATTTCAGAAATGAGAAAATAATAATTGCAACGGCTGAAATGAAATTTTTGAAGTACGTAGCTGGCTGTAGTCTTAAAGGTTATATTAAAAGTGAAACAATAAGAGAACAACTAAAAATTTTTAATTTAAGCGATAAAATCAAGGAGTGCAAAATGAAGTGGTTAGAGCATATCTCCCTAATACCAAAAGACTTACCAAATATGTCTTGCAGTACAAACCAGTTGGTAGGAGACAAGTTGGAAGACCAAGGAGATACTGGGAAGGTCCCTTCTGAGTCGAAACAGGTCTATCTGGCCTATCTTGAGGGTTGATGATGGTGGTGATGATGTTAACTCCTATACACGGTGGAAGGGAAGTCATTAAATTGCTTCTAATATGTGCTTCACAGAAGCACCACAGACGAAAAGGTCGAATGACATTTTGTTCTTTGATCAGCCGATTTCGAAAGAACAAATAGTTTTTGATCCAAATTGGATGGGTATTTCCACAAGAATGTACGAAGATAACAGTTTGTACTTGTAAGATGCGTAGAGTAACTTATTTCTGACACAACTTCGGTAGTAATTATGGGACATCACACAGGGTTTCAAAATAATTAATCACTTAAAAGACGTGAAGGAATACTCCGAGCATCTCTCTCAGACGTGGGGTAGCTTGACAACGTTGCGTTGAGGTTGGTCAGGGAATTAACCTGGTTTGTGGAGGTAGACAGGTCCGGCGCTTTCGGTTTCGTGTAATATTTTGGGAGCTAACGGTTGTGATTGGCCTACACTCACGCAGTAAACACGGAAGGACAAGGCAGGGTATGTGTTTATGTTCTCAAGATGCACCGTTTCGCTGCTTCTTTGTGTACAGAGATAGGGAAAGTGACACCCACACAATCTGCAGTGCTGCCAGCTTGTTTTCGAGAAAACTAAAATACCTCGTAGGAAATGGTCAAGAGATAAAAACGTGACATACAAAATGTGTTCCAAATAACGAGATCTACCACTGGTTTATATTAATGTAATGACTTCCCTTCCATCCGGTATAGCGGTTTTGGGCTTTTTGTACATTAGAGCACATACACATTCACACTCTCGTGCACATGCTCTACCAGTTGACTACAGGTCAGCTTTTAAAAACTTCCATTTAGAGGATAGCTTCCGATTTCCTTTCAATATACTCACGTTTCGTTATACGAAGAGCAATTGTTTCACTGTTTGTTGCTAGAGCCGACAGTTTTAGTTAAGCCCTGTTAAACCTTCATGTTAGGATTTCTATAGTTTACTCTTATAACTAGTCTTTCATTCTTTTTTAATTTCATTTTTTTTATTTTGCTTTTGGATTATAATTACTAATACATTTTTTTTTACTTTCCTTACATAGGTGAAGAAGGCACTGTATTCCAGCCAACAACTCGATATCGAGATTTTACCGGAAATACACGTTTTGAGACTACCTAAATTAAAAAAAGGCACATTTTAATAAAAAAGTACCATCTCAAGAGCATTACTTAAAAACGAAAACTCGATTAATTACCAAACTTGAATATAACAGATTTTCAAAAATATCTCCACATCCGAAACTACCCTTTAAAGAGAAAGCTTCCCGGAAATATTAATTTTCTCAAAAATGGCTCTAACGTTTTGATTAAAATATATGTTTAAGATATTTTATTACAAGTAACATATCTATCTTGAATTTCCTGGCAATAGCCCGTGCAAGGTAACTTTTGCATAATTGGTAACCGTACGGGATAGATAAAATGTTACTGCTCAAAATATGTGGATCTCGTTAAAGAAATCAAATTATGTCAGATGCTTTGTTTTAGATGTAAATATTTCCGAGATATTTTTTATTGGTTTACACATTGAAATAGTTACATTTTTGTTCAAATGGCAAGTTGTTATTTGTTTTCTCTCTCTCTCACTCTTTTGTGTGTGTGTGTGTGTGTGTGTGTGTGTGTGTGTGTGTGTGTGTGCGTGCGTGTGTGTTGGTGTTGGTGTTTATATGTTTATATTCACACATTCGCCATGCAGAAAATAGTGAACTTGAAAGGCCATTACAGAGCGAACAGCTCTTGAATTACTGAACTACACTTAAACCTTTTAATTCCCCTAATCTGTTATATTACAAGGAAATATGGAATTAGGGAATTTCTTCAAATGTTTAACCAGAAGGATAATTATTTGTAAGCATAAATTTCAGGGATAAGTTGCGATGTTAATAACCAAATTATTTCTTCTTTTTCTTCTTCTTCTTCTTTGCCTGATTACCCTCTCCTTATGTAGGACTTACTAGCCAGTGCCTAAGGTCAGACATCTGTCGGGGAGCACACGAACCTATGGACCGGAAAGTTAAGACCTGCATGCGGATGGTCAGCCAAGCACCACGTATGAGAGTGACGAAGAGGATGATATTAAATACAGACGTAATCGATGATTGGAAAGGTGATGATGGAGCCATTGGTAGGATGAATGGCGAGGGAACCCGGAGGACGCGGAGAAAACCCGCCCAGACGCCGCTTTGTCCACCATAGATTCTACATGGGGGTTCCTGGGATCGAAACCGGGTCACCTAGGTGGTAGGCGAACGGTTTAATCGCTGGGCAACGGCGCTGCCAAACCCAAATTACTTGATCTGAAATTATTTCTGACAAACATGTATCTTGAAAATTGTGATGTAGATAGAAAAACCACTTTATACATCAATCGAGCACTAATATATATGTATAAAAATCTGATATGATGCCCTCACATGATTTTCTCTACCCTTGTACTAACCATTCTTACAAACTCCTATTACTATACCTTCTTTGTGTTAGTTGAGATAAACATATGTATAAAATGTCTTATTTCTTATTTCCTTATAGGCACAAGGGGAATATTAGACTACAGTAGGCTTTGTGCGATAGTCAAATTTTCTAAATCTTTGAGATTCCGTTCTCTTTGCACACTTAACATATAAAAAAATTAACAACGATGCTCCATTTCACGAAAGTTTTAAGCTTTCCGAAACTCGCACACATAACAAGCAATATATCCGAAATGGTTCCCCTACAAGAAAAGTTATTACAACATAAATTGTTTGATTTAGCAAGACCTACATTTCTTGTATAGTAAGATTTTGTCTATTTCTTATAGTTTACCAGTTATTCAAAAGTCATCTAGAGTAAACAGGACTACATACGCTATAGCCAGAAAATTCAAAATATACATTTCATTTTTCATACAAATATCTATACTATCTATACATATTGCATTTTAATCAAAATCGTTAGAGCCATTTTCAAGAACATCAAAATTTTCGAAAACGTTTACATGTAAAGGGTAGTTTAGGGTGGGGCTACTTTCTTCAAAATCTTCGTGTCGCATCCTTGAACTAACTTTGGTTTTTGACCCACTTTTCGTTTTTGAGTTATGCTGCCCACAGACTGACAGACACAAACACACACACACACACACACACACACACACACACACTCTCTCTCTCTCTCTCTCTCTCTCTCGCACATTCACCTTTTTCTAAAAATGTTTTTTTTTTTTTGGATTCAGGGGGTCCCAAAACATATATTTCCGGTGAAATCTCGAAATCGAATTTTTGGGTGGAATATATACGTTGTAGAGAAAGTAAAAATTAATGTTTATTCGTATTTTATGCGCTGTTCATCTCATTGCGATACAACTTAGTCAACTTATTGCTTGCACTTGCGCGAAGGCTATAGGTATAGTACGTACAATTATTAGCAGAGACCGCAACTTAGGCAGAATGCCTTTTTAAATGTTGCAAATCTATCTTCAATTTGAAAGTGAATTTGTACGAATACAACTTTGTGATTGAAATGCCACAGTTTTATATTGCCTTTTAAAATATAAATGCCTATTTTACGAAGTAAATGCTTTTTGTTGCCTTGGTTTCATTATTTATATATTATTTGTTATTATACGTTTCCTTCAACTACTTTTGTTTCAAATGTCGTTAGTCCGTGACAAATAAATTTATTTCGCCAAATGTATAATATCGTCTTTAAGTTGTAGACAACATAGGCATCTATTCAGATCATTACTTTTATTCCAACAATGAGTGCTGCCACGCAAATAAATGTATAGATAACAGAAAGCGTTTGAATTACAGCTTGTGTTTATTTTAAAAGGCGGGTCTAACTTTGTTTTTCTTTCAGTTTTCATTGTGAAGTTATAGCTAATAGCAAGAGTAGGTATGTACAGTTTGCCGCAATCAAATTACTCTGTCCGTGGATGACCATATCTGGTGCAGATGACTATTACCCAAACGAAAAAACATTTGCGGTGGAACTAAATATTTCCGATATCATTTCACTCACATTTTTGGCATCGTTATTAATAGTTTTATTTTGTTTAGTATATGTGCAATAAACACCGAACAACATATGCCATTTGCCGTTCGTCTCTACTTACTAGTAGATAAAGTAAAGAGTGGTGTGACAAAGAGTTTTGTGAAAATAAAGAGAAAAGGTGACGAATCGAAAGCGGGGAACCCTCAATGATTTAGTGCGCTGATCACTGCTAAACGATTCCTGCTCCTTCAGATAGTGTTTTATCTGAAACCTTAGTTTCACTTGAGTACACAGGTACCCACTTATTGTAAATATTTGCGTAGTCTGCTGGACATTGGCCATGCAGAGCATTCATCCTGTTGCGTGACATTGGTCCATTGTCCTCAATGGACACTAAAACCAGGAAAGGTTCAACAGTCTACAAGTGGATGAACATCCTAACTGTGACAGCAGCTTACCAAGTTCCTCAGGCTTAATTATTACACTCAATTCAGATCAAATGGTTCGTTATTTTATTTGGAATATTTTATTAAAGCATTACATAATTTTTTTAAACATTAAAGAATACGAAATTTTAAATCCATCAAGGCAATTCAATTCAGTGTTGTTTTTCTTTTGTTGTTTAACGACGCTGTCAATTGTCGGGATCACATCAGAGTCGCCGGTGTACCGGAATTTCGTCCCGCAGAGTTCTTTTTCATGGCATGGCGCTGTCCTGCACACTTAAAATCCATCGGTCAGAGCCGGATTTGAACCCGCGACCTTGGTTCAGTAGGCCAGCATCTATCCTTGTGAACTACCCAGACCGACATAAAATCAATATACTATTTAAATTCAATTTAAATACATATTCTTGCCCCGCTAGAGAATTTATGGTATAGCTCAGATGAAGTTATTAATAACACCGTTCTACATGGAATTCGCTTTTTTTGAAGTGAATGAGCGTTTCTGGATCACATTTTCACACTGATTGCAAAACTGAAATCCCTTTTCGCGTACCACGTCAGAATTATTTGCAAGTCAAATTTTGTTTTGAATATTTTTTAAGATGTGCATACTGTAGTAATATTAGCGTTAGAAAGGCTCAACAGCTTATTATTTCAACTTTAGTACTTAAAATGTGAAATAATATAACTATTACTGTATTTATATTTTTTATATTTATTAAAATCTACTAACTATATCAGCCCTAGGGGATGTACAAAAAGTTGTCATGTCGATAAGACATGCAATGTTTATTCTTGGAGATGTTTATCGACAGTATCAGATACATCTTCAGTGGGTAATACTTATGAATCAATCAATTCTGATTTAGATAGATCTTTTAATCAAAGTAAGCTTAATGATTTAGTGAGAGATTGCCTAAAGAATCAGCAGAACTTTCAGTCTCTAGGTTAAAAGAAAAGAAAAGGAAGTAAAGGCTCAGGGTACATGTTTTTCTTGGTATAAACATAATGAGAAGGAACTTGTCTCTTTTTTTACTACAGAAGAAAATTAGGTGTATTGCCAAGACATCCCTGCTGTCTTCAAATGTTATAACAAAAGTTATAGCTCCAAAGAGAGGACGTTCTTAATACATTCTTCTCAAAAAGTCTTAAAAGTGTTTTTGTTCATAATGGAAACATGCATCCTCCCATTCCTGTAGCCCACTCTTTTGTCTTAAAGGAAACACATGAAAATGTTAAACTTTTGTTACAAAAGCTACAGTACGAAAACTATCAATGGCTAGTCTGAGGAAATTTCAAGATTATTGGATTATTACTTGATCAGCAGGCCGATTTCACAAAATATCTTTTAGGCCAGTACACTGGGAAAGGGAATAAAAAAAGGATAAAATAAATAAAAGAATAAAAAATGAACCTCTTATTGATCCCACCTCTCCATATGAAATTAGGTTTAATGAAACAATTTGTGGAAACTCTAGATAAGGAAAGTGAGTACTTTAAATAACTTTACGTTACATTTCCTTCATTATCCAATGAAAAACATTCAAGCTGGTGTAGGTATTCGCTGGCCCACAAATTCGAAAACTGATGGACAGTCAGTTCGAGAATACTATGAGTCGAGAAGTGAAGGATTCCTGGAATGAGTAGGCGTAGGCTGTGATTCCTGGAATGCTTTCAGAAATGTTGCTTTTAATTTCCTTGGAAATAAAAAAGACCCAAATTATGTTGACACAGTGAAAGTGATGCTACAAAATTTCAAACAATTTGGTCGCAACACGAGTGTCAAAATACATTTTCTCCATTCGCATCTAAATTATTTCCCTGATAATTTAGGAGATTTTAGGGAGCAACAGGGCGAAAGATTTCACCAGGATATAAAAATTTGGAAATGAAGTATTAAGGGAAGTGGAGTATTCACATGATGGCGGACTATTCTTGGTTATTACAAAGGGACTGCTCTGAACAACATGCGAGAAGGTCAAAAGTCGAAAATTTGAAGTACAATATTGAAGTAAGGTTATGAATGTGCTTGTAATTATTATTAATTAGTGATTAATTAGCGGCAAATAAACTATAATTATGGCCCAGTTTTTCATACAAAATTCTTGTTGAAAGTAATTTTTATTACATTTCACAAATTTTTAATTCCATTTCTGTTATTTATATTTTGAAAACCTGACGCAATCGCAGAAAATGAAGATTATTTTCGAATACAGCACAAGAAATCCGTTTAGGATAACCTATCAGATTCAAAAAAGCAAAAATAGACATGCAAAACGTTGTAACCCCTAACGCAACAGCCCTCACAGGCTTACCGCCCGGCCGCTGCGCCGCCCTCTCTCATAACTACAGGCGTCAGAAGCGGGTGCAGTACTGCAGGGTGGGTCGCTTATGCGGATTTCGCAACCTGGGTTCGCTACTTCTTTATAAAGCAGCTCCTCAATTGGCCCCCCTCCAGGATCTAACGAGGCTGAGTGCACCCCGTGCCAGACCTCCCAGCGGAGGAAAAATCCTCAGGCAGACACGCTACAACTGTACTATGGAGGCGCTCTGGTGACGATATAATTTGTGATAAACTTTAAATTCATTTCCGCGTCTTTTTTACTTTCTCAAATTCTACCAAAAGAGTTACTTTAAAGAGCAGTCACTTGAGCCTATTTTTTCAAACACAGAGTTAAGTTTACAAGAGCATTAGCGAAGAGGAGAATAGCGGACACCCCTGAGGGATGCACGACAGACTGAAAGGAATCTTGTGGACACACGCAGTAGCAGGAAATGCTTACTGAAGGTCCTACATACATAATTCATACTCATTAACCGAGAGACAAGCTGCATATAATGAGACAGCTTCCATGTCCCTTCACAGGTGCACTGCACAAAAACTTTCAAACATTACCTAAATTATTGGACTAGTTTTTTTGTTTTTTAATTTCATCCTCAAATCTCGTAGTTAATGTTTCATTGATTCCTAGAAGTAGCATCACTATGTCAATTGCTTCCTCTCTCCTCAACATCTACAAGTGTCTTACAATTGATGGGTTCTATATTCATTTTAGTCCTTTTGTCCTAAAAGCTTTTGTCTGCACCATACGGAGTAAAAGAACCATTCAAGTATCCCTTGGACGTATTTTTTACAATTTGGATATAAAAATCTAATGTGTTGCACTCACATGACTTTCTTTACTCTTGTGCTATCAGTACTTACAAATTCTTATTCCTATATCTTCTTCGAATTAGTTTAGATAAACATCTGCAGAAATTATCTTATTGTTTATCTTCTTGTAGCTACAAAAGGCATATGGGAATACAATGGACTTTGAGCGATTGTCAAATTTTTTAAAGTTTTAAATTCCGTTCTCTTTGCAAGGTTAACATATAAAAAATTAATAACCATGTTCCATTTGACTGAAGTATGTTCTCCAAAACTCACACAAATAACAAGGAATGTCTCCGAAATGGTTCACTCTACAAAAAGGTTTATTTAGACATAATTTTGTGTTTTAGCAAGATCTGTATTTTTGTATAGTAAGATTTGATCTATCTCTTACGGTTTATCAGTTATGCAACAAGTCAAAGTAAATAGGACTACATAGGCTTCAGCCAGAAAATTCAAGATATACGTTTTTCTCATAAAAATATCTCAAACATGTGACATTTTAATCAAAATCGTTAATCATTTTCAAGAAAATAAAAATGTTCAAAAATAATTTCCATGTAAAGAGTGGTTTAGAGTGAAGGAATTTGCTTCAAAATCTTCGTGTCACATCCTTTAAAGACATTAAACTTATATACCAAATTTAGTTTTTAATCGACTTTTCGTTTTGGAGTTATGCTGTCCACAGACTGACATATACACAGGCGCGCGCGCACACACACACACACACACACACACACACACACACACACACACACACATACACACACATTGTCATTTTATATATATTTGTTTTGATCTAAGGGAGCTCAAACCATATATTTCCATGAAGTCGTGACATCGAATTTTTGGGTGGAATACAATACTTCTTGCCTTACGTAGTAGACAAAATAAAAATAGCTAAAAAGTGACGTTGCTTCATATGACTTTCTCCATTCACTCTTATATGAGCCGATATATGAGGCCTCTCATATTCTATTTCTCTTGAAATTCCACGGAAAAAAATAACGATTTGCAGTATAAAATAGTTAAATATTTAAGCCATTATTAAACATCATTTAGCGTAAGTTGTGTCCTTTAAACAGATAAACATTTTTCTGTGTAGTATTATTTTACAACTATAATTTTATAATTATACCTACAAAAGTCATTCAGAATGGCCAGTACTTGTCGAAAATTTTTTTCTTGAAAATGGCTCTAACGATTTTGATTAAAATGCCATTCGTTTGAGATATTCTTATAACAAATGAAATGTATATCTTTAATTTTCTTGTTATAGCCCATGTAGTCTTATTTGCTCTGGATGACTTTTGCATAACTGGTAAAGTGTAAGAGATAGAGCAAATCTTAATATACAAGAATATAGAACTTGCTAAAACACACAATCTGTCTATATACATTTGTTGTAGAGTGAATCATTTCGGAGATATTCCTGGTTATTTGTGGAAGCTTTGAAAAACTTATACTTCTGTCAAATGGAACATCGTTATTCATCTTTTTATATGTTAACCGTGCAAAGAGAACGGCATTTGAAAGCAGATTTGACTATCGCTCTAAGCCTACTGTATTCCCATACTTTCCTTGTGACTACAAGAAAATATGCAATAATTTCTGCAAATGCTTATCTCAACTACCACTAAGAAGATAATAGGATAAGAGTTTGTTAGAATGATCAGGACAAGTGTGGAGAAATTCATGTGAGTGTACAAATCACATTTTTAAATCTTAGCAATGCCTTCCTTAAGAAATCATTAATTGTTTTAGCATCAATGTTATCTTATTACTAGTTTCCAGTGCAAATAATTTCTAGTATATCATTATTGGATTTTATATATGGCCATGGAAACCTGTAGACTTTATTAAAATTCATGAACGAAAGTGTTCACTTTTCTTTTAGTTATATGTACCTTCTCGCTCACCTCTCTTGCTATAATAGCATAGTCTCTAATGTTGGCTTTACCGGGTGGAAGCGAAGTCATTACATTAATTTAAACCTGTGGAAGATCTCGGTATTTGGAACACATTTTATATCTTACGTTTTTGTCTCTGACCATTTCCTACGGAGATATTTTAGTTTTGTCTAAAACAACCTGGCAACACTGCAGATTGTGTGGGGGAGACTTTCCCTAGCTCAATACTTAAACAAAATTTCTAATGGTGCCGCTTGAAAACATAAACGCATACCGTGCCATGTCCTTCTGTGTTTACTGCGCTTGTGTAAGCCAATCACAAGCGTTAGCTTCCAAAACACAAGGCGAGAGCGAAAGTGTTTACATCTACAAACCAGGTCAATTCCCTGACCAACCTCAACGCAACGTTGTCGACATGTTACACGTCTGAAGGAGCTGAACGCAGTATTCCTTCACGTCTTTTAAGTGATTAATTATTTCCAAACTCTGTGTGATGTCTCATAATTACTACCAAAGGTATTTCAGAAAGAAGTTACTCTAGGCATTTACGCATACAATTTGGATCAAAAGCCATTTATTCTTTCGAAATCGGCTGGCCAAAGAACAAAATGTCATTCGACTTTTTTGTTTGCAATGCTTCTATGAAGCACATTTTAGAAGGAATGTAATATAATAGTGAGGTTTAAGACAATCTAATTAGCATGTCTAGGAGAACTTTATAATTAGGAGAAACTTTCAGGTTAATTAGCATTATTACTTTGTATCTACTAAATGCAAATATTTTTATCTAATTATGCCAACAAACACACCTTGTTGGTGTTTTCAGTTCCGATTCTACCCCTCAAACATTTCAATCTAACTTTGCTAGGTTTACCCAGAGGCACCATCTATGGGAGTTTCTCCAGTGTATCGTAAATTTTAAGCGTCCCACTTTGATTAAAGAGTTGCACAATTTGTTTTTCTAGAATACATTACTGCTTTTACTATTTAGAATATTCCTCTTGTATTATTTTAATTAAGCGTGTGTCTAAAAATAAACTTCCAGACTGATAGTACGAAAAACTAACACTATAATTTTTTTACAGATACCCTGTGGAGGAGAAATCATTGACAAAGCATATTTTCACCGAGTGGGATGGCTCAGGCGGTAGCATCTGTGGCCCTCATTCCGGAGGTCGCGGGTTTGATCCCCATGGCCGCGCACTCTGGCATTTAGGCGAGTTCATTAATCTCTTGTCCATGGATTTCTTTCCCTTCATTTCTCATTTCCCTCCCTTGTCATCTTTCAGGTTTGGTTGGTAGCGGAGTACATTCCGACGAATGCGGACAGATGGCATAGTTGCTTGCACACTGAAACACTCTTCCCTGGCCCTCCCTGGAAGTTCCTGTCCGGGCCGCAAGGGTCGCCTTGTCGCCCTCTCACTGGGTGGAGGGCACACTTTGGTTGTGTGCTAGGTGTCAATATCTCAAGCTGTTACGGACTTCAGAGCGTCTCTGGGCTTCGCTGGTTCCGCTCTCTGACGAGCCTCCGGTCTCATCCCTTCCACCTGGGGCTGGTAGCCTCCCATGTTGGGGTCGCAGTGTGTCGAGGTGTCCCCCCTCAGTTACAGATACACAAAAACATATTTTCCATAGAATGCTGTCAATTTAGAAATCAACCAAATATTAAAAAATCCCGGAGTTGATTGAAAACTCGAGAACAAACTTTTGCAGGGTAAATGTTGGAGATGGAAAAATAAAATAAGCAAAATAAAACACTGGTAGAGGGGTAGCAGACGTTACAGGAATAAACTAATAAGAAATCTGACATTGAAGAAGTGTTGGAAGCAGAACATTTACTTTATGGTCTTTACAAAGAAGACCGCATTATATTTTATCTACTAGAATAAAAATAAGACAGGAATTATTATTTCGATAAACAAAGAATTCTGAAACTATGGAGAAAATATAAACGGATTACACAAGACACAATTGCAAATTTATTCAACCTTTTCGTGTTTCTAAAAGTACACCTCAAACACAATAACTCACGTTTTACTATTTCTGAAATAGATTAGTAGTATGAATAACTAAATACTTTATCTGGCTCATAAACAATATAATTTAACCTACTAAAAACAAAAATAAAATGACTAAAAAAGTCAAAACGATGAATAAATATGCCTTATCTAATAGGTATATTCCTAGGTCTTGGAGTCGCTTGTATCTTTACTTCCCCTTATATTAAACATTCCGTTTTACGTAATGTAATGGGGAAGTTTATTACGGCCAATACTTGCTTATACCCCTCCTTATCGTTTTCAATTTTCCCTATAGGCGGATTATATGAGACAATCTCTTCTCAGATAATTTGTCTATAGAAGATTAAACTGGAATGTCAGCGTACGGAAAGCTTAAATATTTAAATAATTAGTTCCTAGAAGTTCCTTTAGTTATGTACGGTTTAAGGAATGAGGAAATGTTTTTATCTCTATTTAATTTACGCACAAGAAATCTGGGGGAGTCCCGAAAATAAAAGAAAGTCTTATTTATATAGAGCGACGATTCCACCGTTTGCAAAAGAGGGAAGTTCAAATTTACCTCCTTCCATTATGCACGGAATTTGCCTCTCTTTAACCCCCAGCCGTACATTGCAGTGGCAGTGGAGGGTTGGTTAAATGTACGTTACGTTTGATTTACGAAATCACACTTTAAAATTTTATGCGATAAACATCTGTTCATAAGTGACTTCTTTGGTACTGCAAGTCAATCAATATTTGGCGACAAAGTCGAAGACCAGGGGAAGACAACTTCGGGCCGTGTGACGTATTTAAACGAAGAGCTAGCTTGTACGTTCGTGTGACGTCAGGCGAGAGCGGTGTATTGCTACGCTGGGAGCATATGAGCTGAGTGAGCTGACGTCACAGCAGCGATACCTGTCTTCCCCTGCCTTAGAAGATATGCCAAGTGATCGTCGTGTAACATATTGCGATACAGACTTTTAATATAGTTCAATTTGGAGAAACTCTGTTCAAGGCATATCTCCAAAATGCTTCCCTCCACAAAAACATTATTTGGACATAAATTTTGTATTTTAGCAAGATCTACATTTTTGTTTAGTAAGATTTGGTCACCTCTTATGGTTTACCAGCTATGCAAAAGTCCTCCACAGTAAATACGACTACACAGGCGCTGTAGCCTTAAAATTCAAGATATAAATTTACTTTGTCATAAAAATATTTCAAACATATGGTGTTTTAATCAAAATCGTTTAAACCATTTTCAAGAAAATCAAAATTTTCGAAACATTTTCCATGTAAGGGTAGTTTAGGGTGAAGCAAAATTCTTCAAAATCTTCGTGTCGCATCCTTCAAAGATATTAAACTTAAATACCAACTTTGGTGTTTAATCTACTTTTCGTTTTTGAGTTATGCTATCCACAGACAGACATACACAAACACGGACCTTTTTCTAAATTTTTTTTTATTCAGGAGACCTCAAAACATATATTTCCGGTGAAATCTCGACATCGAATTTTGGGTGGAATGCAATACTTCTACTTTATTATACGCAGTAGAGAAAGTAAACCTGAATTGGTTAAATACACGTCGGTGTTCATGTTCAACGCCCTCTAATGCGATACATTGAACAGAATCCCCCAGTCCAAACTATGATTTGCATTAAACCTAGAACACTGGAGGACAGGTAGTGCCGGCGTGACCTTAGCACACGCCATTGAACATACTCGTACTGAAGACAAGTTCAGCGTGTGATGTCACCGCTATCTGTACTGCTACAGCGTCTGAAAAGACAGACAGTCTGAGGCCTGCGGGATGCAGTAATGTAGGAAACAAAGAAAACATATCTGGTGTTAGTAACATAGTATCGTAATAGTAGCACTGACTGCTTTAATTACACAACTGGTCACATATTATAAGCCATATTTCGGCTCTGGGCTGTCAGGAAATATATGAGCATTCTAGTTTTTGTGAAGGACAGTCATGTTGTAAAGTAAACAGAGCAGAAGATAACTTCATTTTCTCTGCAAAGTAGAAGAAAGCACACACAACAAAATCTCTCTGCACTTTGTTGAAACAAATCAACAACCTCCCCACAATTTAAACAGGTTATGTTAATGGTATAATGCTCACATGCAATTAAAGCTTTTATGTACAGATCGTGAAACAAAAGTCCTGTTTGTAGTTTTAAGGCCCAAATAAGTAAGATCTAAGAATGTTTACAAACCAAAGTATTGTGGCATTAATAATTTTCCTTATGTTGGTAGTTGGAACTTTAAACTGTATATAAAAGTGCACACAAGGGGTTGGAATTGTGCCTCAAGCACCCACCAAGAGACCACTACTTCAATGTACGCAGCCAACACACTAGATTCAAATGGGAGGCGGTCTACTTTATCTCCATCAATCTGTATTCACGAATAACGTAACGTGGGTGTAACTGCAGGCCCTGATTTCAGATACCTTCTGCTCTGGGCAGCCCTCCGCTCCTTTTGTAGTTCCTCCTAAACATTATATAATTTTACAAATCGAAGTTTATTTAATATTATTTTTAAACTAGCAGTTATGCAATTAAATAGTAAGGTATTTTTTAGACATAGGCGCTTTGTGTTTTATAACTAATTTGTGCATAGTTGTAGCAGTTTCACATGGCTGTTATATCTACAGAAAAAAATAAGAGCACAAAATTTTTAAAAATGTCATTTTGCAAACTACTTTCTTTTACGCAGTGCTTTTGGAAAATTCAAACATTTAAAGACTCTAAACCACCGGCAACGCTAGTGATAACCAAAACGTGAACGGTGAAATACATACATTCAAATGGTAGTGTTCCCGGGTCTCGGGAACAGGAAGAATTGGCTAAGTTTCAACTTCCTTGTTCCCGTTGTCGGGCATGGCATGATAGATTCATGTTGTGCCATGAAACCTCCATTAAAATCTCTCTAGTCGCAAGCTATAAATGAATGTATTCCCTATGCACAATATCGACAATACCGTTCTCGTTGCTGGGCTACTGTGTACCAAAATCTTAAGTGCTACCTTGCTTCTAATTGCCGTTGCTAGGTTATGGTTACGGGTTATTAACCAGCGTTTAAAAATAGAACAGGGTTTGCAGATACGAATAAAAAACAGAACTAATGGTTACTATAAAGTATGGAGCTAGAATATTACATAAAGTATACAGTTTATTTTTAAAAATATGCAAATAAAATCTAACAAGTTTTTAACCGAAAAAACTACAAGCAACATAGCATTGTCCATTTACATCAACGCGTTGATTGGAATCAAAATTGGACTGAAAATATTTTAGGACTACCTCCCGTGCCTAAAACGGCATTTGGGAATACCTACGTGGAATAGCATTTTTTTTAACCTTGCGAAGGGTTCTTTTTGCTTATCCTGATCATTTCAACTAACGAAATTTGATTTATTATTAAGATAAGTTGCTCTCTGTGCTTAAAACTGAAAACTATCTTTCTGTAGTACATTTGTCACAGGTAAGCTCAAAAATATTCTACCTAATTGTAGTTTCAAATTGGGAAAAAGGGTTGATAAATTGTATTAATAAATATAAGGTACGGATTTAATATGCATTTATTTTTTAATATATACCGGAAACTAGGGAACTTATTTTTCCGTCCTCAAATATTTGTTATTTATTTTCTACCGCAAATACTCCTTCCTATAAAAAATCTGGCGCTCTAGGCAAATGCTCAGTTAACCTATTTATAAATCAGCGCACAGTTATTCCTAATCCCTAAGGCATCTCCCCTATGCAGAGTTTACCCTCATCGCACGGTCGCTGCGTCCTCCAGCCGCAGCCAAGGACACGGAGGAGTTCAGGTTGGTGGTGGCGATGGTCAGCACGCCTACTCCCCCGACCGTAAGGCGAATACTTGATCTTTTAGGGACGCTACCTTTGTATCAGGATAGCTCTTCAATTGACCCCTCAGGAACCTAACGAGACTGAGTGCATCCCGTACCAGACCTCCCAGCTGGGGAAAATCCCATGCCGGTACCGGGGATCGAACCCGTGTGCTCCACGCCAGAGACAGGCGCGCTACCAGCTGTGCTGCGCAATACTTTTTGACAAATATTGTAATATATAAAGTTTAGTGGACAGAGAAAGCTATAGCACTTTTTCTTTCTTCTGTGTTCCAGGCTTTAGGCTAAATAGCATTTTCTATCCTCACAGTCTATTTCCACTTTTTACCATTTGATTCTCCACCTTGATATTTCATTTCCAAAGTCGTTTGTTTTCTTCAGCCGGAAGATATGCAATTACACTCGCGTGCTTTTATATCATAACTTTTGTTTGTACAACGTTTAGCGTTTCTCACAAATGTTATTTCAGTAGTTATGTATCTCTGTTTTAATGTACGCGATTCGTTAGCTTACGTAAACAACAATTATTGCTTTGTGAAACAATGTTTATATAAGTATATTATTCTGTCATATTCTGGTATTTATTCGCTTTATTATTACAAATTGAGATGAAACTTTGTTCTGGACATTTGGCTTTAATGCAGAGCTTGGATAGAACTTAGCACTTTCCACGATATGACACTTTAAGGGGTCAATCGTGGCCCTGAGTGGCACTCACCGTAGTGGGCCATTCGCCGTGCCCAGGACATAGTGTGCTAATGCATTAGAAACCAGTTCAGTGCAGGTTCTTGCCGATGCACACGGAGCAATTAAAAGTCGTCAGCGGTAGTATGTGCAATCAATTTTATTTTATTTATTAAACCGGTTTTACAATGAATAAACATTTTCCGGCACCCAAAGTCACAGCCTTTAACACATTTGATTTAACACATTATTGCATTCTTGTCTGTTCATCCATATATCTTCTTTTATTTCCCACTCCCCCTTGGCCTCATTGATTCCTTGGATCCACGTAATAGGTGGCCTTCCCTTCTTCCTCCTTCCCTGCGGTTCCCAATCCATGATTAGGTTTGGAAGTCTTCCATTCTCCTAACATGTCCATACAATTTAAGCTGCTTCTTCTTGATAAAATCTAAAATTGAGTATTGATTCTGCATAATTCCTTTTATATGTGAATTTCTAATTTCTAATTTCCATAGGCCATAATGCTCCTGATTATTGTATTAATTTTTTTCTTTGAAAATATGCTTGTCCCATAATATTCTATTTCGTGTAGATATAGCATTCCTTCCAGTTTTGATCTCTTTTTCTTGTTTTCCATCCATTGTAATTTTAATTCTCAAATATTTATACCCTTCACTGTGATTAATTGTCTCTAAATGTTCTTACAATTTTGAATATTGAGGAATATATTTGGATTTTTAATATTTATTTTTAAACCCCATAAACTATATTCTTGTATTAATTTTCTTGTAAGCTACTCTATATCTTCAAATTCTTATGCCACTATTAGTTAATCATCTGCAAATTGGAGGGAATATACTGTCAATAGTGGTATTCCCATCGTTTTACATTTTTTTTCCAGACTTCAGTAGCTTTTCAGTATAAATTATTTATAGTGTCGGAGATGCATTCTTGTCATAATCCTCTATTAGTTTGAAATATACAATCAATATGTTGTGCTAAAAAAATACGACATACAAATATACTATGAATAAACACCAGGTAGCATACGATGCATTTAATTTTGGAGAAAATCACCAACACGTGTTATTAATTATGTTTTACGCTACCTCACTTATTTGAAAATAATTCGAAGTAAATATTGTCTTATTTTAATATCAAAAAGCTAAGAATCTCCACTACTAGCATAACAAGATTTGAAAGCTATCGTATGATGTTTTCTGTCAGTATATGTGTATCTGTTACAAGTTCATACAAAAACCTCTGTTATTAATACTGTCAGTATATGTGTATCTGTTACAAGTTCATACAAAAACCTCTGTTATTAATACTGTTAATTATGCTTTTATTAATTTATTTTAAAATTCATATTTGATGTTTTTATGCCTCGGATTAAACAGTAATAAAATACACTTCCTTTTCAGAGTTAGTAGAGCTGGCGTAATTGAAGCTTGTCCTTCTCCAGGATACCTAGAAGACTATTTTTGTAAATGTATCGTACCGTTACGCCTGTTTCAGGGCTCCAATACCTAACAACGACTCGAGGAGTGCATATCGCCATTAATGAATGGAAGAGAGTATACAATGAGACTGACAGGTACAATGTGGGGAGTCGAAATGCATGTGGCTTTCAATCGAGTGAGGTAACCCGACTTTATCCGAGTATTGTTGAAGTTTCGCACAGCTCTCGTTGGCAAGATTTATTTGCGCCACCTGTACATAAATGCGTAAATGAGTGCTCTCCATAGTATAAGAACCGCTATATTAAGGTCTATGGTAGGTTTAATGATCTCTTTAAACATTACATAAGTTTTTATCTATGGACATAGCCAAGCTGCAAATGTACAGACAGGCGACGGCCTATAATGCTCCTTTGACATGTATTACGTCATTCCGTGAGCGGGCCATTTATTTGCCTAGTAGTGCCCTGAACTGCGTGTAACCTTCATCCCACTGGCAATAAATTGACTGTTCCCAAAGATCTTCCGACCATCTCTTTCTGCACTATTTAGAGACCCTCTCCCTATGGGGCTGTATTCCATTATCGTTGGGCCTTTACACGTAAAACGTGGATAAAAGTAGAAATTGCACGTTATGTATGGAAGTAAAGGTACAGATGCGTAGCACTAAGGTCTCAGTGGGCATGGGTCAAAGCTGCCTGTCATGCATAAAACCAGGGGTACAGTTGCCTAACACTAAGGTCTCTGTGGCTGAGCAAGATGGTACAGGAATGAGATCCAGATGGCTAACTAAGCACCACATACGGATACTAAAGATATCTCCCAACAGATCTGTTGCAATATGAGCACATTCACCAGTGCATGGTCCCTGGTAGGAATGCAGCCAATCAGTACGTCAGTAAATAATTCCAGGTTCACAGCGATATATCTGAAACTGGAATCGTGCTTCCTTGGAATTCGTATTCACAGTAGATTAAAGCAAAGAAGTCGTCCAAAATAGCGGAACTTATGTTATTTTCAGTTCGTGTAGTATATTTAGCTTCTAAGACGTAAACGATGTTTAACTACTCCCCTTTTTCCCCACTGTTGTACCTTTTCTGTATGTTTCAAAAACACTGTCAGTCTGTTTCGGTCTTAAGTGATATATCTTCGGGCGTTACATGGTGCAATTCCTGTAAGAATAACTCACCTGTTATCTTTCTGTAACTATTCATTTTACCTTGGCCCAAGCTAGTTCTATGGGATTAAAATCACACATGTATGGAGGTAAGCAAACGACAATGTGGTCCAATAAAACATCCGCTTTAAGAACCTCTTTACGTTTATTTGTTTCAATCATCCTATATAGATCTGTTTTACGCATAGAACTGTCACTCTGAACCACAATATCATAGCAGATTTCACAGCAATCCTACTTCAGCAGTAATTTTGCTATTACTTCCGACATACAGCTAGTGACTCGTGCGATTTTACAACTGAAATTAAGAGACATCTGCGAGTAAACATAGCGCGAATAATACTGGAGGTAAGTTACCAGCAGAACAATGTTTGTGCGGAAGTTTACAAAACTGGGTTACGCTACTGGAGTGTCTCCTCTCCTCTTCATTGCCCTAAGACCATGAGTTGGTGAACAGACAGAAGTGAAATACATAGAGGAAAAGAAATGCAATATTTGACGTATCCAGCAGTAGCCATACAAAACGAGCCCTCGAGGTCAGGAAAGCTGCCTTGTGGGACTAAGACATTGCCAAAGCACTTACTTGCCGGTATTCTGGCGTGAGTTACTGGAATACTCAACTTGCCAGAGGTGAATCAGCCGCAATGGTGACGCGCTTAGTAACGAGGCTGTAGTAACTAGTGCTTAGGAAGGTCAAGGGTTGGTGTGACGTGCTGTGTATACAAATGCAACAGCTAATTTCAATTTGTCGCTGTCCTGTTCACTAGACTGTGACCAGATGTCGTCACGTGAAGCTATGTCCAACTAGCAGGCGGGAAACCCACGTGTCTTTGTGCCCTTGGATTTCACAACCTGCGGATGACGTTAAGTGTGCAGGAAACATTCAAACCGAGGAGAAAGGCGTGATTGCCGTGCTAATGTAAATATAGTAGCTGAAGAGGAAGTACACACAGACCCTCCTCGCTTCTCAGGCGCCGGCAGTTTAAACTTCTTCCACATATCCACAGGCAAACCCAGGATCAGCGGTAACATAGCTCTGAGAAAAATGTGTTTTATATTTCCAGATGTTTATAACTTATAGAGCTGATCCATGGATCATTCTTTGGATGCAAACACTACAGCCGGTGTCCCACGGTCCAACATTTTTGACAATGGAATTGCACACAAAAGAAACAGTGTCTGTCACACTATGATTCATTTTGGTCCAATACAAATGACAGTTCACGTAGCAAGCGTGAGAAATAAACATGGCGGACGCAAATATTAATTTAGCGATTGCTGTATTAAGTATAGCTTTGGGATACATTTTCCACGAGTCTCAGTATGAAGAATGGATATATCAGAAGTAAAACACGTTGGTGGACACGGTCATAGTTACAAAAAAAAAGAGAACAGGACACGGGTCCACTAAAAAACGAATTGAGGTTAGAGGACCCAGAAAACTATCGCAATTTTCTACGAATTGACCAAGACTTATTTCTCGACCTTTTACATCATGTCGAAAGCAAAATTACACACCAGGACACAAATAAGAGACAAGCATGAAAGAGATAAGGAACAATTGTAATGGTTTTAACCTTAGTGTGGATGGACAGGAGATTTGAACTCATTGCATAACAAAATTTAAAATTTAAACATAGCATTAACTGGATTTCTTATTATTTATGAAATATAGCTATGTAAGTAATAACCATCTCAGTAATATATGTTAATGGTAACAAAAAAAAATAGTTAATGAATCTTCCAGAAAAAATTAAACGTTTAATAAAACCTTATCACGTTAAAAGTGCCACGAGCCGTACATAGACAACAGCTGACTGCATGCTGCTTGTGCAATCCGCCATATTGTTGCGTTACAGACGCTGATTGGCTATTCAAAATTAGACCGACAAAGTTTTAAACCAGAGAAATGGCTGGTGTCTTTGAGAGAGTACGGCAGAATAGGGTACGCGGATGCACTCTGTATTAATCGCAACAGGCGTGCGTACCAACATTTACTTTGGATTGTAAAGCTATGATTAACTGTAAACAATGAAATGTTTGTGTTTTGTTTATGCGTACTGTACTTGTTTCTTGGATTAAGATTGTGTGCCTTACTAAGATAAATGCAGTACCAATTTGCATTGTTGATTTTGTCGTAAATACTTAAACTGGGTGGGAAGCAGTAATCTATGACATTAACTCTATCACTTTAACGGAACACCGCAGCAAAAAAGTTTCCTTTAGAGAAACAGTTTAAAATAATGTTATCTATCAGCTCCGAAGGTTTGTCGGTCTAATTTTGGGACATTCTGTATAATATCCCCTACCCGGTTGTTAAAAGACGTTAATTAATCATGTTAAGAAGATGTCACCCGTGACTATAAACCACGTGTTTGATTGGATCGTATCTATACACTGTTTCTGTTGAATGACTTATCAATGTTACCAGTGTGTAAACTCAAGTCTCCACATGTGAATCTGGTTTGAATCGAGCAAACGAGCCGCGTGGTTATTGAATGCAGCCGGCTTTCAGTTGCAGGAACTGTGTTGGCAATGCCATCCATTAAACGGAGTTCCCCATGATCCAGGAGTAACAAACATATGAGCAACGCACCGCTTCACTTGTAAAAGCCCATGAACCATGTTGGAGCAAACATCCAAATTGGTTATGGACATGGTTATGTATACATACGTGTAATACAACTGAAACGAAGGTTCCTTCTATTTCATGCATAGGGGTGTTAAATTATCATATATGAATTATCACCTGGACATTCTTTTGTTTTGTACAAACTATCACTACGTCATACTTTTGGTTTTGGTTAACCTATTCCATAAATCGCTAAAAAACAATTTATTTTAAATCGATTAACAATCAAAATAGCACTACATTTCAGTTTGGCAACTGTGTTTTTAAGAATTGTTATTTTGATAATTACTGTATTCTTCCAGAAGAAAGGTGATTTGTCAATGTTAAAAATAAAGGAGGTTTACTTGAGGTTATATGTCGGTTTTCTATTACAACAACGAATGGTCGAAATACATGTAATTCTTGGGTTTCGTTTTCCTCAGTTGGCAGTGCTGAGTAAGTGAAACTACACTAATCGACATCAACATAATTTAGGTTATTTTTTTATAGAGTTTAAATTTTTCTGGTAAAATCTTTGTGATGTAGTATTTAAATTCATATTTGATTACGGAATAATAGCAGATAAATAGCATTCGATGGTCTAACCCTCCCCTAGCTCCGCTCGAGAACTTATCGCTTAGGTCAGGCGTTTATGATATTACTCATGATAAGTTTAGATTCTAACCAAGAAAATGGTGTTGATGTATCTTGATAATGCGCTATCCTGAAACAGTACTAAATGAATTTTAATTTCCATACTATGTATCGAATAGATATAGAAAGCTCGGCATTTCATCCATAAGCTAGAATTCACCGGAAACTTACTGGGTGGAAGGGAAGTTATTATATTAATTTAAACCAATGGTAGATCTCGGTGTCTGGACCAAATTTTGTGTCTTGCATATTTATCTCTGACCATTTCCTATGGAGATATTACAGCTTTGTCGAAAACGAGCTGGCAACACTGCAGATTGTGTGGGTAGTCACTTTCCTTAGCTCAGCACATAGACAAATACCATACCTAACGGTGCGTCTTGAAAACAAACCCATACCCTGCCTTGTCCTTCCGGGTTTACTGTGCGAGTGAGGGCCAATCACAAGCGTTAGCTCCCAAAACGTTACACGAAAGCGAAAGCGCCCCACCTGTTTACATCCACAAACCAGGTCAATTCCCTGAACAACGTCAATGCAACGTTGTCGACTTACTGCACGTCTGTAAGAGCTGCTCAGAGTATTATTTCGCATCTTTTAAGTGATTAATTATTTCGAAACCCTGGGTGATGTCACATAATTACTACCCCAGTTATGTCAAAAATAACTTACTCTACGAATCTTACAAGTAACAAACTGTTATCTTCGTACATTCTTGTAGAATTACGCATCCAATTTGGAACAAAAACTATTTATTTTTTTCGAAATCGGCTGATCAAGGAACGAAATGCCATCCGACTTTTTTGTTTGTAATGTTTCTAAGAAGCACATATTAGAAGGAATGTAATGACTTTCCTTCTGTCCTGTATGTTTTGAGACCCCTGGTTCCCAAAATGAAATTTTAAAAGAATATTAAGTTTAATTTAGGATCTTGAGACAATATCAGTTAATTAACAAACTTTTGTGCATTTGGGTATAAAATTAATGGTTAGTATAAATAATAAGGCAAATATTTCATTCACCTATTTATTAAACACGTGGTTTATTGTAGTTCTTTAACAGATCTCACCTGCCCCTGCGCGCGTTGTAAAACGTGACACGAATATTTCCAAGAAAATCGCCCCCACAACCCGTACTACCCTTTACATGGAACGTTTTTAATATCTTATTTCATCGAAGACGACTAACGACTTTGATTATACCGATATAGCTATATCTTACATTCTGTGGGAATAAACCGTTAACTTCTCTTCATTCCAAATACATCTTGTAAGCGTTAGGTAACTTACTAACAAGATAGGTAGGTCTCTTTAAACTTTTAATTTATTTCAAATAAGTTTTTGTGGCATCAGACTTGGAAAGAGTTCGACATACAAGCATCTAATTATCCGGTCGAATCTACAAGGAAATATATAATGGAATTTCTGCGAGCTTTTTTACTTTCTATACTACGTATAGTAAGTAGAGGAAGTATAGTAAGTAGAGGAAGTATAGTATTCCACCCAAAAATTCGATGTCAAGATTTCACCGGAAATGTATGTTTTGAGGGCCCCTGAATCCAAAAAGCGCAGTTTTAGAAAAGGGTCCGCGCGCGTGTTTGTGTGTACGTGTATGTGTGTGGGTGTGTGTGTGTGTGTGTGTGTGTGTGTGTGTGTGTGTGTGTGTGTGTGTGTGTGTGTCTGTCTGTCAATCAATGGACAGCATAATTCAAAAACGAAAAGAGGTTAAAAACCAAAGTTGCTATTTAAGTTTAATGTCTCAAGGATGCGACACAAAGATTCTGAAGAAAATTGCTCCGCCCTACACTAGCCTTTACATGGAACATTTTTCGGAAATCTTGATTTTCTTGAAAATGACTCCAACGACTTTTATTAAAATAACATGTATAAGATATTTTTATGAGAAATGAAATGTATATTTTGAATTTTCTGGTTATAGCCCATGTAATCCTGTTTACTCTGGATGACTTCTGAATAATGTTAAACCGTTAGAGATAGACCAAATCTTACTATACAAAAAATGTAGATCTCGTTAAAACACCCAAGTTATGTCTATATGCATTTTTAGAGTGAACAATTTCGGAGACATTCCTTGTTATTTGTGTGAATTTTGCAGTAATTTAACTTTTCTCAAATCGAAGGTTTGTCTGTGTCTGTGCAAAGACAATGGACTTTCAAAGATCAGACTATCGTTCAAAACCAACCGTATTTCCAAATCCACCTTGCATCTATAAGAAACTTATCAGAAGATAATTTCTGCAAATGTTTATCTCGATTAACATGACAAAGGATAAGTGTATGTAAGAATAGTTAGTACAAGAGTAGAGAAAGTCATGAGAGTGCAACACAACAGATTTCTCCATCCATATTGGCGGTTTGTATGAACTCTAAACATGGCAACAATTGGCGGTTTGCGAATTCAAAATGCAAAAGAAGTTTTTTATTAAAAAAAATATTTTTGTTGTTAACGATGTCAATTGCCAAGATTATATCAGCACCACTGGCTTGCCGCCCAGCCGCTGCGTCCCCCATCGCTGCCCACTACAGGCGTCATTAGTGGGGTGCAGTACTAGAGGGTGGAATGTGCCGAGCCCGCCCGGCCAGTTATGCGGCCTTCTCGACCTGTGGCCGTTACTTCTCCATTAAGTAGCTCTTCAAATCCCCCCCCCCCCCGGGACCTATCGAGGCTAGGCCCATCCCGTACCAAATCTCCCAGCGGCGAAAAAATCCATATGCTGGTACCGAACCCGGGTTCTCCGCGCCAGAGGCAAGCGCGCTACCAACTGCGCTACGGAGGTGGTCTGGTACTAATAGTGATTTAAAAGTAAACAACTCACAATTTACAAGAAGATTCGTACATTTTTATTTATATTTATTTTCACATTTGGCACTAAAACTAATCCAGTAGGCTGAGAGAACAACAATAATTTTAGCGTGTAATCCAGGGAAATGAGTAATTAGACGTAGGATAAATATAAATGAATGAGTTTACCTTAGTAGGCTATTCATTAAAGGTAGGTATACTCTATTTAAAATTATTGTTCAATTAAAACACCAATATCCTCACTAGAATGTTCTCCATATCTTTTGTCTACCATTTTTGAATAGCTCGCTAATTGCTTTTACTGCGCATGTATACTTCAGATGTTCAGTAACGTAAGGAAATGTTTAGGTTGGCGGAACCGCAAGGAGGAGGTGATATAACCAAAGTGATAATACCACGAGGGGATAATCCGGCATGAATGGTATAGTTATGGCAACAGCCATTCAATAACCTCAATTAAGTTACCGAAAAACTAGCAGCTTTCATGATATTACCGGAGATAATTTTCGACAATAATTTGATAATTATATTATGTTAAGGTAGATACATCGAAACTATAAATATACATGTTATGCCAGTTTGCTTTCATTTGCGCTTGTGTGCGCCCAACAATCACCAAAACGCCTGATGAATAAGTTAAAAACCTTGACGATGAGGAAATGTTATTACCGGGACTTGAAGCATGGCTCTTCCTGTTTCCGTTCGACTTCCTGGCAATCAGTTGGGGAAAGACTCGCATTTTTCCCGCTTTTTTGTGATTTTATCTTTCGAATCTTGTCCCATACAGGCTTGTGTGGAGAAGGAAGAAAAAATACAATTATAATGGATGAAAATTTGCAAATAGACATATTATTAATTTTTATAAAGACTATGAAGTCAATAAATAAAAAAAATAATTTTGAGTAATACACTGCAGAAAAATGTATTACTGTAAGCTTTCCTTTTTAAAATTTTAATAAGATACGCATCTAAGGAGTTTAACTTTTAGAACTTCTGAATATGCAATTTGCAACAAAAAGCTTTCTTGTAGCATTAACCATTTATGATGTGTCTCAAGCTAGAACGATCCTGCTGTAAACATATGGGAGGGGAGAGAGATAGAGACAGATATACTGTAACGAAACGCTCTTAGACTGCTAATTGGTGCTAATTTATGGGGAGTAACTGTGAGATGTGTGTAGGTTCACATTTCGTCAATAATTCCAACATGGAGCTGTCTACATTACAAACGGGCTCCGAACTGAGTACCTCCTACGTTACTGCAGAGCCTATATCGCCGGTGGTAAGCTCCAAACGCTCCGTGGACTCAAGCCATGAGGTCTCCCGCTGACGTTGCAGGAGTGTCACACTCTTCATACAACCCCATAGACAGTACTCGAAAGTTGTCAGATCTGGTGACCGTGTCGGTGACATGGAAGTGGTCCACCTCTACCAATCCATCATTTGGATATGAGACATTAAGGTGATTCCGTGCATTTACATCAAAGTGTGCTGGAGCTCAAGTCGGCCATTTCAGCAGCACTGGTACGTGTCGCACTGCTGCTAAAATCGTTACTGTAATGGAAACTACACAAGTAATGGATGCGCACCAAGAACTCTATGAAGGAATTTAGCGCATGCGCAGGAATGTTATTTTGTTCAGTCGTTCATTCCAGTACACAGATGGCTAAACGGTTGCATACCTTCCGCATTAAGATACTAAAACGAATGTTAAATTGTCACAACCGTTCGTTTTCAAACTTTGACGAACTCCAGTGGCCAAACCGTGCATTTCCGGACAAGGACTCCTGTTTGAAAACCGATCAGTGTGCCATCCCGCACAACGTGTCGGTGTTTTTGGGACACCTGTATACAGAGTGAAGAATAATCTAATAGGTGCAGTTGTTTCTACAGTTAAGGAAGAAAAAAAAAAAAAAAAAAAAGTAACAAAAAACGAAGCTGACAGAAGGGAATACAGATTTTCCCAATAATGTGCATTATTATTATTATTATTATTATTATTATTATTATTATTATTGTTGTTGTTGTTATTATTATTATTATTATTATTATTATTATTATTATTATTATTATTATTATTATTATTATTATTATTATTATTATTATTATTATTATTATTATTATTATTATTATTATTATTATTATTATTCCATTACGAGCTAAAACATTAGTAATTGCTAATCATCCTAGTTTGGGTCATGAATTCATATACCTGCTTCCTAGAAAATGGCCAGCTCTCCACCTATAAGCAACTGTTTCTAATTTACCCATTAAATAGCAAATGTTTCTTTCTATCCAACAAAAGAATACACATAGTTGCAAAAAACTAATTTGAACAGTCAAGTTGAAAAACTGTCCTAAGGTATAACGTCAACAATATAAAGAGATTTATGTACTCAATTTAAAGACGCAAAGAGAAAGAAAATGGTGATGTAATGATGTAAAATTAAAAAGAAAAAGTCTGATGTGTTGTCCTCACATGACCTTCTCCATTCACTTTTCTACTACTTTTCTATTTTCTGATTAATCTAAATAAACATTTACAACAAATGTTTTATTGCATATTTCCTTGATGGTATCACGAGATTGTGGGAATACAGTAGGCTGTAAGGGAACACCAATGTGATATTTAAGCCTGTTGGATCAAAAAATCTTTTTTGAACTTTTATTGTAAAAAATGCACCATACTCTAAAGAATATATATATGCAAAGTTTTCATCCAGGGAGGAGGAATACATTTTGGATGCCTTTTCTAAAGTGGCGCCCCTCTACCTTTTAAATGGGCACGCCCACACCTTCCATTGCAACTTTAAACTCGATTTTTTCTTGTAAATGTTTTTTCTGTTACTTTCTCATATTCATATCTTCTCCCACAAAAATGAAGTTAGAGATCTAAACTTTTGTCCCAATACAGTTCAGAATATGGATAATAAAATGTCTGTTTGTAATTTTGATATTGTTTATACCTTTTTAAAAAGTTAATATATTAACGCGCTGTTTTATATGAAATTTTTACACTTTGCGGTTTTAGAATCTTTTAAGACAAACTATTCACTATGCCAAAATTTCCTTGGTTTAATTTTTTACAAATGAAATAAGAGATACGATTTTAAAAAATCAACCCTGTTGTTCTACAACTGTTGTAAGAGATATATTTTGATTATACCCAATAAAATTGATAAAAATTAATTTATGTATCAGGAATGTGATTAGATATTGGAATGAAATTTGGTACACACATTTCTTTAGTTGCTAGTAATGCGTGTGCAAACAATTATCTCTAATATCAACACTTTAGAAAATGAAGTTTTTCACTTCGGTGTACCTTTAAGAGATAGTCTTTCAAAAGAGGTCCGTTTTCTTTGCATAGACGACAGAAACAAAGAGAGAGAGAGAGAGAGAGAGAGAGAGAGAGAGAGAGACTACTCAGTGTAAGCCCTTTAAAATGCAAGCCAGAAACAAGGATAATTCGGAAATAGTTAACTCGTGAAAAAAAGCCTTATTTGGCATTAGTTCAATGCTTTAATGAAATCTGTAATATTTCTGCAATTAGATTTTGTAACTGTTACAGTTAACCAGTTACTTAAAAGTGATTTAGAATGTGGAGCACTTTAGAGGCTATTGGTAAAAAATTCAACATGTTCGTTAGACATTTTTGAGAAAGGATCAAATTTTCGAAAAAAATGTTCACATGAGGGGCAGTTTGGGGTGGGACATTGTTTCTGAAGATATTCGTGTCGCACCTTTGGAAGACCCTGAACTCAAACAGCAAATTTGTTATTTAGAAGATTTTTCGCTTTTGAGTTACAATGACAGACATGCAAACAATATTTCTTTCTTGTTTGCATTGTCTTGATTTATGGGGTTTCAAAACATATATTTTTGGTGACATATTTGTATCCAGTTTTGCATGGAATGTAATACTTCCTCTACAGTATGCACATGGAAGGAAAAGTAAACATGTTCTGGAAACAGAAAAATGCATGAAATTACATAAATATGCCTTTTCATAATCTAGGACCCATGATAACGATTTCTGTACACGTTAACAATGCCTATGATGCAGCAATTACAAGATGATGTTGGAATATGCATTCTGGTTATTAGTATTGGAAGCTTAAGAGAAATTTGTGAGCTTGATTGGGTCAAAAATACTAATTTTGTATGTTTTGTTTGTTTTCAAAGTTTAAATTCTATTTTATCATAATAAAGTTTTTAACCTCTCAACACATGCCAGAAGCACATTAAAATAAATTCAAATGGCCAATGACAGATATGAGTAAAAATAAATAGTATATTACTTATATTTTTACTTTCTCTACCGCGTATAGTAAGTAGGGCAAGTATTGCAATTTACCCAAATATTCGCTGTCCAGATTTCACCGGAAATTGTTTTGAGGGCCCCTGAATAAGAAAAAGCATTTTAGTTGCCTAATATAAGTAGGCAAGTATTGTATTTCACCCAAAAATTCGGTGTCGAGATTTTACCGGAAATAAGTTTTAGAAATAGGTCCGTGTGCAAATATTTTGAATTAACCTACAGTAATTGGAAAAGTAGACTTTGTAGTAATTTGTAAAGGAATGAGAAAAATTCATTTGAATGTAAGATATCAGATTTGTTAATCTAAAACAGGAAAAATGATTGGTTTTTTATTAAAATGAAGTCCAACACTATAGTACCCTGCCTTAAACTCACTATTGAATTAAGAAAATAATAGTCCATGCGCTATTTTGGCTTTCAAATGTGTCCTAGCTGATATGCTGCCTAATTAATATAAACTTTATACAGCATGTAACAGCAAAATAGCACTTGTCCATACTGCAGACATTTTAACTTCTAAAATTTCAATTCAGTTTTATTTATGGACACACTTTAACTGCAGTGTTTGTCAGTATCCCATTATATATTGGGCGTGAAAGACTCCTTAAGTTTGCTATGAGGATATTTTTATCAGGCTTGAGATAAAACATGGCAGCATTTTCTATAAAGGTGGATGGTGATGGCTCTTATCTCTGGGTTGTATAAAATGGGTAGTGTATAAAGATGGTAAGGGCTAATGCTCCTGTAATTAAAATTCAGATTTTGCCAAAATTAACATTATCGAAGATAACATATAATTAGAAGTTATTTCACTCTAACTATAATTGTATCTGTCTGTATCTGTGAACAGCATAACTCAGAAATGAAAAGTTGGATAAAAACCAAAGTTGGTATTTAAGTGTAATATCTGCCAAGGATATGACAGTAAGATTTTGAAGAAAATACCTATAGCTTAAACTACGCTTTACATAGAAAATGGTTCGAAAATTTTTAAAACACTAAACCTGTAATGTAATAATGTAATCAAATAAATGAACAAGATATTTTTGTAAACACAATTGGCAACTATTTCATACTGTGTGCATGACATGTAAACATAATTGTCACATTGCAGGACACAGAGAACGCATGAGTAACACACACACACACACACACACACACACACACACACACACACACACACACACACACACACACACACACACACACACACACACACACACACACACACACACACACACATGCATAAATAATTATGAAAACAAACAGTTTAAATCACATCTTTTACAGTTTTTGACAGCAGAATAATGAATTAGTTCTGTTTGATTGCAAAGTTCCAACATGCGTCCTCCTGAAAGAAAGTCTGCCGATGCCCATGTCTACCAATATTTCAATAAAATACCCACTTACCAAAACAACTGTTCTATTCTGTTTCTATCAATATAAATGCAAATGTATGAGAATATATAGAAACAGAGGTAAACACACATTCTACCGTCGTATAACAGTTATGTCAACATGCTTTTAGTATCTGTCAAACAAGTTACCTACAGGTTGACAGACAAACGTACTAACTGGTCGCAAGCGGTAATAGACGTTTTAAGTTGGCTGAAGCACGTAATGGGCGTGACAGCGTAAATAAGTTACGTAATTACGAGTTTCTATACAAGTACTCATAGGCATGTTAGTGAAGTTACCGCTCAAATTGTCTGTTGGAAACCTGTATTTTACAGCTCTTCGTCTTCACTTTTTCTCATTCCAGTTCAGTGTATTACTGGAGCATGGCTAAGCGAACCTGAGAAGAAAATCTTACCACAATAATACCATATATTTTTTCACATGCCGTGCATATTTCAGCAAGAAAAAAATAAAAACTTAAAGCATGTCTTACCTTTTTTGGCACGAAATCCCTAGCAGATTTTTACAGTCGTCTGAATGAATTACGAAACTTCAGTTGCAGTTTTCGACCAGCATTCGAGATGTCTGGACCAGGCAGAATGTAGTAAGCGATGTTACGGCAGTTGAAGTGCAGGTGAAACGACTGCGATGCTCATCTGTCTGTCAAAGAGTCCGTAAGGTTATGTTGTGGTTGTCTGCTGGTTGCCTAGAAACACGAAGCCCCCCGCTAAAGATTAGTACACGCTTGCCTCGCGATAGCACACTGAACTGACACTCTCTGGAAACTTGCTACAGCTATAATACCTTCCCCAGCATCTCTTTCCCCTCCACTTTTCCGCACACTCCCCCCTCCAACCGGCTATACAACCAACTTTCAATTATACAAACTTTCTTATTCTTTTCAGGCCGCTAATGATTGTTCCTCCCACCATCTAGCGGCTTGTCAGTAAACTTAATACATTTTACTGTAATTTCGTTCCACTTTGTGCAACTTATTGAGGACATTCTCTGGAATCGATTAGCGGTGTTGTTTTGCATCTTGTTTACTCAGAACAATGACTACTTGTTTTACTTTGAGAAGCACCGAAATTGCGACTCTTTTCCTTATGATCACAGTTCCTTAAAAGTAAAAGAAACAAATGTACGAATTCACAGAAAACCAAAAGAATAGTGTCACTGCACACACTTTTGTTTGCCTAATGTGGAAATGTACTCATTAACTTCAATTGTGTACATGCTACCAAAGCGAATGACGCTCGGAGTGTTTACATATTCATTCAAGAATAAACTAAGAAAACACTTGAAGATCACGTTCAAAATATGTACTTCAGAGATAACATGAAGGTTCTGTATGGTCCACCATGCCATAACGTAGCACTTATACGCCACTGTAATGCACCTCATTAGGGACCGGAAGTTCATACCTTTGCATAATTTTTTCCTTTGTTATAATCACAATTCTGACGAGTTATGTGCACGAATAAGCAGTTTATAAGCTTATTAAACAGAATTTTATGTTGCATATAAATGCAGGTTTTGGCCTTTCTGATAGAAACAACATATTTCTGTCACTAAAGTTTTTGTGGCATAAAACCGTCTTTTTTCCGTACACGATTAGAAATGTTGCAACATCCGAACTGAACCGCTTGTAAACACGTTGGAATAGTGATTTGATTTTTACAAAGGGCACAGTATTGTTTTGTAGAGCACGTGTAAAAAAAAAGTGAGAAGTAGAAATTGCTCTCAATTTACCCAACACCTAAACTCAGTAAAACATAAGCAATTATTGGGAAGAAAAGAGGGAAAAACGCGATAAAAACGAGCCTAAGCAAAAGCAATTGGGGAATGTTCAGAGAAAAAACTAGATTAACTTTCTTCAAATTTATGTGAAGCATTTGTTAGCATGTGATGTACCGCTTAGCAAAATATTGAAGGCGTAAATATCGATTCACGTATCGAATAACAAACGCATGATTAAATGTCGGTTACCAGTGACAATAGTAGAATGTTTTACAAATGTTTTAACTTTGAAACATGGTGGAGCATAAACAATGGAATGAAACTTGAGCATAGTGGCAATTAAAATGCTCGTAAGAATATTATGAAACTCTCATCTTGATTGTTGCCACTATGCACACGTTACATAAATATACTATACTAAACTACTGTTTATTAAAGTATTACACCTAAATTTTGATGTGAGGGCCTTTAAAAACATATTTCATTTATTGCTAGAGAAAAAAGTATACGCAATATAAACAATAATGGCTAATTTGTTGCATATCTCTGAACGAAAAAATCTTGTATTTATAAATTTATTATATAATTATAAAGAAATATATCAAAAGGTAATACGAACAATAATAAACTACATTAATGCTTTAATGACAAAAGTATAGGGTATAGCCTTAATTTTGTGTTATGGAACTAAGTAGTAACTAACATTTCAGTTTAGAGAAGAATAAAGGAAATTATGACTACAATTATAAATATCAGGTTTGCTATGTTCTACTAAGAAGCTTATTTTGGCGTTAGCGGACTTCGTATAACGCATTGCATGAAGGGATCTCTCAAAGAGCGATAGACGACTGAAGTTTCTAAAATACATTTTCTGTTTTAAAAATTAAAAGGCGAAATTCTCGCTGGATATGACATGAGTTTAGCTTTAGATGGTTGCAATGTAACTAACACCATTGAATAGCTGTTCACTAGAATACTGTACTCTTCAAATGCCTGCCAAGCCAACTACAAATTGTAGTTTTATCAAAACTAAATTTTCTTTCCTTTATGTGCCTTTTCTTTCAATTTCTCTACTATGTGCAATAAGTAGGGGACATTTTTGCATCCGCCCAAAAATTCGATAGGAAGATTTCCAAAAATAAAGATCAGTTAAATACCCAACGGTAATTGGTATTTAAGTTCAGCATCATCTTAGGATGCCACAGAAAAATTTACAAGAAAATCCCTCTATCCTAGGCTAATCTTCATAAACTTTCATTTTCTCAAGAATGACTGCAATAAGTACGAAAAATACCAGGAGTTTAAAATATTTCTATGCGAAATTAAATGTACCTATGTCCTGAATTTACTGGGAATGTTGATAGAAGTTCTCTTCACTTGGGTGACTTTTGCATTCCTGATAGTGAGAAATAAACAGAATGTTGCTGCATAAAAATATAGATTTCGTTAAAACGTAAATTTAATGTGAAATACAGTTTTTGTGGAGATAACCGTTCCTTTGATATTTCACGTTAAGTGTTTGAATTTTCCAATCTATTTTCTCCAATGGGAGGTCGTTATTCATTTTTACTTTCTCTACTGGTAATTAGGGGAAGTATTGTATTCCACCCAAAAATTCGATGTCGAGATTTCACCGGAAATATATGTTTTGAGACCCCCAGAATCCAAAAAAAAAGCATTTTTAGAAAAAGGTCCGTGTGTGTGGCTGTGTGTCTGTGTGTCTGTGTGTCAGTCTGTCAGTCTGTCAGTCTGTGGACAGCATAGCTCAAAAACGAAAAGTTGGTTTTGAAGAAAATAGCCCCACCCTAAACTACCCTTTACATGGAAAATTTTTCGAACATTTTTATTTTCTTGAAAATGACTAACGATTTTGATTAAAATGTCATATGTTTGAGATATTTTTCTGACAATGGAAATGTATATCTTGAATTTTCTGGCTATAGCCCCTCTAGTCGTATTTCCTCTGGACGACTTTTGCATAACTGGTAAACCGTTAGAGATAGCCCAAATTATACTATACAAAAATATGTAGATCTTGCTAAAATACACAATTTATGTCTCAATAAATTTTCTTGTAGGGTGAACCATTTCGGAGATATTCCTTGTTATGTGTGTGAGTTTCGGAAAACTTAGAGCTTTCGTGAAATGTATAATCGTTGTTCATTTTTACTTTCTCTACTGGTAAGTAGAGAAGTATTGTATTCCACCCAAAAATTCGATATCGAGATTTCACCGGACATGTATGTTTTGAGGCTCCCTGAATAAAAAAAAAAAAAAAGCATTTTTAGAAAAAGGTCCGTGTGTGTGTCTGTGTGTCAGTCTGTGTGTCAGTCTGTCTGTCTGTCTGCCTGTCTGTCTGTCAGTCTGTGGACAGCATAACTCATAAACGAAGATTAGGTTAAAAACCAAAGTTGGTATTTAAGTTTAATGTCGTTCAAGGATGCGACACGAAGATTTTGAAGAAAATAGCCCCACCCTAAACTACCCTTTACATGGAAAATTTTTCGAAAATTTTAATTTTCGTGAAAATGGCTCTAACGATTTTGATTAGAATGCCATATGTTTGAGATATGTTTATGACAAATGAAATGTATATCTTGAATTTTCTGATTTAAGCACACTTAAAAACCATCGGCCTGGGACGGGTTTGAACCCGCGACCTTGGGATCCGTAGGCCAGCGTCTAACCAACTGAGCCACCCAGACCGACTAATATGAAGAAGATACAGGAATAAGAATTTGTAAGAATGGTTAGTACAAAAGTAGAGAAAGTCATGTGAGTGCAACACATCAGATTTTTTTATCTTTTAACCATGGAAATAGAATAGAATTTTAGTCATCACATACTGTATCCTCACGTACTCTTGTACCTACAGGAACATTAGCAACAAAATTTCTGCAAATGTTTTATCTCAATAAATATGAAGTGAACCCAGGAGTAAGGTTTTGTAAGAATATTTTGTGCAAGAGTAGAAAAAGTCATGCGAGTGCAAAATATATTTTTTACTCAATATCTGTGTTTGCTGTGAAATCTCGATTTCAAATTTTTGCATGAAATGCAACACAATATTTACTGAAGAAAGCCAAAGGAATAGGTATTAACGTTCCTTCGTTAGTATAATCACGATGGAGATAATGGTAGCGAAACGCCTTTCCTAATTCGCCAAATGGGAATAACTGTGGTGGTTAGATAAAGCGCTTCTGGGATTAGCATCCATCCTCTCTAGTGTTGACGTCTGAACAAATGGATGCCTCTTCCCAAGGGAGGATGCTACATCCAGTTTAGGGGTATCATTTGTCAGTTCAAATGATTCATGCCAATAACGCCCACTTAGAGGAACTTATAAAAGGGGTTACCAGATATTTGTGACCGTCTTCGTATTACACTGTCCCAAATTCTGGCTAATGGACTTAGGGTAGATAGGACATAAACTGTGTATTTTAACAAGATCTATATTTTTGAACTGTAAGATTTTGTCTATCTCTTACGGTCTACGAGTTATTCAAAAGTCATCAAAGGTAAATAGGACTACATAGGCTATAGCCAGAAAATGCAACATATTTGTCATCATCACTTGTCATCAGAAAATTTTAAACCTATGGCATTTTAATCAAAATCATTAGAGCCATTTTTGAGAAAATCAAAATTTTCGAAACATTTTACATGTAAAGGTTAGTTTAGGGTGAAGGAATTTTTTTTGAAAATGTTCGTGCTGCATTCTTAAAAGATATTAAACTTAAATAGCAACTTTTGTTTTTAACCAACTTTTCGTTTTTGAGTTATGCTGTCCAGTCTGACCGACAGACAGATACAGACACACACACACACACACACACACACACACACACACACACACGCACACACGCACACGCACGCACACACACCAGAGGCCTTTTTCTAAAATGCTCTTCTTTTGGATTCAGGGGCCTCAAAACATATCTTTCCGGTAAATTCTCGACATCGTATTTTTGGTTGGAGTAGAGTACTTTCCCTACTTACTATACGTAGTAGAGAAAGTACAAAGCTATATTAACATAACAAAGCTGAATTCATACAAGCATTAGTGAACATAGACTTTAACAGCTACAAAGTTGTTCAAAATGCCCAACATGGGCGTCGATATGCCTCTAAGTACGTTGAACTGCTGATGGAGCATCGTTTGCGAAAGTGTCTTCAGCGATTGCGGCACACGCTGTTTCAATTTCTTCCTGAAGTGCTGCCAGTGTGGCTGGTTTTCTACGGCATACAACATCCTTAAGAATAACTGAAAAGAGAGAAGAGTCACTTTGCCATTATGCATAGTCTTTATAGATATGCAAAGCCTTTGACAAAGTATAAAGAGAAACCCTATGGGAAATACCATTAGAGGCTTTCCAAAACATTATTTGAGCCTAAAAATACATTGAACTTTTCAGGAAATGGCAACAGACCAAAATTCCTGTACATACACTTTATATTTGCTGACGACCGGACACTAATGGATTCCTCGGAGAACGATTTACAAGTATCCATTTTAAATTAAGCACAATTGCAAAATATTATAGCCTCCTTCAATAAAAACAAAAGTTATGGCCCTGTGTGCCAAAGAAATAAAGAAGAAAAATAGTGCTGAATGGAAGAAAACTAGAATAAGTAAAACATTTTAATTATCTAGGTGTTTCTTTAAGTGTAATAGAGAAAAAGAAACAGAATAAATTACAAAGATTTCAGTATTTCTGTAGCAAAGAACATTGGAAAAGAGAGTAAGAAAGAAAACATCTAAAATTGTTTAAATTGTTGGCTGTGCCTGCACTATTGTATGGTTCAGAAATATGGACTCTAGTAAACAGACGCTTAAATGAATAGAAGCTGCAAAAATGAAATATTTACGAAGTATTAGTGAACAGAAAATGAGGTGAAGATAGAACTGAAAATATTTAGTCTTGTAGATAATATAGAAGAGTATAGGAGACATTGATATGAAGATATCTGTAAAATGGATTCTAATAGAATGCCATGGAAAAGTTTTAACTGTCGACGAATCGACCGAGAATTGGAAAAAGAGACGGGGGACATCCACGGAAGAGATGTATACAGCAGCTGCAATAATTGGAGTCGGAACAAACCAACAAGGTTTAATCCCTGAAAGTAGAATGTCCCCTGTGATCTTACATATGTTCCACATGTATTTCTGGGTATACTGTGTTATAGTGTCTTTCAATAAATGCTTTTATCACACAATTTTTGTAACGCAATGAGTCATTTGGCTTCTATCCTTATGACGGGGGAAAAAAAAACCACACTCTGATTTAAACGAACTTTAGGCACCCTTTTATTTGTTTGAATCAGGTTGCACTTTTCAGCACGTATCTATTTCACTGATGACCAAACCGTCTATCAACACAGGCTTCCTCGATTCTTCGCTTCTTCGCTCTGCAGCGCACGAGTTGAGCCGAGCTTAACCGAGTGGCTATGATGAAAGGTGCAAGGAACCTCCGCACATGGTGCGATTTTAAGCTTTCGGAGGCCCTATTCTAGAGGAAAGCGCACCAAATTCCCCAGAATGCGAGACGTTTGAACAAATGAGTGATGAAGTCTGTATTTTAACAACATGGACTACAGAATGGACATACAAAATATCAATAAGTAATGACGTTATCTTATATACACCTGCAGTTGTGAAGTTATGTAATGAAGCCTTGTTGAGCCTTCTTGGCTCTGCTTATTCACTATAAAAAGGGAAAATGTTGTACACATGAATTTAAAACTTAATTATGAAACATATTCTGGATATTATGAGTTTAGAGGATCCACTGTTTCTTTGTTGGTTTAACAGATACATCTAGTTTGTAACAAAATATGTAGTAGTGTACTATTAAAGCATCAAAGCTTATTTTTAACACCCTGCCATGTTCTGTGTGTGCCCTTACTGGAGCTAAAAGCTCTATTACACTATTTTGTCTTTATAAAGCTGTTTCATGCTAAAATTTAGTCTAATCTAGTTGATTTTTTGTTTACTTTACGCTAATCTAATGGAAACCATTGTCTTCACTGGAAATAACGCTTATGAATAGATTCTGGGAATGCAGATAATGTGCATTGTGGTCGAACAGACTATCGATCTCAAATTAATGCTGACGTTGATCGTCTGCAGGTGTCGGCTGCCTCGCTTCAGCTTAAGCGTAGAGCGTAGAGTCCAGCTGATGTAGACATGGCAAGCATTAAGACTGTCAATATTTATCTAAAACTAGCTATGTATGTGTCTTATTTGACATTGCAGAATCATTGTGCAAAAGGCAGCAAATGTGGATAGGTTGGATCTTTAAATTTCCTTATTTACTTACGGCTTACACTAGTAGTTAATGTGTAAGTGTCGAATGTGTTCTCCATATTGAAAAATTATGCAAATTTATACATATGTTTGAGAGGTAGAATTGGAACTGAAAAATTCAATGCTACTGCTGCGATTTGAACCACAGACCCTCCGTTATTTATTATTTAACCCCGGGACATAAAGTACTTAAAATAGCAGCAGCCATTGGAGTAATTTTGTCGCTGACGTGAGACTTCCTTTGTGGCGTAGCCGGAGAAATACGACTTGGTTACAGAATTCAATGTCATTCTGGCAGGTTGTCACAGTAGCTTAATGGTTAGAGCACACGCCTGGTAAATAGAGGCTGTGACATTGAGTTTTTCACTTACAATTCTACCTCTAAAGCTTTGCCCACACACGGGTTGTGTATTTTAAAACACCAACATCAAGTTTGTTGGCACCAATGATTACACATATGTATTTCAAAATATAAATAGGGGCAGTTTCTGATGTAAGGTATCCTATATTTTCCAAGTGCCCTGATTGCCAAAGCAGTATAGGTTTGTGTAAGGGACTGCAAACAAAGGTGGATTTTAAAATTTCAAGGTGCAATATGACTGGAAATAAGAATGGGTTGGAACTTATTTATGTTAGTTCCTATACATATTTTACAACATTTTGACCAACATATTAAATGCCCTATCCTGCCTATAGGCATAGATGTTAAATTTGCTAAATTTATGACCCACTATCTCAAATTAAATAAGACTACGCATTGAAATGCTTACAGGGTATAGATGCAAAGATAAAAAGGAAGGTTAAAAAGATGAAAGTTATAAAGTAAAAAAGGTGAAAAAGAGTATAGTTAAAAAGTTTAAAACGCCAGAATAGTGAAAGTTAAAACAGTTAAAATTTAAAATAGTAAAATAGTACAACAGGATCCTGCTGTTAAAACGCATCAGCTTCCAATACTCATCTAAAACCTACGAAAGCTAAAATAAAAGTTAAACTTGTTGCGCGAGCCCTCTGCCTGCCAAAAACCGCAGTGCATTATCTGCAGCAACTAGGTCGTCGCCCAAAACGGAACGCAGCGTAACACCCAGACCAAGGGACTGGCGCTCTTGAATGTAACGTGCGCAACCTAGGAAGACGTGCGTCACAGATGGTTGGATGTCGCATGTCGGACACATTGGGGCCGGGTCGCCACGTAACATATTCATCAGTGGCGCGGGTGTGACCTATTCTTATGCGTGTTAAAATACCTTCCGACCTCCGAGAGTCCCTGCAAGATGTCAGAAGGTACCGCTGCACATCTCTAGGAGACGGTGTCTGTGTGGATAACTCCGGCAGATTTGGCAGCCGCCTCCGCCTGCTCATTGGCGGTAATGCCCACATGTGCTGGGATCCATGTAAAAACCAACTGGTATCCGCGTGAGAGTAACTGGGAAACGAGTGTCTGGATTTTTACAATTAAAGCGGAGGTGCCGAGAAACCGCTCCGGGGCCTGGATAGCGCTCAGAGAATCCGAGCAAATTATTAAATTTCCAGGAACTGAGCTAGAGATAAAAAGGAATAAAATATGGCAAACAGCTCGGTAGTATAAACAGAACTGAAGTCCTTAGGCAGTATTTGTGTGCCTCACCGTTATGTATGAAATTACATCCCGTAGCTCCGTCTAACTGGGAACCATCGCTAAATACCGGAGTGTAAGTCCGGTAACGGCCCAGAAGTTGATGAAACATCGATTGAGGGATAGCCAGCTCAGCACAGCCTGAAAGTGCAAGATCAAACCGGGAACGTGCATACCTTCTATGTTCATTTAGTATACTCGATCTGCAAGGATATATGTATAACTGTTATTTATACTTCAGTTATTTTCTACACTTTCGATTCCTCAAAATATCCTCCCTTTGTGTTCAGAATGGCTGTTCTGTTCATTTAAAACATATACTTTTTCAATTTTAAATCAAATTAGAATTGATTCTGTGCTGAAGCCATCATTAATGTATATAGGACATTATTTGACGTTTGTCAGGAAACTTTCTAGGGTAGTGTATTTTCTCAACTAGGTATATCATCCTTTGACTAACATTTACTAACAATTAAGTTTTCAAAAAACAGGCCAATATGTTACTAATGTCAAAGCAGATCCACAACACTTAATGAATTGTTTTCATAACAGTAGTCTCATTGGAGATTTAATTCATCTAGAGAAAAAAATCTGATGTGTTGCACTCACATGACTTTCTCTCCCCTTGTATAAGTACTAACCATTCATGCAAACACTTATTCCTATATCTTCTTCGTGTTAGTTCAGATAAAAATTTGCAGAAATTACCTTTTTGTTTTTTCTTCTTGTAGGTACAAGGAGAATGTGGGAACATAGTAAACTTTGAGCGATAGTCAAATCTTTCAAATTCCGTTCTCTTTGCTCGGTTAGTATATGAAAAAAAAAAAAAAAAAAAAAGAAAAAAAAAGCTTACATAAATAATAAGGAATATCTCCGAAATGGTTCATTCTGAAAAAAAATGTTATTCAGACATAAATTGTGTGTTTTAGCAAGCTCTACATTTTTGTACCGGTACCGGCGTAGTATTTTTTGCCACTGGGAAGTCTGGGTGCACTCAGCCTCGTTAGGTCCTTGAGGATCCAATTGAGGAGCTATTCTGATAGAACGGTAGCGTCGCTAGAAGGTCAAGTAATCGCCTTACGGTCGAGGGAGTCGACGTGCAGACCCCCGTCCACCCCCATCCTCCGTGGCCTTGACTTCTGCTGGAGGACGCAGCGGCCGGGCGATGAGGGTACCATCTGCATAGAGGAGACACCCTAGGGATTAGGGAATTGTAAATTAACATTTTGGCAATAAGTAATGAGTAGGGCTAAGAAGTTCATACATTTGCATGTTTTTTCATAGGGGTTAAAAATGTATGCTTTTACATTATGTGCACGAATTATGGAATTTTCAGTCATTTGGAGATGATTTTATAGTGCGTATACCTGCACAGCTTCTTGATTTTGATAAATGCATAATATTTCAATACTATAGCTCCTATATTGCATATTTTAATGGTTTTTATGGTTTATTATTATTTTTTTCCATCTGGATAATATTTTTCATATTGGTAGTATTCCCTATCTAAATAATGAACAATGTGCGAATTGTGGACCACTGACAATGTAACTGTGACCCAGTTAGTGATGGACTCTTTGAAAGTACTGTGGCCATGTGGAATCAAATACGACCGGTTACTTTTATTTGTTACTGATACAGGTGCTTTTTTTTTTTTTTTTTTTTTTTTTTTTTTTTGTAAATATTTAT
The DNA here is from genome assembly GCA_030765045.1 of Tenodera sinensis. Taxonomy (NCBI): domain Eukaryota; kingdom Metazoa; phylum Arthropoda; class Insecta; order Mantodea; family Mantidae; genus Tenodera; species Tenodera sinensis. Next base: position 40,704,126 of record CM060971.1, read on the forward strand.
TTAAGGTCGTTTTGACAGCACGGTCTTATCACGACCATACATAGTAATACATTGTGGATATTAACTTACAATTATACATACACATATTACATTATGTTGACATTTACAGTAAATGATACAGGTACTGATATGGTAAATGATACAGGTACTGATATGGTAAAATCAGGACAAACTCTGAAAGGTATTTTTCCTAACTTAAGTCATATAACTTGTATGGCACATGCTCTTCTTCGCATTTCTGAGACAATGCGTGATTCTTTCCCATTGGTAGATAGATTTGTGTCCAGTACAAAGAGAATTTTTGTTTAATCTCCTAAAAGAGTTAAGTTGGTTAGATCAACAGCACCTAATATCCCACTTCCTCCTGCACCAGTGTTACCTCGATGGGAAACATGGGTCGATGCAGTTTTATATTACGCTGAGCACACAGAAATAGTCGAAGAGGTTGTTAATTCATTGGCCTCGAAAGATGCTTCATCAATATAAACTGTGCAAAATATTCTGTCAGGCACTGGATAAAAAGAGGATCTTGGTTTTATATTTGCCCATTTTTGTTTCTTACCAACAGCCAAACGACATTGGAAGCTGTAGGATCTTCTTTGCATGAATCACTTACTGTCTTTGTAAAAACAATATGTGATCTAAGTTCGGTTCCTGGTAGCATAGGACAAAAAGTGAAAGAGAAAGTGAATTATGTAATTTCAAAAAGTTCTGGTTATAAACATATGTGGGATATTAGAGACATCCTGGAAAGAGAACCATCTGTCACACCAAGAGACTTGACTCTCTCTATGAAGCAGTTATCATTTAAATATGCCGCGATAACATCTTGTGACGTGGAGAGAAGTTTTTCACATTACAAAAGTGTTTTGCGGGACAAGAGACAATGTTTTACAGTTGAAAATTTGTGCAAAGTGTTGGTTGTGAACTGCAATTTAGCAGTTAATAGTAGCGGCGGGACCACTTCTGCTTCAACTTCTAATGAATAAGGTAACTTTCCTTATTATTTGTGCTAACTCGTCTCGTCTCTTGCAAAGCGACATTAATTGTTTTAATTAAATAGTGCATATTTCTTGGCATATTTTCAAGTTTTTAAGCGCATATTAGCATGCATATTTTAGTGTGTTTTAGGGCATGAACTTCCGAGCCTTAGTAATGAGTTGTATTTGACCTAGTATAAGAAGTTAAGCACTACGGTACATATAGAGATTCTATTTTATTTGCATTTTTACTTCTTCCTACTACGTATAGTAGAGGAAGACAATGAAATTTTATTTAAATGTTGTATTGTAATTAATAACCTCTTAAAAGAAACATGTAGCATGAATACATACATCGCCGTCCATTGGCAGGGCGTCACATATGCTCCAATCTTTTGAAGACGTTGACAATGTCAGAATTTGGAGTATCTGCTGTTAATTTATAATTTCGTTCATTACAAAATTTATCAAACTGATTGCAAGCACACTTCCTGTTTTATTCTGTGTTCTGAGGTTTTCCTCTTCGACTTATTTAATCTATTTCAGCATTAGAGAAGGGATAGTCAACCATATTTGACATTTGAATAGCGGCTCCATTGCGTCAAAATACGTCAGCTGTTATGCATGTTAGCGCAGCGCAGCTAGATTCTCTAACTGGATTATAACATAAGAAAAGCAGAGCAGGTGATAATGAAACGTGATAATTCTTTTTCGCGTATGAAGACTGTCACTGTTATGCACATGACTGGTTGATTTCAACCAACTCACATATGAGTGGAAAAGCAGGGCCTCTCAAAGTATAAAAGAGCACAGTGTACAAATCAACATTCAGATCCGTCATGAAATTGATTAAGCCCCAAAAGGGTAGGTACACGTATGACACACCTCGGGCTGCTCTCAGCCTGTCAACAGAAGGTTCCAACATGCGGTGCGGTGCATCGTGGCCACTCGGCTAAGCTCGGCTCCACTCGCGCGCTGCAGAGTGAAGAATCGAGGAAGCGTGTGTTGATAGGCGACTTATTTATCGGTGGAATAGATACGTGCTATACATAGAAATACCTAATAATGGATCAGCCTGCTTCAAAGAAGGCAAATAATGCTGAAAGTCAATTTTAAAGTCGTGACCATTGAGCCATATCCCTCAACTATAATACAATAATTACGTATGTAAAAAAAATATATTGAAATATACTTTAACCATAAACCATAGACCCATAAACATATGGTAAAACCATAGCATAACGGACGCTACAGAGGAGCCATTAATGAGACTGCTGTATCTTGGAGAAGAGCATTCTTTACCAAAAGAATCAGATGTGTTGCACTCTACTTCAGTTTCTCTACTCTTGTACTAACGAAAGTCATCCAGAGCAAACAGGACCACAAGGGCTATAGCCACCAAATTTAAAATATACATTTCATTTGTCAGAAAAATATTTCAAACATAAGGCATTTCAATCAAAATCGTTAGTCATTTTCAGGAAAATCAAAATTTTCGAAAATTGTTCCATGTAAAGGGTAGTTTAGGGTGGGACTATTTTCTTCAAAATCTTCGTGTCGCATCCTTGAATGACATTAAACTTAAATAGCAACTTTGGTTTTTAAACTACTTTTCGTTTTTGAGTTATGCTGTCCACAGACTGACACACACACACACACACACACACACACACACACACACACACACACACACACACACACACACACACATACGGACCTTTTTCTAAAAATGCTTTTTTTATGGATTCAGGAGTCCTCAAAACATATATTTCCGGTGAAATCTCGACATCGAATTTTTGGGTGGAATACAATACTTCCCCCACTTACCAGTAGAGAAAGTAAAAAAACAAATTAACCAGTCGAACACTGTGCTACTTCGGAAGAATTTTGGCTTGAAGTGCGGAGAGTGGTGCTGCCGTGCTGGCACGAGGAGTGGTCAGCTCTCGACAGTAATAACTTATAGAAATGAAACAGCTTCCGATAAACTGGGTAACATTGTTTGGCATATCTCGTCGCGAGGAGTTGATTTTGGCTCGGTTGCGAATTTGCCACCGCAAATTTTCCCTTTTAAACGGGACCCTGTTCCACTGGGCGACCTTTTGTCGGTCCGCCACGTGCTGCTAGAGTGCTTCGCTAGCGCACCTTCGAGACTCTCTGCAACTGCCTGCCAGACTTGCAGGTGTCTTGGCGGACGACAAATAAGCGGTCGGTCGAAGGAGTTTTGAACTTTTTAGCAATTGCAAACCTGAATTTGAGGATATGGAACTTTAGATATCGAAATGTATAGTTTTTCGAGCGTTACACCTTTATTTTCATGCTGGCTTTTGCCTATTTGTTTGGTATGTCATATTTTCCTTTGTATCCAGCATGTTTATTTTATACTGGAATTTATCTCTGACTTTTAGTCATGATTCCTGTTGAAAGGGCACACGTAAACATTTTGCAGGGAGGAAGAAACAGCGCTGGAATGAGGAAGAGCGACAGAGAGAAGTGGAAAGGGAGAGAGAGTGAGTGGAGGTTTGCACCGAGATGAAGTTTTCGCAGTCGCATTTGCACCTTGCACTGAAGCGTGTACCTAAGAGGACCTGACTAAACACTTACTTTTACACATATTCACCCTGTACCTTCCAGAAAATTCCTAGGAAGATAAATGTCTGCCCATATTTATCTATGTTGGTTATCATGCTAACCATAAAATCCAGAGGCCTCGGCCTATATTTTCGGCTAGACGACGGCAAATGTTTCCTTAACCAGTAGATATTATTCCCCCATTCTATGTAGTCTTGAAGTATAACTGAGAGCGAGAGACATTTGTTTTCCTCTCGTCGTTAACACAGTCTACATCGGTGATGTCCAACGCTTGAGAAAGAGGGGACGTTGGATTTACCTCCTTCCACTATACCCGGACTTTGTCAATCTTTAACTCCCAGTCACACATTGTGTTACAGAAGCGGGTTGGTTAAATGTAAGTTGCCTTTGACTTACGAAAGAACTTTCAAATCTTGTGCAATAAAGGCATGTTCTTATATGACTTGCTCTTATAGGCATCTTGGCTAGTTGAAAACCATGAACTATAGGCAGAAATTTACTTGTAGTGTTAACCTTTCTAAAACATTTCCCGTTGTTCTTTTAATTTTACAAAATTTTAGGCAATAAATTGGTGTAATATTAAATCCGTTCTCTCAATAAAATTTTCGTCGACGTTATTTTCAATGCTACACTTCAGGAGGCCGTGACAGAGATAATATATGGTGGTGAAGGTACTCTCCTCCATTTTACTGTTAGTACGTTGTTAAAAAGCTGTATGATCACTGTAAAGGTAACGCATTACACTGATTTTCAGCTACTGTTATTCTTCAGTTGATAACTAGAGCAGTTTTCTAGCTTGGGTTTCTTAATGCCTATTTTGAATATCATGGAACCATTGCAAGATATTAGGAATGGACCCTCGATACTTTCGATGCCTCGACACTCACTATACTTGCATGATATCGACATCGAACGATATTTCAGAAAATTCGCTCGCTACTTCTTCGAAACTTAGGTGGTGATTCTGCAATTTTTAATTCATTTTAAAATAAAAAAATATTATTGCCGCAAGTAGAATATTTCAAAGAGGTTGAAATGACCACGTAAACAGTAGAGACGATGTCGGAGATACGGTCAGGAAGACCCTTCCTGCTTATTCAGTGCAAAGTTCAAACCCAATCATCTAATTACCTCACTGCAAGTCAATTAAGAACCTGACCAATTACATGTTGAGTTAAATTTTCTAGGAAGTGCTTCTTGCCTGGAGATAACCAGAAAGGTTAACGCAGGTAAACAAACAACTTCTTCCTGCATTAAAAAATGATCACGGAAAATTTATTTTAATTTTTTTTCTTCAGATTTTTGGATACAAGTAGGGATGGTCGTGGGAATGTGGCACCTGTATATTAATCTTATGCAAGAAAATAATCGTGTATCAGATTCACTGCCAGTTAACATTTACCAAGAAGAAATCGCTGCATATCTCACTTCCTGTTTCTAGTACACTGGATCACTGGAAAACAAATTGAAAATTTCCAAAACTAAACAAATTAGCCGCTAAATATTTTTGTATTCCACCTGCAAGAGTTTTCTGTGAAAGACTATTTAGCACAGCAGGAGGGATATGTGACAGAAAAATCTGATGTGTTGCACTCACATGATTTTCTCTACTCTTGTACTAATCATTTTTACAAACTCTTATTCCTATATCTTCTTCTTGTTAGTTAAGATAAACATTTGTACAAATATATCTTACTGCTTGTTTCCTTGCAGGTGCGATAGTCAAATCTTTTAAAGCTTTGACATTCCGTTCTCTTTGTACACTTAACACATAAAAAATGAACAACGACGTTCCATTTCACGCAAGCTTTGTTTTCCGGAACTCACACACATAACAAGGAATATCTCCGAAATGGTTCAACCTACAAGAAAATTTATTGAGACTTAAATTATGTACTTTAGCAAGATCTACAGTACAGTATGATTTGGTCTATCTCTAACGGTTTACCAGTTATGCAAAAGTCGTCCAGAGTAAATACGACTACAGGGGCTATAACCAGAAAATTCAAGATATACATTTCATTTGTCATAAAAATATCTCAAACACATAACATGTTAAGCAAAATCGTTTGAGCCATTTTCAAGAAAATCAAAACTTCCGAAAAATGTTCCATGTAAAGGGTAGTTTAGGGTGGGGCTATTTTCTTGAAAATCTTCGTGTCGCATCCTTGAACGCCATTAAACTTAAATACCAACTTTGGTTTTTAACCGACTTTTCGTTTTTGAGTTATGCTATCCACAGACTGACACACACACACACACACACACACACACACACACGCGCGCGCGCGCGCGCATGTTAGTCAGAGTAACACAGCATACCCAGGATATATGATCAGCCTTAAGGCAAATCAAGAAAAAATATTTGGTGAGGTTGGTCGGACCCGGAGCCCCCCGAGTGCGAATCACACACGTTACCGCGGCACCATCTAGCTCATCTCTATGGTTGCAGGAACTAAAATTTCTCAGAACCTTGAGGGGTAGCAAGGAGTTAAGACGAACGCCACTGTTTATCTGCTCACTGCCTCAAATTGCTCCCTTTTCTAAAAACCGTCTTCCACTTTGCTCCATAATTTTTCAAGAAGGACGTTTGACACTTTGACCTCTTGTATCTTCTGTATTCTGCCATTAGTGATTTATTTCACGGAAAACGATTTTGAGCAATCAAATGTATTTAAGTGTAATATAATAGCAATCGATATGATATAGGATAATAATCGTGTTAATAACATAACCTCAAGCTCTTGGAAAATTACATTCTCTGCAGACGCCATGTGTCCGTTATTCTCAGGACGGGAATACGTGCCGATACTTCGCAAAGGCGCCTTCACTTGTTCTAAGTGGTGAAATGCAAAGCGCCGTTTCATCGAAAACGTGAATAACAGACGGCTTCCAAGAACGGATTGAATTATGCAATGCAAAGAGCGGAAAATATTTTCTTCATTTGGGTATCCAGCACATACTGCGCAGTTTCTGTACAGCCAATTGCTTGATGCTTCTAAAGAGGGCGACTTGCTCTGTGTTTCAATTGCGCAAACAACAGCATCTTGAGAAAGCTAAGTTGTCTGCAACTCCGTGAATTCACAAATGGTAGGTATTTTCCTGCGAGATTGTATCGGTATGAAAAAGCTTTGCGTCATGGCGTGGAAGAAAACCATTGTTTGCAACAAATTCCAAGTACCTTAAGGTCTTAAAACGATTAAAAATATTTACTATCCTGCACTTACATGACTTTCTTTATTTTTCTTGATCAAATATTATTATTATTATTATTATTATTATTATTATTATTATTATTATTATTATTATTATTATTATTATTATTATTATTATTATTATTATTATTATTATTATTATTATTATTATTATTATTATTATTATTATTATTATTATTATTATTATTATTATTATTATTATTATTATTATTATTATTATTATTATTATTATTATTATTATTATTATTATTATTATTATTATTATTATTATTATTATTATTATTATTATTATTATTATTATTATTATTATTATTATTATTATTATTATTATTATTATTATTATTATTATTATTATTATTATTATTATTATTATTATTATTATTATTATTATTATCATCATCATTATCATTATCATTATCATTATCATTGTCATTATCATTATCATTATCATTATCATTATCATTATTATTATCATTATTATTATTATTATTATTATTATTATTATTATTATTATTATTATTATTATTATTATTATTATTATTATTATTATTATTATTATTATTATTATTATTATTATTATTATTATTATTATTGTTCTATCTAATTTATCTTGATCCAGGCAACCCTTTGCGAAAATTATTTTATTTCATTTTTCCTTATAGATACAATGGGGATATGGGAGCTGGTAACAGCTGGTTGCTGAGTAATGGCTTTGACTTTGGCATTCTATTATACTTGCATAACCAAGGAAAGAACATCTGATGTATTGTACTCATGTGATTTTCTCTACTCTCGTAGAAACCACTCTCACAAACTCTTATTCCTCTATCTCAGCGATGTCCAACATTTGCGAATGAACGGAGGTTGGCTTTACCTCTCTCCACTTTATGCAGACTGTGCATTTTGTTGCAGTGGCGGTTTGGTTACATACGTTGCGTTTGATTTACGAAAGCACTTTCAAATCTTATGCGATAAACAGTTGTTCGTTTGTCACTTATTTAGTGCTGCGTTACATATTGCGATACAGACTTCTAATATAGTTCAATTTGCAGAAACTCTCCACAAATATATGTAGAGCTATACTCACTCTTATACATACCATTCTTGGAAATGTCCATTTATCGATCTACTTCATTTTAATAGACATAAATGTTTGTGGAAATTATCTTATTGATAATTTTCTTTATTGATACTGTCCGGTCATGATTCTACCACGCCTCAGGCACTACTTGATCAATCCTAGTTGGGGTGTGGATGATAATTACGTAAGTGTCTCCGAAGAGACAGGGCTGAGCATCGCTACTGTATTTTCTTCTCTTAGTTGAGATAAACATTTGCAAACATTGTCTTATTATTTATCTTCTTGTAAGTACAAGGAGGGTGTGGGAATACACCTGAGCGATAGTCACATCTTTTAAAGCTTTGAGCTTTGAGCTTTCTATAGCCAGAAAATTCAAAATATACATTTCATTTGACATAAAAATATCACAAACATATGCCATTTTTATCAAAATCGATAGGGCTATTTTCAAGAAAATGAAAATTTTCGAAAAATGTTCCATGTAATGGGTAGTTTAGGGTGGGGCTGTTTTCCTCAAAATATTCGTGTCGCATCCTTGAAAGGCACTAAACTTAAATACTAACCTTGGTCTTTTAACTACTTTTCGTTTTTGACTTATGCTGTCCACGGGCTGACAGACACACACACACACTCTCACACGCACACACACACACACACACACACACACACAGACACACACACACACACACCACCCGGACCTTTTTCTAAAAATGCTTTTTTTATGGATTAAGGGGTCTCAAAACATTTTTCCGATGAAATCTCGACGTCCAAGTTTGGTTGGAGTACAATACTTCCCCTACTTACCAGCAGAGAAAGTAATAGCAAGGCATATCTCCAAAATGGTGCACTACAAAAAATTTATTTCGAAATAAATTGTGTGTTCTAGCAAAGTTTACATTTTTAAATAGTACGATTTGATGTATCTTTTACGGTTTACCAGCTATGCAAAAGTCATCCAGAGTAAACAGACTACATAGGCTATAGTCAGAAAATTCAAATTGGACATATCGTTTTCCATAAAAATATCTCAAACATATTGCATTTTAATCAAAATCGTTAGAGCCATTTTGAGAAAATCAAAACTTTTGAAAAATTATGCATGAAAAGAGTAGTTTAGGATGGAGGAGCTTTCTTCAAAATCTCCCTGTGGTATCTTTGAAATGCCAACTTTGGTTTTTAGCTGAGTTTGTTTTTGAGCTATGCTGTCCACACACGTACACACGCACACACGCATACCCGCGCACGCACACACACGGACCATTTTCTAAAAGTGTTTTTTCCTTTTTTGGATTCTAGGGGCCTCTGAACATATTTCCAGTGAAATCTGGATATCGAATTTTTAGGTGGAATATAGTACTTCTTCTACTTACTATCCGTATTAGAGAAAGTAAAAGTGAATGTATGTTTGTCCTCTATGGACTCCAAAACTGCGTGACCGATCAAATGCAAATTCGGCATGTGTATACATTTTATAACATTCGCATGGTTTTCTCTTCTCACTTTTCGTTTACGAAAATGCAGTTTAGACTTCAAGATACAATTCTTGCCATTTTCTGTTATTGAAAGTGAAGTGCAAGATATTACATTCTTAAGATTTTCTCAACTCACTTTTCTTTTATAAAGAACAATCAAAATTCTTTCTCTACTACCTTTCTACAAACAATTCACATAGTTTTCCATGTATTTCAAGTTGTAATGCAATGCGTTATATTCAGAGTTATCTTTACTCGCGTTTCTTGTATGAAACACATTAGCATTTCTTTCTCTTCTTCCTCTTCTAGAAAGAATTCACACAATTTTGACAGAAATGCAACGTCTTACATTCACACAGATATCCCTACTTGCTCTTCTTCCTCTGGTATTTTGGGTGATTCAACAATGATTTTACACAGTGTTTTCCCGATGATTGTATTTATTTTGTTTATTTTGGGTTTTTATAGTATCCAACACAATTCTAAAATAATAATAAATGAATGAGCATTTAATGTTTTCATTTATGAGTTAATTTTGGGAGCATGTCCTTTTTTCGCACTTGGTGTAATGGTTCTTTCACGCTGTTTTTCACACGATTTACATACACATTGGTCGTTCTCTTGATAGAATTTCTTGGTTATACACAGTAGATAGTGGAATCCATGTATTGCTAGACCTACTTTGGTGTGTCTCTGTGGTTGGTTGCTTTCCATTCATTGCCTGTTTATCATGGCGCCCGTTCCAAAAGTTCGACGTTTATTTCCTTTTCCTTCCGCTTCTTTCTTGCTATCGCTTCTCTGTAAGCTTTTGTGTTTGGTAGTAGCATTTTGTTCCTTATATCTTCCAGGAAGTAGGTTTCCCGGGTGATTGCATGCACTATTCTGTTTGGTGCATATTTACTAGTTCCGTGCTCTTTTTGTGTATCTTGCTTTTACAGGTTCAATTTTTCCATGTCACTTGTTTTTAGTTTCTCCCAGTAGAGTTCTATCCCATATGTAACAATTGGCGCTATTGTCGTTTCGAACAATTTCATCGCTGTTACTAATGTGATGGTTTTGATGTTATATATTGGTTTTAGGGCAGCTACTAATTTTTCCTGTAGGTATGTGGATTTTGAATGAAGTCGCTGTTGTTTGCAAAGTGATACTTACGTATGGTATCTGTTTATTATGTTCAGTGGCTCACTCATCGTTAAGTTCTGCTTCAATCCTCCCCCTCTCCTAAATATCATCTGTGCTGTTTTATCCTTGTTTATGACGAACTTATTTTCTGTCGCCCAATGCTGTAACTCGCTTATGCCCTCTTGTACGGCCTGTTTAAGAGTTGATCTTAGAAACATACCGTCTGCATACATTGTGAGGGTTGTTCCTTTCCTTTTGTCCCCATTATCTATTGTCATATGAATTAATAGAGGACTTATCAGGTGTCCTTGCATGACTCTGTTGGTCTGCGTTATTAAGTCTAAAAGTTGTAGGGATAAAATAGTCAATCCACGGGCAACATGGGTATTTCAGTTAGTATGCTATATTAAATAAAATATTTAGAGCATTTTGAGAAAATCCAAATTTTCCCAACGTTTGCCATATAACAATCTTGGATGATGGTGATCTTAAGTATCTTTGTGTCGCAACTATGTAAGGTACTGTTCACAAACAGAAAGACAGACAGACACATGCAGATATGTATTTGAGGCGCAGTCTTAATATCCAATTTACTTTCTGGAGGTTCGTAGTATAAAAAGCAAAAATATTAAAATAATTCAAGGAGTAGTTTTCTTAAGAGATTGCTCTAAGTTTTCGAGGATGGTAACAGAAGCTAACGAAAGCTTAGAATAGCATTCACGGGATTTGAAACTTTGTATGGCTGTTTGCGTAGAAGTTTCCTAACTTCATCCTTTGCTCTCTGAAGCTGTTTACTTACAAACTTCCACAGTTGGAGTTTGTGTAGGAAGGGAATTTTATACTAACTGGACTTCCTAAATTAGTTGTTAAATTAATGTTGGCAAATAATGGAAAACAAAAGCATTCCAAAACATCTGATAACTATAATTAGAAATGTATATAAGCATAACACAATAATGATCGGTCCTTACCAAAAAATAAAAATACAGCATCAGTGAACAAAGGAGTTAGACAAGGGTGCCCATTATCACCTACTTGATGTAATATATATAGACGACATTGTCAGAGAATGGCAGTATAAGTTATTTGTATGTAAATTTTAAGATAAACAAAACCATTTTAGATGCAGTGCTATTTACACACCATCTGGTGTTAATCAGTGACACAGAATTAAATATGCAAAAGGTTCTACACTAATTAACCAAAACAAGCAAAATTAGAACATAAAAATACCAACAAACACAAATAAAGCGATGGATGTTAGAGGGTCGCAAACAATAGGAGGAAAAACATTAATACAATAAGGAATAGTAGAACAAATAAACTGTTCAGATTATTTAGGCTGCAATGTTTCATACTTACAACATAAATAAATTAATTCAACCAGGTATGTGGTACCATCAAGCGAAAATTGAAACCTACAAGGAAACAAACAAACAAAATTTTCCAAAGTGATGGCTGCTCCAGTGTTAACGTATGGATCTGAATGCTTTACTGTGACCAAACAAATGGAAAAAATGTTGCAGCAGCAGAGATGCATATTGAAGTCGGTCTCCAGCCTAAATTACCATTTACATGCAAAATGTTTGGAGAATTTTTATTTTCGCGAAAATAGCTAACGATTTTGATTAAAATGCTATATGTTTGCGATATTTTTATGGCAAATGAAATGTATATTTTGAATTTTCTGGCTATAGCCTATGTAGTCCTGACCTGACTTTTGCATAGCTGGTAAACCGTAAGAGATAGACAAAATCTTACTATATAAAAATGTAGGTCCTGTTACAGCACACAATTTATACCCGAATAATTTTTGCGAGTTTTGCAATACTTGAACTGTCGCCAATTGGAAGATCGTTACTCATTTTTTGTATCTTAGTCGCGCAGACAGAACGGGATCTCAAAGCTTTAAAAGATTTGACTATCGCTCAAAGTCTACTGTATTCCCATATGCCCAAAATCCATGTTTATATGTCGCATGGATTTTAATGTAAGCTATACATTCAAATGTTCTTCTATCATTTTCTCGCTCTCATAGGAGTATTTACAGCGTTTTTCTTTCTGTAAAAGGTTACTTGGATAGTAGATTTTGTATTGCACTAAGAAAATTTGTTACGTATATCTACAGATAAAAAGCGAAAAGAATATGTTAAAAGAATACCAGAGATCAGGCTTCCTAAACAAATAATGCAATATCATCCTAAGTATGAGATCGGTGGGCAGACCCAGGAAACGATGGCTGGAGTGCTTTGAAGGCGCAACAGACACTTGATTGTCTACGCCATGAAGTGAAGAAGAAGAAGAAAGAAAGAAAGAAAGAAGGAAGGAGGGAGGGAAGGAGGAAAGGAAGGAAGGAAGGAAAGAAAGAAACAAACAAACAAAGAAAGAAAGGAAGAAAGAAAGAAAGAAAGAAAGAAGGAAAGAAGGAAAGAAGGAAAGAAGGAAAGAAAGAAAGATAGAAATAAAGAAAGAAACATAGAAAGAAAGAAAGAAAGAAAGAAAGAAAGAAAAAGAAAGAAAGAAAGCACGAAAGAAAGAAAGCACGAAAGAAAGAAAGAAAGAAGGAAGGAAAGAAAGAAAGAAAGAAAGAAAGAACGAAAGAAAGAAAGAAAGATGGAAAGAAAGAAAGATGGAAAGAAAGAAGGAAAGAAAGAAAGAAAGATGGAAAGAAAGGAAGATGGAAAGAAAGAAGGAAAGAAAGAAAGAAAGAAAGAAAGGAAGGAAGGAAGGAAGGAAGGAAGGAAGGAAGGAAGGAGGGAGGGAGGGAGGGAGGGAGGGAGGGAGGGAGGGAGGGAGGGAGGGAGGGAGGGAGGGAGGGAGGGAGGGAGGGAGGGAGGGAGGGAGGGAGGGAGGGAGGGAGGGAGGGAGGGAGGGAGGGAGGGAGGGAGGGAGGGAGGGAGGGAGGGAGGGAGGGAGGGAGGGAGGGAGGGAGGGAGGGAGGGAGGGAGGGAGGGAGGGAGGGAGGGAGGGAGGGAGGGAGGAAGGAAGGAAGGAAGGAAGGAAGGAAGGAAGGAAGGAAGGAAGGAAGGAAGGAAGGAAGGAAGGAAGGAAGGAAGGAAGGAAGGAAGGAAGGAAGGAAGGAAGGAAGGAAGGAAGGAAGGAAGGAAGGAAGGAAGGAAGGAAGGAAGGAAGGAAGGAAGGAAGGAAGGAAGGAAGGAAGGAAGGAAGGAAGGAAGGAAGGAAGGAAGGAAGGAAGGAAGGAAGGAAGGAAGGAAGGAAGGAAGGAAGGAAGGAAGGAAGGAAGGAAGGAAGGAAGGAAGGAAGGAAGGAAGGAAGGAAGGAAGGAAGGAAGGAAGGAAGGAAGGAAGGAAGGAAGGAAGGAAGGAAGGAAGGAAGGAAGGAAGGAAGGAAGGAAGGAAGGAAGGAAGGAAGGAAGGAAGGAAGGAAGGAAGGAAGGAAGGAAGGAAGGAAGGAAGGAAGGAAGGAAAGAAAGAAAGAAAGAAAGAAAGAAAGAAAGAAAGAAAGAAAGAAAGAAAGAAAGAAAAAATATACACAGATACATACCAAATACCAAATATCCTAGGTTTTATTGTTAAATGTATCTAAGTATATGTTTTTAATTTGTAAACACAAAAGTTACAATTTTTAGAAAGAAAAATATACTTATAAGTTTAAACTTATTGGAGCCTAAACTAGAGGAATTTTAAATGTCGGAAGTATTTTGAACTTAGTGTTAAATATTACACCAAAAATTTAAAAGAAAAGATAGGATATTGCAGGGAACCTTTATAGTGACGTAACCGAAACAAATTTGATTATACTTTCCAAATCATTAGAGCAAAACGGATACAATTTAGGATTCGAACCAGGATAGAATTTAGGATTCCCATTACTTTACATCTATATATAATAACAAAAATAATTCGTAGTATTATTGGCTCAGAATTGCAAATTTTGTCATATCCTTAAAACATATGGTATCTTAGCAAAAGACATGAGAAAATAAAAAGATCACGTTTTTCTATGGAGAGGTTAGTTTGAGATTTTCTTCAAACCTTGGTATTGTACCATTGGCTATGACAACGTGTGGAGGGAGCTTAGCACCTCGACCTAAAGGTCATCATTTGTGTTCTATGCCCATGACGGAGCACCCCCCGGGAGGATGCATGAGGCGAATGGATTGTAAGAGCGGCTAGAACGTTGCAATGACAGAGCAGAGTGCAGGGTCCCTTCAATTTTCCAGGTAGAAGCACCCTGGCGGAGGCTGGCTTACCTCCTCTCCCCCATTGGGCTTGTACCATCCCAAGGAGTTCCGGAAACCAGTGGCTCGCCTGCCGTGCTGCTGCCGCGGCACTTATCGACGTTTCCAACTCTGAAAGAAACCTAAAGGAATGAAGGATGAAATGGAGTGAATTATGTTATCAAAGGGTCGACCACGGGGAGCGAACCCGCGACCTCCCGAATGCTGACCACAGACTATACCACCTTAGCCATTCCGCTCGGTTATATTTCTATTGGAAGACCCTGGTTTTAAATATCAAGTTTGATATATAAATAGACTTTTCATTGTTGAGCTATGGTGTTCACGCAACAGACACACACACACACACACACACACACACACACACACACACACACACACACAAACACATATTTTTCTAAATACAGAGACGCAAAACGTGCACTTCAGGTGAAATACTGATATCGAGTTTTTAGATGGAATGCAAGTAGTATAACTAGAATGTAGAACAATAAAGTTAAAGCTACCGAAACTAACAAATATCCACGCATATCATAACTCAAACAGCAGCCCAAAATCATCCAAAACACTACGTGCTTGGAAAATGCCCTCAGGGACTGTAGTCCTCGAGAATTTATGGTTGTGAAATGTATAACAAATAAAATTGCAATTGATATAATCTTAGAATTAAAAGGCATAACACCATTAAATCCATCTTGGCAAACGATGCAAGTGAAACTGGAATGGAAGTTTAGGAGGAAGCGCACTTTTTTTTTTCTTTTTTTCTTTTTTTTTGAATTAACGTCCTCCAACATTGTGTCATATCGGACGAATGAATGAACTGAAATGGGTGAAATGGTGCTCAAATGAGCCCGAGGTCCATGGAGCTTTAAGTTACCCGACATTCGTCTTCTCAGGGTAGGGAAAACCTCGGAAAAAAACCTTACCCGGATAACTTACCCTAAGCGAGATTCGAACTCGCGACCTCTTGAACGTGAGGCAGACACGCTAACCATCACGCTACAGAGGCGGGCAGGAAGCGCACTGCCTAGCTGATGGTGGCATGGACATCACTGTAATAAACAGAAGAAAATATGAAGCTAAGATAATCGACCTGCTTTGAGGTGAATAAAGACCAAGCTCAAGAAGTCCATATTTCTTGAGAAGCAGGAAGCAGTAGGTAAGTCAGCTGTCCCTTATAGCTTTATGCGATCCGCATTTTACACTTCAACATGAAAACATAGGCCTCGTTGTTAGGTTGTATCTAAATATTTAACATGGATGTGTTAGTAACATACTCAAAGAAATTAGTGCTAATATACGGCGTGTCCCAAGAAACACCGACAACGCTTAGCATGTTGTGCTGGATGGCAAACTGATCGGTTTTCAATTAGGAACCCCTGTCCGGGAATGCACGGTTTGGACGCTGGAGAGCGTCGAAGAGTGAGAACGAACGGCTGTGACAATTTGTTAACATTCGTTTTGGTATCTTAATACGGAATGGAGTGCATGAGTGAGTGAGTGAGTGGTGTTTAACGGCCCGTCGGCAACTAGGACATTAAGGCCCGAAGTCCAAAGATAAGCACAAGCAAACCCAACCGTTTAAATCTCACCCCTTAAAAGCTAAAAAACGAAACTTAAAATAGCTAAAAAATTAAGTTAAGATAGCAAAAAATTTACAACCGGTAAAATCTAAAACAGGTAAAACGTAACTTAGTAAAACCGTGAGCTGTTAAGACGTTTTAAGAAGGTAAGAGGAAGAAATAAAACATTCTAAAACCTCCAAAATAAAATAAACCTTACACTTGGTTGCCAAAATCAATATTAGCAACAAACCGCATCTATTTACAACTACTGGGGTGCTGTTTAAAACGGAGCACAGTGTAAGACCCAGGCCAAGAGACTGGTGGTCATGACCGTATCGCGGACAGTCAAGGACATGCGCGACGGAGAGTCGAACATTGCACGTCGCACAGACGTATGGTGTAGGTATGCAACCCTTTAGTCGTCTGTGTCCTGGGATGAACGACCTGAGCACAACATTCCTGCGCATGCGCTAAATTCCTCCATAGAGTTCTCGGTGCGCATCCTACTGCATTACTTCTGTGGTTTCCAGTATAATAGCGTTTATTAACAGCAGTGCAACATACACCAGTACAGAGCTGCAGAAATGGCCGACACGAGCTTCAGCACACTTTGATGTAAATTTACGGAATCACCTCAACGTCGCATATTCAAATCAATCGATTGGTAGAAGTGAACCAGTTCCATGGCCAGCACGATCGCCAGATCTGTCGACTATTTTCGGTGGAGTTGTATGAAGAGATGGTGTATGACAATCCTGTAGCGTCAGCCGATTTTAGATCATTACCTTTTAATGTACTCGTAATTAAAATTATAACGTTTGAACCTCTACAAATGTACACTTGGACCATTTTTCTTTTTGTGTAGTGTTTAACGCCCGCTTTTACACCATACGGCATCGCAGGCGATGACACTGGTCATCCACGGTGCGGTGGAATGAGATGGTGGGGGAAACCGGAAAACCCGGAGGAAACTCGCCCCAACGCCGCTTCGTTCACCACGAATCCCAAATGTGGTTGCCTGGGATCGAAGCCGGGCCGCTTAAGTGAGAAGCAAATGGTCTAACCACTCAGCTACGGCGCGGCTACAGTGGGATCAGCGAATACTACATGCTAAACGGAAGGTCTATCTCTGAAGTTACTAGGTAGTTCAGTTGGAACGAGCACAAGAATCGTAAGTAATCCCTGTGCTGTAGAGGTAGTTGGAGTACCCCGCATGTATTTTTTTTTTAACCAGCAATACTAACAAACAACGCAGGCTGAACAACCAGTGTGTTTAAAGCTGCCATTGTTTTAATTCGTGAATTTCATTTCCATTTTATGGTATTTTTTCTATTAGGACATCTGCCTTGTTATAGATACATGTGCATTGTCTCTTGCTTCGTAGATGAAAAGCATATAAAACGTTCTCGTCACTCCAATTCATCGTGAAGGGCTGGTACTAAATATCGTGCGACAGCATACGCGCGGAGAATGAAGGGAATCTGCATTCACAATAACACACCAGGTACATCATGCCAGTCCAGTGGGGGAGAAGTCATTACACCTATTCTATTACAAACTGTAGACACCCAACCATGATTTAAATTAGAATGTGCTAAACCCCCAGGGACTCAAAAATTAGATTATTATGAATTCGGTTTCCAAATTTTGATGAGCATAAACAAATTGTACAATGCCGAGACGCGAAGCCGTGTCCTTGAGGTTGGCGCACAGGATAGTCATAAATCTGTTCAGCTATTTTGAGGCTTGACTGAGTTCAGCTGTAGAACTTTTATACCAAGCGCTATGTCATTGCCACCTCGCGAGTTTTGGTGTCTAATTTAGCGCTTTAATCCTTTGCTGGGCGTTTAAAGATTATTGCTTGAGTGGTAAAAGCTATTATCCATCTTATTCGAGATAAATGAGACGTAGTTTACGCAAAAACTTAAATAAACTGTTACTTACTAATATGTGCGTCTTGACTGTATGGGTCCATGGTGGATGAGATGTCTAATTTGTTGCAGACAATCCCGACTCTAATTACAAGAATCCGTTCTTTTCTCCCAAATGACCTAACTGTCGACGGCCCTTAAACGTCGCTACACCATTTTCCTTTTAGTTGATGTTGATGTACTCATATGAGTACATTTTATCCTAGGCGTTTACTGAATTGCGTTCTATGTCTACTCTAACAAAAAGTTTCTAAAATCGGCTAGAAACCCAGATTTCGATCTCAGTAAAGAGTCGTCTGTTTTTAGCTGTACTTTAGCGAGGAGTACGTTCTTTCCCTTAAACTGCTGTGTCTCAGTGTATTTTGCGCTTAGTCTATCTAAGAACGTCAAGCAGTGCGTTTTAGCAAGAGCTAAAATGTACTTATGCACACCAGTCATTTGAAGGGTGGCCTACCTTCCAAAAAATAAAAAACGGCTGACTCACCTGATATATGAGAATATGCCATACCATACTTTAAGAAACATTACAATCTCTAAAAGATAACTGTGGTAGGCCCATTTTTGGATTCCGAGGTACATTACAAATATGATTGTGAAATTGAAGGGGGAAATAAAAAATTAATAAAAGTATTCAATATGCAATAACACAGAACGTTATTAAATATTCCGCAGCCATCTTGCGGAATCATGTGTACAGTACCAGCAGTATAATGTATTATCGTTTAAAACAGTCTTTTTGTTCAAAACAATATTTGTTATCGTTATAACTTTTGTAGTTGTTGCACATTTTTACTTTCTCTACTACGTAAAGTAGAGGAAGTATTGTACTCCATCCAAAAATTAGATGTCGAGATATCACAGGACATGTATGGTTTGAGCCCCCCTGAATCCAAAGAAAAGCATTTTTAGAAGAAGGTCTGTGTGTCTGTCTGTATGTCTATCTGTGTGTCTGTCTGTCTGTGTGTCTGTCAGTCTGTGGACAGCATAACTCAAAAACGAAAAGTGGGTTAAAAACCAAAGTTAGTACTTAGTTTTAATGTTTACAAGGATGCGACACAGAGATTTTGAAGAAATTTGCTCCACCCTAATCCAACCTTCACATGGAAAAATTTTCAGGAAGTTTGATTTTCTTGAAAATGGCTCTAACGATTTTGATTAAAATGTCATATGTTTGAGATATTTTTATGACAAATAAAACGTATATTTTAAATTTTCTGGCTTTAGCCTATGTAGTCCTGCATGCTGTGGATGACTTTTGAATAACTTGTGAACCGTAAGAGATAGACAAAATCTTACTTCACCTAACATAGTAGATCTCGCTAAAACTCACCATTTATGTCAAAATATTTTTTTACAGTGAATCATTTCGGAGATTTCCTTGTCATTTGTATCAGTTTTGGAAATCTTGAAACTTTCGTCAAATGCAACATCCTTGTTCTTTTTTATGTTAGCCGTACAAAGAGAGCGGAATTTGAAAACTTTAAAAGATTTGACTATCGCTCAAATCCTACTGTATTCCCATACCCCCCTTGCACCTACAAGGAAATAAACAATACAATTTGGCAAAGGTTTATCTGAACTAAGAAGATACAGGAATAAGTGTTTGTAACAATGGTTAGTACAAGAGTAGAGAAAGTCATGTGAGTGCAGCACATCAGATTTTTTGTAATCACGTTGGAATTTAATCTCAACTTATTTATCCAGTTGCTATAATAATTTATATGAAATATTCCTTTTACATTTTCTACCACGTACTTCGGGTAAGTAGGAATTTTCTTTTGGGTCCCATGAATCTAAAGGCCGTATTTTTAGGAAAAGCTCCGTGTGTGTCCGACTGTGAATAGCATAACTAAAAAACGAAAGGCTGTTTAATATTAAATGTGCTTTGGAAGTTCGACACGACACGAAGATTTTCAAGAAAATGTCCTCGTCGAAAGCTACACTTTTACATGAAACATTTTTCAAAACTTTTGAGTTTCTGAAAAATCGTTTTTAACGGTTTTTGATTAAAATGCCATATATTCAAAACATTTTATTACAAAATCAAACGTGTATCTTGAGTTCTCTGGAAATGTCCTGAGAAATCCTATACAATGTGGGTGAGTTTAGCCTGTCCAGTAAATCACAATCTAGGAATCATAATAGACAAAATCTTACTGCACAAAAATGTAGACCTCGTAAAAACACACAATTTATATCTAATGCATTTTTTCTCAAATAGAAGGTCGTTAGTCATTTTTTATACCTTGGTCCTGCAAACAGAACGGAATTTGAAAGTCACAGCATAGCGACCACCTTTAAAGTATTTAACTATCTCATATTCCCCTTGCACCTACAAGAAAATCAGCAATAATATAGTTTCTGTAATGTTTATCTTAACTAACACGCATAAGATATAGGAATAAGAGATGGTAAGAATGGTTAATACAAGAGCAGAGAACACATAGATATATTTTTTTAATATTCATATAAATCTTTTTGTTTAAAATTGCTGAATTTGTGTTTATTATGAGTCACTAGGCAAGTTCGTTTCTAACATAAACATAAAGCGTAAATTTAGGGGTATAAGACAATCAGGGGGTTTAGACTAGATTGGATTGCGTTCAACGAATTCACAAGTAGCTAAAAGACCCGTGAACATTGAACATGACAATGGAAATGTACAGTATAGCATAAAAACGTATAGCAGGCAATATTAGAAAAACAAGCAGGGGTAATTGGAAAACAAAATCAAACTTTCCCTGTAGTTATAAGGCCAACATAATTTATATTTACAACTACAAATTTAACCTAGTTTAAAATTTTCACTAGGCTTTTCCTGCCATTATCTTATTTAATTAGCAATCCATTGCAATTATTGTCAGTTGTTAACACATAAATATGCCTTCAACAGGCATCAAATGTAATTGACAATAATTTGTCGACAAAGCAGCTAGAAACTACGTACACAACTACAGTAGCATTAAGAGGATAGTTTGTTATTCAGATAATCTTGTAAGCATACAATGATTTTAAACATAGGTACTCATTAACAGCATTTTTGAAACCACTGAAGTTGTCAACTTTCCCTTTAGATCATAAGGACTATTTTTATGGTTTCATAGTATATGCTATTCTGGAAGCAAGAAAATTTTGCACTGGGATGGTGGATGTTGCTCTCTTGTCTAGTGTTTATCTCACGAATTTCATTGTTTGAGGCAACCAAATTATTTGCCCAGTACTAATGTACATTTGTATGCCTACCCAAGAAGCGAAGTTCCTTGCTGTTTCACAAATTAAGGAAATCAATTCTGTAGGAAAACATTGTACTTTCCGATATAGACATGTTTGCTTCTGCATCTGAATTACCACCTCTAGGCCATCCAAGGAACCCAGGACTCGCCTGCTATCCAAGGGTACACTAGCCCTCCACCAACCGGCAGGCAGCACACAGAAGACAGCGTATTCCCTCTACTGACAAGTGATAAGCGGCATAAACTGAAATAACAGGTCGACTTGTAACTCTTTTATTACGATGTTTGGTAGATAATCTGTCTTCGTTTGAATGGTTGAAGATACTGAAGGGTAATAAAACTTACAACATACTGTAAAAAATCTGATGTGTTGCAGTCACATGACTTTCTCTACTCTTCTACTAACCACTCTTACAAACTCTTATTCCTATATCTTCTTGGTGTTAATTGAGATAAACATTTGCAGGAATTATCTTATTCCTTATTTCCTTGTAGGTACAAGGGGAATAATAGAATACAGTAGGCTTTGAGTGATAGTCAAATCTTTTAAAGCCTTCAAATTCCACTCTATACTCATAGCTAAGATATAAAAAGAATGACTCACTATCTTCCCTTTGTTTTACTAAACTCACTCAAATAACAAGAAATATCTCCGAAATGGCTCACTCTACAAAAAAAAAAAAAAAAAAAAAAAAAAAAAAAGTATATCTCTTACAGTTTACCAGTTATTCAAAAATCATCCAGAGTAAACAGGACTACATAGGATGAACCATTAAAAAAAAAATCAAAATTTTTCAACAATTTTTCTGTAAAGCGTAGTTTAGGGTGGAGCAATTTTCTTCAAAATATTTGTGTTGCATCCTTGAAAGAAATTAAACTTAAATACCAACTTTGGTTTTTAACCGGCTGTTCGCTTTTTAGTTACGCTATCTACAGACGGACAGACACACACACACACACACACACACACACACACACACACACACACACACACACACACACACACACACACATGGAACGTTTTCTAAAAATGTTATTTTGGATTCAGGGGACCTCAAAACATATATTTCCGGTGAAATCTCGAAATTAAATTTTGGGTGGAATACAATACTTCCTCTATTTTACTATACGTTGTAGAGAAAGTAAAAACGGCTAACCCTACAATATTTATTTAAAGGATGTACTGCTATAGTTCATTCCGCATCGTTTTAAATCAACCATGTATATCTAACTTTTCTTATCGTGACATTGAGACTGCATAACACAGGACAGGACTGCTCAACAGTATAGCACACGCTGACTTCCCCTACACATGTTATTTTGCCTCTCCACAGACCAAGGCAAGGAGAGGTAGACCTACTAGTCAGAGGCGGATTGCGCGGAGTATCGCCATACATACATTTGAATGGGAGGATGAATACTTTTGTTTTCGATATGAAAATGATAAATTTGATTTGTAAGACTGGTAGTTGCAGGTTTATATCATTGTCCTTGCTTAGCTTCCGTGTTCACGATAAATGTTATTCTCCTGGAAAAATACAACGAACATTTGGAAGCAATTCTACGACACATTCTCTTCCCTTCATTCTAACCAAAAATTCGATGCCGCATTCGAATTTGATTTCGCCGGAAATAGATATTTTGAGCTTCTCTGGAAGAAAAAAAAAAAATAAAAAAGCAGTCTGTCAGTCTGTGGAAAGCATAACTAAAAACGAAAAGTCGCCTAAAAACCAAAGTTATATTTGAGTTTAATGTTTTTCAAGGATGCGAAACGAAGATTTTGAAGAAATTCATCCACCTTAGACTACCCTTTGCATTGAAATTTTTTTAGAAAATTATTATTTTCTTAAAATGGCTCTAACGATTTTGATTAAAATGCTATAGACATTTAAGATGTTTAAGACATTTTTATGGCAAATGAAATATATATTTTGAATGTTCTTAGCTATAGCCCTGTTGTCCTGTTTACTCTTGACATCTTTTGCATAACCGGTAAACCGTATGATATAGACCACATCTTACCATGCAAAAAATGTAGATCTCGTTAAAACACAAGTTGTGTGAAATTATATTTTCTGTGAAGTGAATGATTTCGGAGATATTCCTTGCTATTTGTATGAGTTTTGCAATACTTATACCTTTTTCTAACGGAGGGTCGCTATTCATCTTTTTATCTCTCGGTGGTGCAAAAGGAACGGAATTTCAAAGCCTTCACATAGTGACCAACTTTAAAAGATGCGACTATCGCTCAAAGCCTACGGTACGTATCGCCATGTTTTCCCTGCACTTACAAGAATATTAGCAATAAGGTAGTTCCTGAAAATGTTTATCTCCAGTAATATGAAAAAGGTACAGGAATAAGAGTTTGTAAGAATGGTTAGTACAAGAACAGACAAAGTCGTGTGAGTGCAACACAGCAGATTAAATTTGTTGTTAGCATATCGGTTCGTTTATTATCCTTGGATATGCTTTTCTTTTTTTTCCTAGAATTTCAATCGAAGAACTGAAATTAATGGGGCAGCAAAGGAAGAGGATATAAAATCGCTTATGTGGTTTATGAACAATAATTCAATTCAAGGAAAATATTTCCAGACATTGGGCATGAATGCTGCAGTTTATTTCCTGGAAAGCATCACAAAGAGCTGGCGGCTAATGGCATGTAACAACGTAGTTATGCACACGGAAGTAACCACAGGTATCTCATATCAAGATTGTTTGTTCATTGTAATTCTTGCTAGCATTACGTAATCATTATAAATATAAGAAAATCGCTGTAAATCATCTTTGATGCTGACTTCTGATTCCTACAAATCTCTGTCAAGGCAAAAAGTTGCCGACAAACAGCACGACACTTCCTTCCATGCCGTGAATGTCTGTATAATCTATTTGCAGTTATAATCTGTCTCAAGCTAGAACGATTCAGTTGTAAACATATGGGTGGGTAGAAAGGGTGAGACGGATACTCTAACAGATACTGGTTCCACCTCTGTACGACTAAACACCCACGAATTTCCTTCCACCAATCAGAGACCTAAGAGTAGATTTGCTGTATCTTATGGAATAAAGTGAAGTATTCCTCCGCGCTCCATACTGAGCTCCACATCCATAGACATCTCAACTATTAAAAGTAAAAGTGGCGCTAATGTGAACAATTTCCCATTCGTCCTAGGAATCTTCACGCTAAATATGCTTCTTGAAATTCATACATAACCAGAAGCATCGCAAATTTAATTTTCTTAGGCTTTAGTAAAGGATTGCTAATACCATATAGCGTTCCACTCTTAGAAGACAGTATGGAGTTAAATGGGACATCTCTGTCTCTATCTAGCGCATACAAGTTGCCATTAGCCGCGTCCTTTTCTACCCTCGCGCTGTTGCCAGATTACTAATAGCATGGTATAAATATTCATTTGTTATAAATTTCAGATTTGAACACATGATCCTATGCAGAATTTTTTTCTCTATCAGGTTATATCCTTTTTAGAGTCATTATACATTTCTATAGGCCCAAATTTCTTCAGAAAACGTTTTTTTTCAATAGAAGTCCGATATTTCCTGTTTCTATACTCATCACGCACTAACTAACAAACTAACTGCTAGAATGTATCTATATTTTTTTCTTAGGTAGAGTATACCATAGTGCTACTACCTGCCCACTTTGAATTCTCTATGTTTACCCAGTTAAGTGTTATAATTTTTAAAATGAAATGTTTTCGGAAAATTTTATATCTGTGCACTGCAAAAGTTACGCAGTGTGAAACTTTTTTGTTATTGTGTTTACATCAGGGAACCAGCGAGAACAAATGTTGAGGAAGGTTGGAGAAAGTTTTTAAAATAAACCAAAAGGCAGTAACCTCTTTCTTTTATCCAGTAAGGCAAACAAAAGGTATTCATCTACTCAGCGCCAGGCCTGACACAGAAGATAGTATAAGGAGCAGCACTAACATTAGTTCGAAAGAAGCCGTGTGTGTAACTGTGAGCTGTTATTGCGTTATTTGTTTAATATTTTTGTAAATATTTGTAGTTATGGAGGGGGAAGCTAGGAAGAGACGATATGTTGGTAAATTAAGAAGTAAGGAACGCCAAATAATTATGAATGTGTTATATTATTTTTGAAGCAAAATGCGTGTAAGGCAGTAAAAGAAACAGCTAAGGCTATCGGGTGTTCAGAAGCAGTAGTGTGTATGATTAAAAAGGAACTAATGAATGGACCTCTAAGAACGCCATCGGAAAAGAAAGCAAAAAGGGCGGGACTACACAAAACGCTAGGTTAACGCAATATGATTGAATAGTGCAAGGTGGAGTGCGGCGAATTGTTCATTCTTTACTGTTTGCAAACATTCCACCCACGCTGAATATAATTTTGTCACGGGTCAACAGTGATGTGACCCTACCAAATTTCTCAAGGCCACTCTTAGTCGGTTCTTACATGATTTGGGGTTCGAATATGAAAGAAGGGGTAACAAGTGCATATTAATTTAAAGAGACGATATCGATATCATCAGATGGCGACATAAATATCTAAAAAACATAAAAAGGTTTAGGGACCAGGGGAAATCAATTGTTTATACAGACGAGTCATTTGTAAATTTAGGTCATACAGTAACAAAGGCATGGAGGGATACCAAAGTTAAAAGTGCCCATCTCGTCAAGCAGCGATTGAAGGACTAAGTACAGGACTCAGGCCACCTCGAGTCGCTCGCGGAGAAAGATTCGCAACTAGTACATGTTGCAACACTGCGCTCCATTTAACGTGTACTGTCTTCTAAGGGTGAAACGCGCTTTAGTACCCTATTGGTTAACATAATACCTGCACGGGTGCATGTACACAAGAATATTAACATTGTCACCTCGTTCAGATAACGTGAATTTAACTGCTCTCTTTGTTGTTACTTCAACCACTGCATTATTGAACATCTGAGAGCCATTGTTTTTGCAGCAATCACATGTATTACATTGCAAGAAAAAATTCTTAGATCTTAGCCAAGATAATACTTAAGATTTTTTCCATGCATTTTTTTGGATTGCGCTCCACTCTTACTGAATGGTCTTTTATTATAACGGTTTACGAGATCGTTTAGAGCCACGGTAAGGTATTTCTTCGAAAATTTATTGAATACATTCAATATGAAGGCTATCCTCGCTCGTGTTTAAGAAAACCTGATCTTGTTTCTATTCTGCAACCAAAGTGGCGCTGACGCAACAGATAAACGCTACATGGTATTCAAAACAAGAAAACTCATTGTTCTGTGGTTGACGATGAGGTATAAGGTGTATTATTGCAGTATGTTACATTATAACGTTGCATTCTATAGGTATTATATAAACTTGAGTGGTTTATCGAACGCAGGTAAAGCAATAAGCTAAATAAATCGTGGGAC
Source organism: Tenodera sinensis (assembly GCA_030765045.1). Lineage (NCBI taxonomy): Eukaryota > Metazoa > Arthropoda > Insecta > Mantodea > Mantidae > Tenodera > Tenodera sinensis. Next base: position 40,730,896 of record CM060971.1, read on the forward strand.
TATATTGTGGCAGAATACGGAAGTACTGAAACATACCGGCCAATGAGGTTCATCTCCGCCACGTGTTTATGTTTACGTCTATACTCTGTTCATCAAGAGATAAGAGGAGACGTAAACAAAGCCACGTGAGTTTTGACCACAGCGCCCTCTTGACGCTTTCGCCGTGTAAATAGTCCCTTGAAGAAATACTGTTACTAAGGTCTGAAATGTCACTTAATGTTTGCTAAAGCATGAACTAAGTGTACTAAGCATAGTTAAAGTGTAAGAATACGCAGTTAAGTGAATCTGTAACCAGCCTAATTCATTCTGCGCGCGCATTATTCAGTATGAAAGTAACATGGCGGAACAAGTGAGTTGTGAAACATAAGTGCGGCAAACCTTTGCGAAGTAGTGAAAAGACAACAATATTGAACATGATTAACAAGTTATGCGAGAAATATCCCGAACTTGCTATCGAAGACTGATGAAATTAACATCCTAGTTTACCGGTGTGTCAGTTGTAAGTATTTACAGCACACGCAAAGAAACATCCTCAGTTGGTGAAGTCAGAACTCCCGGCAAAAGGCGACCACGTGTCAGGCAAATGTTGGATGTAGTTTGCGACGAATTGTGAGATCTGCAATCCGTCGGAAAGTTCACCAGTTCTTTGTTAACAATGAACCCCCACCTTAAACAAAGTGCTGTAGGCAGTTAACACTGATCCCGATCTTCCAGATTTAAAACGAACTTCCCTCCACAAGCTGCTTCTGGAGATTGGTTTAGAGATTGTGAGCAGGAAATGAAAAAGTGTTATTTTGGTTAGAGATGACGTAAGTAGCAGTTAATTTCCATGTGCTACATGTTATTTGGATCAATCCTTTTAGTAGTGTAAAATGCATATTATACCTATGCGTAGTGGTAACTATGTTGCGTCATTGAGAATGCACGTGGCCGCGGAGTGATACAAACCGGTGCTTTGTTTACATCTCCTCTAATCTCTTGATGAACAGAGTATACTTTGTTTACAGTAGAGAGATTACAACATTCTGTTGCTCGGGCCTTGATCCGGCGACTCGAGAATGGGAAGTAGAGGAATGTTTGGATTATAACTTCTAGTCCGCTGTAAGGCTTTAACATATTAAAGGTTTTGAACTGAAGTATGACTCTATGACTGTATTACAATGTTAGGATTGGAGTCTTAGCATTTCGATCTATTGGCATTTTACCAACCTTCTCAGCCGGCATGCACATAGCACCGAAGGTGTATGGAGCGTTCTGCCTTTGTCGTTCGATAAGCAGTTGTTCGTATTAGGAGCCCTAGGAATAAATTCTTCGGGAAAATTGCAGTGGTGGTTTGGTTATATGTGATTTACGAAAGCACTTTCAACCTTATGTAATAAACATCTGTTCATTAATGACTTCTTTGGTCCTGCTTACGTTTAACAAGTGAAGGAGTCTCTTCCGGCTGGTATCTCCCGTCACCAGTATGAAGGGAATCTTCTGCTCGTCGTCACTTTGAAGGGTCGGTATGATGAATTCTTTTCTCGTATAAAAGATCCGGCTAACTCTTTCGATGAACTGCGATGACTCTTTCTCTCCTATCTCGGTCGTGGTACGGGTATGAAGTATGTTCACAATTTACAGCTGATAATTTTCCTTGAGACGCGACTCCCGTGAAAATTATATGTTACGTCGATGTATTAACTTTCAGTCTTTCTAATGAGATAGTCTTCTTTGCTCTGGAGGCCACAATTGAAATAATATTAGCGTATTTATTATCACAATTTTATTCGTTAATATCTATAACATTTACAATGAAGACAAAAGATAATCGCACTAGGCCAACTGCAAACGATATAATGCAAACAATGAAACAATGGGAAACAAAACACTCCAACACAACACCTACCATAACTAATAATACTGCATCAAATGCCCCTCATCACAGTATATGCAACTAATTCTATTTTGGGAAAATTGTTTTCAGCCATACAATGTTGCATGTACTGTGATGATCTCCCCACAACAATGTAATTGTACAACAATATAACAACTGTGTTGAAAAACATGTCATCGTTGAATACAAAAATATTTTCTCTTGACAATGTTTCGATTTTTTTTTTTTTTTTTTTTTGCAACTTTCAGGGGTTCTATGCCCCTCCCCACTAAAATTTGTTTTATGATTTTTCTTATGTGCGGTGGATAATGGCGAATAAGTGCTTCAATAACCTCCTGTTCACTCAACTGAGGTTGGAGTAGTTTCGATTTGTTCGCCAGTTTCAAAAAATACTCCATCATTGAAATACCACGTTTACTGTCATAATGTCCGGTAGCCAGTTCGACTTTAATCTGGTTTTGACGTCTCGGTCCCCAAAATCTATTTATAAAAAGGTTTCGAAACATACTATATGTTTCGTGAGACGCCAAAGTTAGTCTTTTTTTTTTTTTTTTATAAATTCACATGACGTCCACTGGAGTCAGTAGTTTCGTCCACCACACACCATATTTTTTTTTTTTTTTTTTTTTTATAAACAGCAGCTTTTTCCTTTTTTTTTTTTATTTTTTATTTTATTTTTTTTTTTTTATGAAAACATACAAAACAATAAGGAGACATACTCATATAACATGTAGTGTTAACCGAGTTGTGAATGAAACTTATATAACTGGATTATAGTTTTTTTTTGTTTTTTTTTTTATAATCGTCGGCTCTTTTTTTTTTTTAATTTACTTTTTTTTTTTTGCTTTTTTTTATTTTTTATTTTATTTTTTTTTAATTTTTTTGTTTTTTTATATGTATATATTATTTTGATTATAGTTGCATTGTCGTATTTAAAGTGCAAGGCGTGTTATGTACGGCTGCATTGATTTGCTAAGACCAGAAGTTATCAGTTGCCAGCGTGCCTGTCTCAGAAAACTGACCCAATCCTTCCTCTGCGCCACTGGGCCATTATTCTGTTTAAGGATCCAGTACATTGTTCCCATTACCAGCCAAACTACACAGCGTTGGAGTGCAGTATTCTGAAAATGAAATTCCAAACGCTGGAGCTTCTCAAGGCATGGTGGAGCTTGCGGTGGGCACCATTTGGCGACGTAGGTCCTGAGCTCTACCCAGATGACTTCAACCTGCTTACAGGAAGCGATCCGGTGGTCCAGTGTGTCGACGGCGGCACAAGATGGACATTGGTTTGACTGTGCCCTTCCATGTCGCCAGAGTTTATCCGCTGTCGGTATAGTCTCATTTACTACTTCATAGGTGGTTTCCTGCCAATCACTGGGCACATGTTTACAAAATAAATTCTGCCAGATCACTTTCCACTCCCTGGTATATTTCTCTGCCACTCTGGGCACCAGATGAACTGTCGTGAGCATACGGTAGTGGTTCCGGGTGCATTCGAAGGCCGTAATGTCATCGTTGTTGTCCAGAATTCGTTTTAGGTGAAGGATAGTGGGTTTAAATCCGTTGAGTGCCACCTGAGGGTTATGCAGCTGTTCCTTCCAGAAATTTTGGTCAATGGATGAGCCAGATCCGCGCAATGATTGTGTGGCGGTTTTCCCCAATAAGGCCATGCATTTCTTGGCAATGTCCACTAAGCCGCAACCACCTTTGGACGGAGGCAAACGTAGTTGAGGCCGGCTCACCTTATATGCTTTTCCAGTCCACAAAAAGTAACCAAGGAGTTGTTCCAATTTCTGTGCGTCACGTTTTGCAATCGGCAGAATCTGTGCCACATACCAAATTTTGCTTAGACCATAAGTATGCAGGTACCAGATGCGTTGTAGCAAATTCAGGTTCCGGATCCTCTCCATGGATAAGGAATGGCGTAAACTATTAATTTTTTCCCTCCAGTTAACTGCAATCGTATCTTCTATATTTGCCATAAAGCATATTCCAAGTATCCTTGTAGTAGTCACACATTGCATCCCCAAGGTCTGTGGCGGTTCCGGCCAATTTCCTAATATTAGGATCTCCGATTTCTCAGCATTTAACACTGCACCGGACATCGTTGTGTACTGCTCCAATCCCTGTTGCATGGTCGTCATGTCTTCATTATCTGCAGCCACCACAGTCACATCATCAGCATAGGCTGTAAGTGTGAACCGTTCATTGTATACACTGACTCCTCGCATGGTTTGTTGCAACCTCTGGAGTAAAGGATTCAATGCCAATGAAAACAATCCCATTGATAGCGGGCAGCCTTGACGTACTGATCGTTGTATTCGTACCGGCCTGGAAAACCATCCGTTCCATAAGACTCGAGACTGTGCCGTGCCGTAGAGTCCCTGAATAAGGTTGATTACCGGCACTGGAAATTTCGCAGCCGTTAAGCAGTTCCACAGATACGAATGGCGCACTCTATCAAAAGCCTGTTGAAAGTCGAGATTGATCAAAGCCACCGCTTTATTTTCTCTGCGTAGATGGATCAGCGTGTCACGCAGTTCCGCCAATGTGTCAATAATGTTCTTTTTCGATATTGCCGCTTGGTTACAATGTATGATTTCTGCATATGCTCCTTTTAATCGGTTAGCCAGAACTTTCGCAAATAACTTATAATCGGCGTTTAGCAGCGTTATTGGACGATAGTCCTTCATGGTGGCGGTTTTCTGTTTCTTCGGCACCAGGGTGATAACACCATCCGCGAAGGTTGCGGGAAACACTGCTGTCTCCCACAGTTCCGCATATACGTCCATCACTTCGTTCTTGATTATTGGCCAGAACTTTCTATAGAATTCATAGGTGAGCCCATCAGGACCTGGTGATGTGTGTCGACTGGCTTGTTCAATGGCGACCAACACCTCCCGCTCCGTGATAGGGCTGGTAAGTATTTTTGCGGATTCCTGGGTGATGCCGGTGTCAAACAGTTCATGTTCCATACGCCTATAAGGGGTGTCTGCTTCTGGCGCTTCTTGGAATAAAGCCTGAAAGTGATCCGCTATAAGCTGGAGCTGGGCGCGCGTTCCAACATGGGCAGTTCCAGTGTGCGCGTCCCGTATTGTTTGAGGATATCTTCCATGTCCCTTCTGCCGCTCCTTTGCGAAATAATAAAATGAGTTCTGTTCCGCTTCATGCATGGATTTCACTTTGGCTCGAACTTTATGTCCTTCCAACTGGTGTAAGTGTTTTAATTTGATGATTTCTTTTACTTTTTTTATCTCCGTCTGCACCTCATAGCCCTCCCTTTGCTTCAGATGCAGCCCCCACAGCGCCTCATTGTAAAAATGTAGTAGCTGCTTCTTGGCCTGTGCCCTCACAATACCCATGGATTTAAATAGGGAGCGAATCGCTGGTTTTGCCGTGTTCACCCACCAAAAACTCTTCCGAGTTGAACTTCTAAAGGCCGACTGTAACTGAAGCCATTTGATTTGAAATTGTTCCCTAATTTCTGTGTCCTCCAGCATAGAATTATTGAGTTTCCAGTAGCCACGGCCGGCCGTCTCAAGCCTTATTTCATTTATTTGCAATTGACATAGCACTGCATGATGGTCACTAAAAACCACCGGAATGACCCAAATTCGATGGACATTTGGAGCCATTCCGGGAGATAGATACTGTCGGTCGATGCGTGAGGCAGAAGTGTTGCGGGTGAAAGTGAATTCCACTTCGTTCCCATGCTTGATCTCCCATGCGTCAAGCAGTTGCAGCTGTGACACTAGGTGTTGTAGCATGATGCTAAAATTCGTAGCACCTTTTTGGTCCTTCGCCTGCAACGTGCAATTGAACTCGCCTGCTAGCAGAAGTTCCTTGCCTTGTCGCAAATGCGGGGTTACCTCGGTTTGGAAGAAACGCTCTCTCGCTTGTCTATTCTGTGACCCAGCTGGAGCATATATGTTAACCAGGACGGTCTCTTCCAAAGTAGCGGAGAGGACCCGTCCGTCGGGATCCATCTGAAAATTCTGCAGGGGCAGTCCCTTCCTGTACACTATTGCCGTTCCTCTGCCGTTCAAACCTAGGTTAACTTTATAGTCGTAATTGTAAAGAGCATCCAAGTTGTAAGTATTTACTTCTTGGAGAAAGCATATGTCAATGTTGTTCACCTGGAGGAAACTATTGAGCAGTTTTTGGGTTACTAGATTTCTGCACCCATTCACATTCACTGTTGCCACCGTTCGTAGATAGATCATTATGAAAGCGACTGTCGCAAAGATAGTGTAACTCGGGCGTCTACGTCCTTGGCCTCGTGCATTGCTGCTAGTGTGCTACTGTTCGGTCTCTGGATGTCTAGCTGGGGTTATCTGTGCCGGAGGGTTTCCCTTAAGCCTTGGGTCACATAAGGACACCTGGGGCTTCCGTGTCACCTGAAGTAGGATCGGCGACTCCGCTTCTGTGGCCCTCGCAGCAGGTTGAGAGGGATGAGATCCACCAGCCATCTCTGCACGCCGATAAATTGCGACTGCTTCAGCTGACCGTGGTTGGTCCTCTTGGGATCTGTGTGGCCGTTCGAGTACTTGCGGTCGAGAATCACTCGCAGATGGTCGTGCCGCTACGGTGGTGCCGGGGGTGTCCTCCCGGTAATGGGAGTCTGCTCCTATCTCCACCGCTGGGCACCTCACACTTTGTTGTAACTGTGCTGCTTCGTAATCACTCTGGGGGTTGTTTGCCGCGTCCCTCCTTGCAGGTTGAACCTCACAGGTGTTCCTGTCACCTCCCTCCTCCAGGATACTGCTGCCAATCAATGCTGAGGCAGGCTCTTGCGTCAGTACTCCAGCCGTATCTGCTGTGTCTGTGGACGGGACTTGCAATAGACGTGCCTCCTCATGGGCTTCTTCCACAACTTCCTCCAGCTCCATTTGGTTATTCCAGGATGGTTCTTCCTTCTGGGCTTTGCTTGTCTTCGCCCGCTTGGCCCGTTTCTTCTCGGTCGGGCGCTTCTCTTCTGCTGCAGCTGTCTCCGTTACAAGTGAACCCACCTCGGGTGGTATTATCTCCTCCGGATTGGCCAGATGTACTCGTTTGCCTGTGGTATCTCGAACTATGGAGGCATACTCCCTTTGCGGTGCAGACCTTGCTGCTTCCTGTTGACTGTCATTCACCAGGGACGTTTGCCTGTTTTCATCCGTAGGATGCGCTCCCTCACTCTGCGTGTCCACTACCACCTTCGTCGGTTCTGTTTCGTTTCTCCGTCCAGTCGCCACTGGGCGTGTTGCGGTCGGACGGTGGGGGCAAAATTCCTTTAGATGTGCCGTGCTACTGCAGACGTAGCAGGATCTGGGTTGGCCGGCGTAGGACACCGATAATCTGTAGCTGCCAATGATGATAAAACTAGGGATGTTCGTCTTCAGTTGCATCTTTACCGCTCGTACCCCATTAAACACCGGGACGCGATATTGTCGGCTCCATTGTTCCTTCCGGACGTCATATACCGTTCCGTAACGCTGCAACGCTGCTTTTAAGACCTCTGCCGGGAGCTCTGGGGGTACATCAAACACTCGGACATTGACAGCATTACCGGTCACGTGTTCGATAAGCACTTTAGTCATCTCACCATTCATGTATGTGAAAGGTGTTTCCGCCGAGAAGGTATTGAGGGTTTTCTCCAGCAAGAGTGCTGATATTAATTTAACATAAACTGCCCGTTCACTTGCAATTAACTGTATTGTATCCACTTGTTCCGCATTTAACCGTAATGTATCTGCTATGAAATCATGCACTTCATATGCCGACGGTCGCGTTGCACTTAAAGCAAACTTGATCCTGAGGGTATTTTTCCTCGCGTACATTTCCATTTCTTTTCACTGTTAAATTTAGCTGAAATACTCACTTTAAATTCCTACACTTGGTGATCGATAATATCACTCACAGTGTTGTATATGTCTTTCTTGCGCTCACTCACTATCAGGCCACACACGCAGTAGACAAAACAACCGGTTCTCCTGGTACGTCTGCTCTGTCCCAGCGCACTGGCTTGACTGTGTCTTAACCATTCCAATGCGTTTTTCTTAAGACAGCGTTTAACCACCATCATTCGTATCTCGTTCGGAATTCGTTTGATCCTAAAATAATCCTCCAGTTCTTTTATGAAAATTTTTGGATTGTCACCGGCTTCTTCGTCAAATGACGGAGGGGTTAGGTCATGGAACAAGTGACTAGCGTGACAATTATGGTTTTGACTAGGGGAGTGCATTGGCATAGCTAAATCATTCTCCTGAAAGTCCGCCATATTACTGTTATTGTCAAGTGCATCAGTATTGGTCATATTTTTGCATTCACTCACAAATTGATCATGATTGTCATTAACTCTATCAGCCTGTAGAGTAATCACAACTTGGGAAAGCCTTCCTGTAAATTCTTTTTCCTTTGTAACCGTTTCATTTATTCTATTTACATTTACATTGGCTTCCTCCTTTACTTTATTCAATTCTTCTCGCTGTGACTGCATCTCAGCGCTTATACCCTTTACAACATTTTCTAAACTATCAATTTTTACATCAATGTCATTTTGTTTTTTTTTACCTAATTCCATCTTGATACATTTTACAACTCTGTTCTACCACGACTATCTCTGTTCTCAATTCATCTCCTACCTTTGCAATTTTTGCATTCTGTTCTGCTAGTTTTTCATCAAAATTCTTTACTTAATTCAGATTTCATTTCTACCACTGTCTTCTCCTGTCCTAACTTAACTTCATTTATCAATTCTCCTAGCCTAGCTATTTCTACTGTGTTTGATTCCTGTCCTAATTTTATCACGCTTACTAACTCACCTAATTTAGCTATATCATTGTTACTTGATTCAATTCTTTCTGTACATTCCTTCTTACATAATTCAATTTCTTGTGACAATTTATTTATATTTCTGGCATTATCCTCCTTCAAATCTGCTACATTTCTAACACTATCCTCTCTTAGTTTTGCTACATCTGCTTTTATATCTGCTGTATTTTTGTGCATCGCTTCCAATATTTCTTTCAATCCTATTTCAGATTCCTTACATACTACATTCTTTCTACCTTCTACTAATAACTTATCACTCACTTCCCTCTCTACACTATCATTATCTTTCTCAACTTTTTCCATCTTCTGTACAATTTTCTTATTGCGTAGTATCATAAATTAGTACTAGTCTTACTTGAATTCTGGAGCACAAGAAAAAGGATACTCCGTCAAAATGTCTTCTTTTCACTCTTTGTCCAGGTACATATTTTTACTCTATACGCCTGTATTCGAGCCGTCGCACGTCTGGGCGCCAGTATGAAGGAGTCTCTTCCGGCTGGTATCTCCCGTCACCAGTATGAAGGGAATCTTCTGCTCGTCGTCACTTTGAAGGGTCGGTATGATGAATTCTTTTCTCGTATAAAAGATCCGGCTAACTCTTTCGATGAACTGCGATGACTCTTTCTCTCCTATCTCGGTCGTGGTACGGGTATGAAGTATGTTCACAATTTACAGCTGATAATTTTCCTTGAGACGCGACCCCCGTGAAAATTATATGTTACGTCGATGTATTAACTTTCAGTCTTTCTAATGAGATAGTCTTCTTTGCTCTGGAGGCCACAATTGAAATAATATTAGCGTATTTATTATCACAATTTTATTCGTTAATATCTATAACATTTACAATGAAGACAAAAGATAATCGCACTAGGCCAACTGCAAACGATATAATGCAAACAATCAAACAATGGGAAACAAAACACTCCAACACAACACCTACCATAACTAATAATACTGCATCACAAGTCTATCAATATTTGGTGACAAAGTCCAAGTGCATAGTCTTAGAACAGGGGTGTCAAACAGCACTCACCAGGCGTGAAAAATTTTCCCCTATTTTCCCTCCCTCCGTGATGATCAAATCGGAAAACGGGGGAAAAACAAAGCGAAAACCGGTTCTACTAGCGCGTGCTACTGCAGTTAAGGAGGGGTAGACCCATCTCTTCACACCCTCGGAGCGATGTTTGACATGCCCGTCTTAGAAGATGCACCAAGTGATCGTCGCGTAACCTATTGCGATACAGACTTTCAATATAGTTCAATATGTAAAAACTATGTTCACAAATATATATATGCTTATGTTAACATTTTAACTGACATAAGCATTTTCAAAAATTATCTTACTGATAACTTTCATGTAAGTGCTAGGGAAATTGGGAGCACAATAGGCTTTAAGTATGGTCAAATGTTTTAAGAGCTAGCTGTTATGCGCTCCATTTGAAATTCCGTTCTCTTTGCAAGGTCAATAGAGATAATAAAGAACCACTAACATACTCCTATTTGAGAAAAGTACAAATATGAGCAAGCTCAAACAACTAAGAATAACTCGGAAATGGTTCACTCAAAATAAAAATACATATTTGATATAAACTGTGTGTGTTAACGAGATCCACATTTTTACTTTCCCTATTACGTATAGTAAGTAGAGGTATTCTGTATTCCACCCAAAAATTGAATATCGAGATTTCACCGGAAATATGTTTTGAGCTTCACCGAATTAGGAAAAAAAGTCTTTAGAATAAGGTCCGCCCGCGCGTGTATCTGTGTAGGTGTCTTTGTGTGTGGTTGTCTGTGGACAACATAACTCAGAAATGAAAATTTGGTTAAAAACCAAAGTTGGTATTTAAGTTTAATATCATTTAAGGATGCAACAATAAAATTAATCTATTCTACTGTAACCTTTACAAGGAAAAGTTTTCTAACACTTTGATTTTCTCGAAAACAGCTGTAATGTTTTTTATTAAAATGTCATATGTTTAATATACTTTTACTTTCTCTACTGGCAAGTAGGGGAAGTATTGTATTCCACCCAAAAATTCGATGTCGAGATTTCACAGGGAATATATGTTTTGAGACCCCCTGAATCCAAAAAAAGCATTTTTTGAAAAACGTCCGTGTGTGTGTCTGTGTGTCAGTCTGTGGACAGCATCACTCAAAAACGAAAAGTCGGTTAAAAACCAAAGTTTGTATTTAAGTTTAATTTCTTTCAAGGATGCGACACGAAGATTTTGAAGAAACTTGCCCCACCCTAAACTACCCTTTACATCGAAGATTTTTAGAAAAGTTTGATTTTCTTGAAAATGGCGCTAACGATTTTGATTAAAATTCCATATGTTTGAGATATTTTTATGACAAATGAAATGAATATCTTGAATTTTCTGGTTATAGCCCCTGTAGTCGTATTTACTCTGGAGGACTTTTGCATAACTGCTAAACCGTTAGAGATAGACCAAGTCATTCTGTACAAAAAATGAAGATCTTGCTAAAATACACAATTTATGTCTCAATGAATTTTCTTGTAGGTTGAACCATTTCGAAGATATTCCTTGTTAGTGTGTGAGTTCCGGAAAACTCAAAGCTTTCGTGAAATGGAAGATCGTTCTTCATTTTTTTAAATGTTACGCGTGAAAAGAGAACGGAATCTCAAAGCTTTAAAAGATTTAATTATCGCACAAAGCCCACTGTATTCTAATATTCCCCTTGCACCTACAAGGAAATAACCAATAAGATAATTTGTACAAATGTTTATTTTAACTAACACGAAGAAGATATAGGAATAAGAGTTTGTAAGAATGGTTAGTATAAGAGTAGAGAAAGTCATGTGAGTGCAACACATCACATTTTCATGAGAAATGATGTGTATATTTTGAATTTTTTGACTATAGTCCATGCAGTCCTGTTTACTCTGGATGACCTTTGCATAACTGGCAATCCGTAAGAGATAGATCAAATGTTACTCTACAAAAAATGTAGATCTTACTAAAACACTATTTATATGCAAATACTTTTTTATAGAGTGAACTATTTCGGAGATATTCCTTTTTATCTGTGTGAGTTTTGGAATACTTGAGCTTTCGTTAAATGGAAGATCGTTTTTCATTTTTGTAAATCTTGGCCGTGCAAAGAGAACGGAATTTGAAAGTTTTAAAAGATTTGACTATCACTCAAAGCCTACTGCATTTCTATGTTCTCCTTGCACCTACAAGGAAATAAACAAGAGTTTGTAAGAATGGTTAGTACAACAGTAGAGAAAGTCATGTGAGTGTAACACATCAGATTTTTTCCTTATTTTTGTTTCTTTGGATGACATTTATTCCTTAAATTTCAATTCCACTCTGATTTGCATGTAAATTTGCGTGCATAATCTCAAACGTGTTATCCAAATATTCAAATATGCATTTGGTGATTGTTTTATTTTATGGCTCGAAAATCTAATTTATGCTGAAAAGAAAATGAATTTTATCACCAAGAACTTCATAAAAACGAAACTGTATTTCTTTGCAAACTATTAGATCAACTTAAAGAGAATACTTTAATTTATTTTCGGTTTATCTAAGTATCAAAACATGCCACTAAATGTAAAGTAAATGTTTAAATAATATATTTTTTCACTAATTAAAAGCACTTTGTTATCTGTGAAAGTGGTTAAACTAGAACATTGAACTTTTGCAGGGTCATTTCTTTATTTATACATATTCAGTTAGCCAATTCTGAAGTAAATAGATGTAAAATTGAGAGTATTGGAAGCAATAGTCGGAAACATTAATTATATTGGCCGTGATGTAGCTTTCATGTTAATAGAGATATAGAAAATAAGTATTTCAACACACATGCGGTACTATAAAAAGAACTGTACAAAAGAAAACAAGGAAGGAAACAAAACTATTTTGTAAGAACATGGTGGTCCGTGTGCTCATGTATGGCAGCAAGTTGTGGATAATGAAAGAAAAGGATGGAAAATCCAGAAATCGCGACATGAGATTTTTATGAAGAACTAAAAATGGACTTAGTAAGAAACGAAACAATCAGAGAAAAACTGGATATTTATAATTTAAAGGACAAAATCGAAAAAAGTATTCACGAATGGAAAGCACACATGAACCACATGAGTGAGGAAAGGATGCCTCTTTTAATCAACAGATACAAACCACTAGGGAAGAGAAATGCAGGACACCCACGAAAAAGATGGGAATAAAGAAACATGTGAAGACGGAACAGGTGGAAACGCCTCAGCCTAGAAGAGTAGAAGAAGAACTACTTACATTTTCTAGCATGTACCTAGTGATCCGGGGAAACCCCCAAAGCATCATTGGTTAGGAAGAACCCCCAGGGTAATCAAACTGCATATCTCCCTAAGGGGAGATCAAGAACCCCATTCTGTCAAAGTTAAACTTGCTAGACTTATGACTCATTTCAGAACATTAATAATATATAACGCTCAAATATAAGTAGGGCATGAATGTCAGTTTTTGTATAGTAAGATTTGTTTTATCTCTTACGGTCAACCAGTTATGCAAAAGCCATCCAGAGTAAACAGGACTGCATAGGCTATAGCCAGAAAATTCAAAATATACATTTCATTTGTCATAAAAGTATCTCAAACATATGGCATTGTAATCAAAACCATTAGAGCCATTTTCCAGAAAATCAAAATTTTCCATGTAAAGGGTAGTTTAGGTTGGAGGAGTTTTCTTCAAAATCTTCATGTCGCATCCTTGAGAGACATTAAGTTTAAATATCAACTTTGGTTTTTAATCGATTTTTGGTTTTTGAGTTATACTGCCCACAGACTGTCACACACACACACGCGCGCGCAGGCGGACCATTTTCTAAAAATGCTTTTTTGGATTCAGGAGGCATCAAAACACACATTTCTATTGAAATCTCGACATCGAATTTTGGGGTGGAATACAGTACTTCCTCTACTTACTATATATAGAAGAGAAAGTAAAAATGTAGATATTGTTAATGCACACGATTTATATCCAAACGACGACGCTGCGAAAAACACTGGAGGGTTGTGGTTGCAGAAGATCTTGCAGACCGCCCTCCGGTTCTTGCCAGGTCAGGGTATCAACCCTCTACTGGCCGTGTAAGATGTGTTACATAATAGACGGTAGTAAGGTTGGTTTGTTGGTGGATGTTTTTTTTTTTTTTGTTTGTTAATTATGTTAATTAAAGTATGTCTGTATATCGTTATGTCATGTCAGGAAGTTATGCTTCATTTTTTTTTTTTTTTTTTTTTTTTAATACGTTGCCAAGGACAAGTCGTGGGCGTTTATAGCGCTCTCCAGGGTCCAAGTCATACTCGCCTAGTCCCCGTATTAATTGGTTGAAACTGGAAGGGAGCTTGTTAAAGAAGGGTTTTGAAAGTATGTTGATATATTGCTTCACTGAGGGAAAGTGAAGATCCTTCTGAATGGTAGCATTTGGTATATACCATGGAGAGTTTGTAGCCGTTCTAAGATATCTCGACTGAAGAACTTCTAGCTGTCTCAGGTGTGTTTGAGCTGCTACTCCCCAGATCTGGCAGGCATATGTAAAGGCTGGTCTAAGCACTTGCTTATACAGTAACAGTTTGTTGTCCAAGGACAAGCGAGATCTCCTGTTGTAAAGCGGGTACAGCATTGCCATTCTTTTGTTAACCCTATTGCTGACGTCTTCCAGGTGTGTCTTCCAGGTAAGTTTGACGTCTAGGGTAACTCCTAGGTATTTGACACAATTAGACCACGGCACATCTTCCCCTGCCAAGCGGATGGGTGCCACGTCAACCATCGGGCGACGGCCAAAGGTTATAGCTTGGCTTTTCTGAGGGTGGATACGTAACCGCCATCGATTGAACCAGGTGGTCAGTAGGTCAGCATATTGTTGAATGCGCCTAGCTGACATATAATTTTTTGAAGATGTTGAGGTAATGGCGGTATCATCCGCAAAAAGATAGAGTGAGCACCGTGGTAGTGTAGGCAGAGTGTTTATGTACAGAAGAAACAGTGTGGGTCCTAGTACACTGCCTTGGGGTACGCCGGCACGTATAGGATGAGAGGTGGAAGTAGCATCTTCATAAGCTACAGCGAAAAATCTGTTTTGAAGATAAGAGTACAGTAGATGGATGAGATATGATGGAACTTGATATGTGAGGAGCCGAGAAATAAGTCCCTCATGCCAGACGCTGTCGAAAGCCCTAGTTACGTCCAACAATAGGGCTGAGACGTAATGACGTCTGTTAAAGGCTGTGTATATCTCATCCACCAGCCGGAGAAGTTGGTGAACAGTTGAATGTGATGTTCTGAAGCCGAACTGTTCGGGCCTAATGACATTGTGCCTGTCTAAGGTACTCCTTAGCCGTGTCTGTATCACGTTCTCAAAGAGCTTGCTCAGAACGGGAAGTAAGCTGATCGGTCTATAGCTCTCTGGAGATGACGGATCTTTTCCTGGCTTGCATATGGTGATAACTTTCGCATACTTCCATGTTTGTGGGAAGTGCGAAGTTTTAAGTATGGCATTGAAAATGTGAGCCAATAGTTTCAGCCAATCAGGTGGAAGGGCTTTCAGAGCGGCGTTTGTGATTCCGTCAAATCCTGGGGCTTTGTAGGGAGCAAGCTTGCGTATATATCCTGTGATTTCCTGCACCGACGTTTCCTCAAGGTGAGAATAATCAGCAGGAACCTGGAGAAAGTTGGTAATCTCCGTTTGGACTTGAGTAATGTGGTCCTGGTCAGCTGAATCCGCTGCCATAAAAGATGTTTCTAGATATCTAGCTTGCAATTCAGCTTTTTCTTTTCCCGACTGAGCTGTCACCTGTCCGTGTCGAAGAGGTGGGTTTTGTTGTGGAATACCCATTAGTACTTTGGTTGTCCGCCAAAGAGAGCCGTCTTCAGGTTTTAAGTGACAAAGGTGAGACTCCCATTTGTTATTTGAATGTTGGCGGAGTTCGACCTTAAGTTCCTCTTGTAGACGTCTGTAAAATGTCTTGTCCTCCGGGGACCTGGAGAACATATAACGTCTCCTGGCTCTATTTTTGTTCTGTATCAGGGCCCTTATCCTACCAGGTAGAGGCTCGCTGTTAAATTGTTGTAGTGTTGGCTTTGGCGATGCGTTCTTGATCGCAGACACTATGACCTCTGTTGTATTTTTCACCAATAGTTCAACTTCCTGGGAAGTTGTGCAGGGTTCAAGGCGTGGTTGAACTTGTTCCAATATATTGGTGAACTTTTCCCAGTTTGTAGTTCGAGGCGAGGGAACTGGCCGTGCTAGTTTGTATGTTGGTTTAGATGGAAAAGTGATGAGGACTGGATAGTGGTCAGAAGATAGAGCTGGCACTGTATATAATATTATGTGAGGCCTCACATTTTTGACCAGTGCAATATCAAGCCAATCTGGAGGTCTGCGATCGCCGTAGTGTATGGTAGGTGAGTTAGGGACCTGTACTGAGATGGCTCTCGAGGTCACATAGGCATTTAACTTTTGGCCTCGGTGAGATATACAGGTGGAGTTCCAGTTTTGGTGTTTACTGTTATAGTCGCCTGCAGCTATAGTTGGTACTGGAGAGGAGAACAGTAAATCCAGTTCCCTGTCTAGCAACGGCCTTGTTGGTGCAATATACACCGAGAACAGGTTTAGGGGTCCTCGAGCCGTGCTTATCTGGATACCAGTAGCTTCCATGTTTCTGGTATTTGAGATGTCAAGTTGATGGTGACAGATGGAGTCATTTATATATATTGCTGCTCCTCCAAAGCCATCTTCACGATCCTTTCTATAGCACTTCATTCCAGGGATTTTCATCCTTATGTGCGGATGCAGGTGTGTTTCCTGTACTAATAGTACCTGGACTTTGTGCATTGCTAGAAAGTCGGTTAGTTCTTCTCTCTTGGATCGCAGCCCATTTGCGTTCCAGTAGCATATTGTCAGCTTGGAGAAGTCTGGTTTTGTAATGGGCGTACTAGCCATGACGACTGCAGAAGGTGAAGACGGTGCGGATTAGCACTGTGTCCGCCGAAAGTGATGGTGGGCGCGACAGAAGTGCTTCTGCCAGTGCGGCAGCAAACTGGATGCGGAGGTGACTAGGAATACGGTCGATTACCTCATAAAAGGCCGAATCCATTTCCTCGTAGTTTGAGGCAGATGATGCTTGGTTTGCATGTGCATTCCTGGCTGGTGGTGTAGTAATATTAATGTGGTTTTCTCCCATTGGTTTAGGTTGTCGCTGATCGGCCAATGAGGGGATGTTGGAGGAGTGCCTTAGATGTTGTGCTTGTCTCTGTGGAAGTGGCGTTTTCTCCAGAGGCTGAGACTCCTGGTTTGAGGAAGGTTTTGCTGCAGCAGCATAAGATGAGAAACTTAGGGGCTGGCGAGATGGTAAGCCAGGGTGCCTAG
Organism: Tenodera sinensis; assembly: GCA_030765045.1. Taxonomy (NCBI): domain Eukaryota; kingdom Metazoa; phylum Arthropoda; class Insecta; order Mantodea; family Mantidae; genus Tenodera; species Tenodera sinensis. The sequence continues at coordinate 40,747,958 of CM060971.1, forward strand.
TTCCATAAAAGGCCTCCTTTGGAAGACCGCGAGGGTTTGGGACCCTAGGTGCGGCATCAACTCTGGATGGTGTTCCTTTCTTGCGGCACTCCATCTCGTATCTTGCCTCTTGCCAAATTGGACATTTGGCGTATCTACATGAGTGTGCATCCCCACAGTTTGCACAGGTGGGCTGCGCCCCATCTATCAGCCTCTTGGGACAGGCGTTTCTTTCGTGGCCTTTTTCAGCACAAAATGCACAAACAGGGGAAAGGTTGCACCCTGCTGCTCCGTGAGTGAACTGCTGACAGTTCGTGCACTGTTGAGGTCTACGGGGTGGTCTGTAGGCCTCCACTTTAACAATTGCAGAAAACATGTGCGTTTCTTGGTATATCTCCTCGGTGATTTCCGTTTTTTCTAAAGCCACATAGAAGTGGGGCAGGGGGCCTTTGTAAGGTCCACGAACAGCACGAAGCTGGGCTACGTTGACCACTGGGTAGCCCTTGCTCTTTAAGAGGTCTGACACCTCTTCAGTGGTGATGTACTGAGGCACGTTTTTTATAGTTACGTGCAGCCTCTTTTCTTCAGCCAAAGGAGTGGCGATAAATTCCAGTTTTTGCGACTCCAAAAACCGGCGGACTTGCCTATGGGCTTCAGGGGAAGTTGTCTGAATGCACACTGTCTGTCGTGCATTTTTAACTGTAAATAGAGGCTCTCTTGCCTCGCGGAAGTGATGGATAACCTTCCTAGCATCCTCTGGATTACGCAGAAAGATTGGCGTAGTCCTTCTTGTATTTTGTTGTGGCTGTTGGGCAACATTGCCTGTCTGGCTTGCATTTGGTGTAGTTGCTGAAGTGGCAACATCCGATTTATATCCAATACACTTATTTCTGGAGTTAACCAATTGTAAAATGTTACTTCTCAATGGTTTGCATTTTCCAATATTAGACTTTTACTTTTCTCAAATGGGAAGTCATTATTTTTACTTCCTCTACTGATAAGCAGAGTATTGTATTTCACTCAAAAATTCGATGTCGAGATTTCCCCGGAAAGATGTTTTGAGACCCTGAATAAGAAAAAAGTATTTTTAGAAAAACATCCATGTGTGTGAGAGAGAGAGAGAGAGAGAGAGAGAGAGAGAGAGAGAGAGAGAGAGAAGAGAGAGAGAGAGAGCAGTCCTGTTTACTCTGGATGACTTTTGAATAACTCATAAACCGTACGAGATAGACAAAACCTTACTACACAAAAATGTAGATCTTGCTAAAACACACAATTTATGTCGGAATTTTTTGCCCGTGGCCGAGCGGTTAGAGTGCTCGCCTACTACCTAGGTGGCCCGGTTTCGATCCCAGAGACACGCACGTGGTATCGTGGTAGAAGAAGCGGCGTCAGGGCGGGCCTTCTCCGGGTGCTCCGGTTTACCCCGCCACTCATTCCACCAAGTGCTCCATTATCACCTTTCCAATCATCCATTTCGCTTGCATTTCATATCATGCTCTTCATCACTATCATACCTGGTGCTTGGCTGACCACCCGCTTCCAGGTCTTCACACTGTCCGATCCAGAGGTTTCTATGCTCCCCGACAGGCGTCTGAGCCTAGGCACAGGCTTTTAAGTCCTAGGGTGTGTAAGTCCAACCTAAGGGGAGGGTAACCAGGAAAAGAACCTTTTTTAACTTTCGTGAAATGGAACATCGTTGTTAATTTTGTTTTATATGTTAAGCGTGCAAAGAGAACGGGATCTCAAAGCTTTAAAACATTTGACTATCACTCAAAAGCTACTGTATTCTAATGTTCCCCTTTGAAGGAGTCTCTTCCGGCTGGTATCTCCCGTCACCAGTATGAAGGGAATCTTCTGCTCGTCGTCACTTTGAAGGGTCGGTATGATGAATTCTTTTCTCGTATAAAAGATCCGGCTAACTCTTTCGATGAACTGCGATGACTCTTTCTCTCCTATCTCGGTCGTGGTACGGGTATGAAGTATGTTCACAATTTACAGCTGATAATTTCCTTGAGACGCGACCCCCGTGAAAATTATATGTTACGTCGATGTATTAACTTTCAGTCTTTCTAATGAGATAGTCTTCTTTGCTCTGGAGGCCACAATTGAAATAATATTAGTGTATTTATTATCACAATTTTATTCGTTAATATATATAACATTTACAACGAAGACAAAAGATAATCGCACTAGGCCAACTGCAAACGATATAATGCAAACAATCAAACAATGGGAAACAAAACACTCCAACACAACACCTACCATAATTAATAATACTGCATCACCTTGCACCTACAAGGAAATAAACAATAAAATAATTTGTACAACTTTTTATCTCAACTGACACGAGGAAGATATAGGAATAAGAGTTTGTAAGATTGGTTAATACAACAGTAGAGAAAGTCATGTGAGTGCAACACATCAGATTTGTTTTGTTCTAGTTATGCAAAGAGAATGGAATGTCAAAGCAATCATATAGCGACCAGTCTTTAAAAGATGTAAGTTTCACTTAAGTCTACTGTAGTTAATGATACGATAGATAATTTATAAATTGTGTGCTTTAACGAGACATAAAAAGTTTGTACAGTAAGGCTTGGTCTGCCTCTTACGGTTAAAAAAAAAAAAAAAAGTTCATTCGTAATGAAGAAGACCTCATTTTTATTTAAATATTTTAAACATACGGTATTTTAATCAAAATTATTAGAAACCTTTTATAGAAAATAAAAAATAACGAATCCTTTTCCATGTAAGGAGTATTTGGGGTGGATAGCGTTTTGTGTTTTTGCAATAAATTTTATGAAGTGGTATTCCTGAAACTTAAATGTGAAATTTTGTTATGAAATTTCGAATGCTGAGCCACAAAGAGTGGTTTTTTTTTCAGTGCATTTAAAAAAGGAAAATCTTTTTCTTTCCTCAAAAACAGTTTCATGGATTTGTTTCAAAAATCTGAAAATACTTAAATTTAATGCAATGCCATAGCCGTGATTTGAAACCGGGATACTCCCGGTCTCCATCCGGGTGCTCTAGCCACTGAGCTACCGTGCCAATGGGATATTAAATGCTCCAACTGACTCATATGGTATCTCATGGTATGGTAACTCATTTGAATTTGAGATATCCTTGTGGTTTACGGGAAAAATTGCGAGTTAGTTATTTGAAGAAATTAATATCGTGCCGGCACGTTGCCAAGTTGGCTCAGTAGTTAGAGCAGCCGAGCGCAAGATCCATGGTTCATATCCCGGCTATGCATTGAATTTTTCAATCTGATTCTACTGTTTCCAAACTGCACACGACAGTGTGAAAGAACAATTATTTCCAATTATATTAATCTTAGTGGTAGGTGATAAAAGGACTAAAAATTGAATAAAAATCATTTTATTTTCTAGTGTCATCTCAGTTCATGGAAAACCACAAATATGCCCCTATAACTAAGCCTATATTATTGGGAGAACTAATATCTGAATTTGGAGCGGAGGTATACAGATGGAAGGTACTGTTTCGGCCACACGTTAACCAGGGATTCTTCATGATTAGTATAACAAATATGTGCAATACAATTTTAGCAATAAAGAACCATTTCGCCGAAAAAAAAATATATTGTGTCAAATATTTGGAGCCATCTAGCTTCTTGACGAATGAATATAAATGGTTAATTATTTCACTCAGTGTCGCACAAGCAATGTGTGAACAACGCTTTAATACCTTTTTATCTTAATTCGAATGAATTTAGCCACAATTTAATGTTAAAGTGTCATGCAAAGTTTAATTTCTACGCGAAATATGACAACGTCGTCGGCCACGCGAAACTTCCTGGTCGCGTGCTCTCACAACTTCGGGTGCCTGGGGGTGGGGGAGGTATCGCTTGGCGTTTGGTGTGAAGGTTGGAGGAGAAGGGAAGGCTAAGGTACATTTGTCTGCAATACGAAGGAATTTATCGTGTGAACATGAACCCGTACAAATCAAGAGAGTAGTTAGACATGGTGCTACTAATTTAAGGGGGGAATTCCCCTTAACAATAAAAAATAAATAAACAGATACAAAAATAAACAGACAAAATAAAATAAAAAAACATAACATTGAGATCGTGTAAATAAAGGCAGATATTTCCAGTCCCGTCATCCCTTATCTAGTGAAATAAGCCACGCTTTATGTCCAACTGTTCTTCTGTTTCCCCCGTTTCAAAAAAAAAAAAAAAAAAAGAAAAAAAAAATAGAACCGAACAAAAACAACCTAAAATTAATGTCTTCTCTTATGAACTGAAATGTGACTCAATATTAAGAACTTTAATTAAGTAATAATAAAACCTAAATAAACACCACATAATCGGAATAAACAATATACGTTTTTAGTATTTGTTATTGTTAAGTGCTCATAAATGCATTTAGACAGGCTTATGGAATTTATTTGAAAATGCTGACTGGTATTTGTGTTCCATGTTAAATAGTGCTTGTAAACGTAGCATTATCTTTTTAGAGTACATTAACTATGTTTTAATCCCATATTAGATATATTTGGTTTTTCATATGTCTACAGAAACTCCATATTATTTATACTTTCTTTTAAGGATAGTATCACTGTTGTGTTTACTTCTAGAGATAAATTTAACTTTGCTTTTCTTCTTATTTAGGCGCCTTCGTGACCACAGCTATAATTTATGACGAGAGAATTAGTTTTATTTCAGCCCGATAATCTACAGAAGAGCACAATTGTTTTAGAAAAATAAAGGGAAGACTTTTATTTACTTGTGTATTAAAGGCAATTACTATTGTTTTAGCTCGTGACGGATAATAATGATTATAATAATGATGATGATGATGATGATGATGATGATGATAATAATAATAATAATAATAATAATAATAATAATAATAATAATAATAATAATAGTAATAATAATAATAATAATAATAATAATAATAATAATAATAATAATAATAATAATAATAATAATAATAATAATAATAATAATAATAATAATAATAATAATAATAATAATAATAATAATAATAATAATAATAATAATAATAATAATAATAATAATAATAATAATAATAATAATAATAATAATAATAATAATAATAATAATAATAATAATAATAATAATAATAATAATAATAATAATAATAATAATAATAATAATAATAATAATAATAATAATAATAATAATAATAATAATAATAATAATAGTAATGATGATGGTGATGATAAGAAGAAGCACAAGAAGAAGAACAAGAAAAAGAATGTCCACTATTAGGAAAATCTGTATCCCTTTATGTCAGCATTGTTTTATCCTAAAATACGTGGTTTTGATCGATTCATTCTGCTGTCTTAGCTATGAAAAACAGCATCTTCATTATTACTTGAAGGGACGCGTTATTTCAGTTATATTCACACCTTTCAGGCATGACATATCGATTCTTGCCGATTCGCCCGAGAATGTGACGGCTTCACTGGTACGTGAACGAGTGTTTTGTTTATATCTGACGGCACACACCGGTCAGGTTTAACACAAGTCGCTGGGGTGTGCACTGGGCCAGTGTTTTGTTCATGTCTTAGTGCAGTGTTGACACATGCCAGTCATGTTTTGTTTACAACTGTTGACCACGAGACACACGGTGTTTTGTTTACATTCAGGCACTACTGGCCTGGAAAGACGTACCACTGGGGTTCAACACAGGTCGCTGGCGTGTGCGAATACAGCACAGCGTTGCCATTTACGCTACCGAAAAACTTAAATTTTTACCAAACTATGAAACCTACCGAAATGAAACTTAGCATTTTATGTTTCTTACGCCTGCATCTATTAGTCACATTATTCTGGCCGAAACAGTACCTTCCATCCTGTATATTTTCTAATGATAGAAATGTTCTTTTCTGCAAATACTGCAAGGTGAAAATCAGTGCAGAGGAGCGGTTCTGTTTCCAGTAGCACACTGAGCGTGAGAATTTGCGAGAGCAGCTTCAGTCGTGGAGAAAAGAAAATCACAAGGTCCCAGTTTTCTCCATTTGCAAAGACCTTTGGGTACCTCGGTGCAAATACTCAGCAGATATGCCTATTTGAATTTCTTTCTCCAGAATGTCCATTACTGGTTCCTGAATCGTAAGAGGCATTTCTTTCATGAAGTTTTTGTCACTCTGTATGTTGCATACCATTAGAATATTGCATTTTCAAACAAATGGATTAGAAATGTAACTGAGACTGAAATTATTAATTAATTTTGACCAGGCCTTTATGTCCTTTTTTCTCTTCAGCTGTTTATATTTTTGGATTTATTTATCTATTTTTAAAGGTCTTTTCAGCCAATTTATGGTCCTCTACTCCTAAATATGATGCTTAATTTTGAGTTACAGAAGAGCTTTAGACACGTTTTGTTACAAAACATATTTTACCTTGAAATATAGCGATTATAAACCAGCTCAGGGCACGGAAGCTCAGGACACTTTCCATTATCGTAGAACAGTTTATTAGCGTATATAGTAAACACAAAGTCGACAAACAAGCACCGTATTAAAAACAAGCCCTTCTCCTGGTATAGCCCCCTTGGTGGTGCATACCAAGTATGGTACTATTCCACGTAAGATTGCATTTATTTGCACTGTTTGTTTGAAAAGTAACTATTAATATTAAAATGTTTTCCGAAGTTAAATCATTTTTGCAAGATTATTTGTTTACCAGTTTTAGTTATAATAAATATGATATTGGTGTTTAATTCGTTGTACGCTTAAATATACAACCATTAGGTAACATCTGTGAGGCTGAAGGGAAGCATGAAAGCTACCAGCTTCCTGCCTTCTCTCTCGCCCTTTACCCTTAAAGGTGCACATACAAGGAAATAAGCAAGAAGATAATTTCTGCCAATGTTTATCTCGACTAACACGAATAAGATACAAGAATAAGAGTTTGTAAGAATAGTTAGTACAAGAGTAGAGAAACTGATGCGAGTGCAAAACATCAGATTTTTGTGTTGTGCTGTTCTCAGACAGAGAAGAAGACACACACGGACCATTTTTAATATATATTTCCAGTAAAATCTCGAGATTACTTCCTCTATTCTATACGTTGTAGAGAAAGTAAAAAGGGGGCCATATTTGGGCTGTTTACTACCCATATCTTGGTTTAGACAGGGAACGTTTAGCAGTAGGCTAATGTTGATTTACTGTTGCATAAGGACTACACTGTGCCTGCCTGCCCGCCAGCCTGCCTGCCTGCCTGCCTGCCTGCCTGCCTGCCTGCCCGCCAGCCTGCCTGCCTGCCTGCCAGCCTGCCTGCCTGCCGTCTGACTGATGTTTCTGCAAGAAAGTGCGAGTTTTTGCAGACGTGCGTGCTGGAGGGAGCAGACGGCAGCTGCTACATTTGTCAGTTCTAATTTAACAAGAAAGTAACATAGGAGGCTGGGCTTTCATTACTCGCGTGTTGAGGCGCGATTTGCTGCTTCCGTGGGTCTTTCCACAAATTAGCTTCCTTCTTTGAAATTCTGGGACAACACTGACTTGGTTATTGAAAACATTACTGGAGGTCGTCTGGATACATTATGGATCATTTTATCTAAACATGCATCATTTACTGACGCCTGCGGTTTAGGGAAATACCGGCAAAGTTATGTAAACACTCTAAAAATCTCAAGGAAGATTCCAAAGGAACATTTGGCATGCGTTATTATAACACTAGCTGAAACACCCACCGTTGCCATTGGTTTAACGATTTATCCCTAAAATATGTAGACTTAATTTACAATTATCCAATAGCCCTGTATTTCTTTGTAGACATTAGAAAACACGTTAATACGCTTAAATAAAGAATTAAACTCTTAGAATACTATAAAGAACAACAAATAAACAAAATAAATATATAAAAAAACCGGGAAGACACTATACAAACACACTGTTAAACAATCACAAATACTATATGAAGAAAAGCAGGCGGAGAAAGACCTGTGAATGTAGTGGGTTGCATTTCTATTTCAAACTTATAGCAAGTTTATGAATTGTTTGTAGAAGGCGCAGAAGAAGACATGTGAATGTGTTATGTAAAAGATAAACGGGTAGAGAATGTAATACGTTGCATAATAAAATGGCTAGCATAAAACTTCCATGAAAAAAGCACTTAGATGCCCCAGTTTTCATAGATTAACGGGTATTGGAGTTTGTCTACTTCATACATGGTATCAACATTCAGTGTGTGTGCGTGTCTGCCCGCGCGCGTGTGTGTAGATTCTACAGTGTGTTCGTAGATCAATCGGCCGGCCGCGTGGTGCCACCAGACTGGCGAGGACCGGCGTGCCCTCCGCCAGAATTATATGTAAACATCCAGGAAGTCATGGCTACGGAACACTATAGTAAATCCAGGCTAAGAAAGCCACTTAACATCAACTTCGCCAATATAAATAAACAGGAGAAAAAAAAAAAAAAAACAGCAGTAACATTGAAAATTCTGATGTGTTACACTCACATTACCTTGTCTACTCCTATATTAACCATTCTTACAAACTCTTATTCCTATATCTTCTTCGTGTTAATTGAGATAAACATTTGTAGAATTTATCGTATTGCTTATTTCCTTGTAGGTGCAAGGGGAATATGGGAATACAGTAGGCTTTGTGCGATAATCAAATCTTTTAAAACTTTGAGATTCCGTTCTCTTTGCACGCTTAACATATAAAAAAAATGAATAACGATGTTCCATCTGACGAAAATTTGTTTTTCAAAATTCACACAAATAAAGAATATCTCCACAATGGTTCACTCTAAATATATATATATATTGACATAAATTGTGCGTTTTAGCGAAATCTACACTTTTCGTATAGTAAGATTTGGTCTATCTCTTACGACTTACCAGTTATGCAAAAGTCATCCAGAATAAACAGGGAAATGGCTATAGCTAGAAAATTCAAAATATACGTTTCGCTTGCCATAAAAATATCTCAAACACATGGCATTTTAATCAAAATTGTTAGAGCAATTTTCGAGAAAATCAAAATGTTCGAAAATTTTCCATGTAAAGGGTAGTTTAGGGTGGAGGAATTTTCTTTAACATTTTCGTGTCGCATTCTTAAAATATATTAAATTTAAATACCAACTTTGGTTTTTAACCAACTTTTCGTTTTTGAGCTAAGCTATTCACAGTCAGACAGACTGACAGACAGACAGACAGACACACAGACAGACAGACAGACAGACAGACAGACAGACAGAGAGACATATACACGGACCATTTTTTAAAACGGAGAAATGCTTTCTTTGGATTCAGGGGGCATCAGAACATACTCGTATATTTCGGTTAAATCTCGACATCGAATTTTTGGATGGAATGTAATGCTTTCCGTATTTAATATACGTAGTAGACAAAGTAAAAATGAGGGAAAGAAAACTGGATAGCTGAGAAACCGTATTAGGATTTGGCTACCGATCAGAAAAACCCAAGATTAGAGTGATCGATCTACGGGAAACGAGTCCGGGATTCTTGAATGCGAGCGTTCCCCTGGAACCAACTGCCTCGGTAAAAAGTGTACTTACTTCTTTATAAAGAAATGAAATGTCAGGAATTGGGGGGGGGGCCATAAAAATTCACGGCATTATATAATCCACCCCAGAATTCGCCTAGCAACCGAGGAAAATAACGAAGAAGCTCAAGGTCAGATTCGCCCCGAAATTCCAAGTCTGGATCTTGCGGTTCCACTTTACTGCAGAGCTATCTCGCTCGCATCACTTCCTGCTGGTAATATTCTGGTACAGATGTTAGTTTTATTTTAGAAACTGAGTTTTTCACTTTCTCTACTACGTAAGTAGAGGAAGTATTGTATTCCTTCCAAAAATTCCATGTCCAGACTTCACCGAAAATATATGTTCTGAGGCCTACTGAATAAAAAAAAAAAGCATTTTTAGAAAAAGTTCCGTAGTATTTATGTGTGTGTGTATGTGTGTCTGTGTGTGTATGTGTGTCTGTGTGTGCGTGTGTCTGTTAGACTGTGGACAGCATAACTCGAAAAGTCGGTTAAAAACTAAAGTTGGTATGTAGGTTTAATGTATTTCAAGGATGCAACACGAAGATTTTGAAGAAAATTGCTCCACACTAAACTAGGCTTTATATGGAAAATGTTTAAAAAATTTTGATTTTCTTGAAAATGGTTCCAACGATTTTGACTAAAATACCATATGTATGATATATTTTCATGGAAAATGAAACGTACATATTGAATTCTCTGGCTATAACCATGTAGTCCTATTTACTCTGGATGACTTTTGCATAACTGATAAACCATAAGAGATAGGCAAAATCTTACTATACAAAAATGTTGTTGTTGTTAGCTAATGCTGGATTTCTGACAATGAAGTCATTAATCCTCTTGCTCTCCAAAATTTTTCACAATGATATTGAAGAGAGCAATAGCAGTAATAGTAACCGTTTTTTAGAGAGCATCATATTTTTTATGTTTTGGCGGTCACATCGCTCTCTCACAACCCCCAGAATGTCTGGAGGACCACGCCTGTCGTTGGTTTACGGGTCTCACCGACCTGACCGGGAGAATTATCAAAATAAATTCACCGACCATGTCCTCTGTTTACCAATCAGAGGACGTATTACATGCCATGACAGGTCAGCATGTTGGGGTTAAGATTTTATAGAGAAATTAGAGAAATGGAGAGGTTGGAAAAATAAAGACTCCCTAGGCCTCGGGAACCCTAATAGCATCGGGGTCGGAAGAGAACCAGAGATGACCAAGTGATGACCTACAGTGAGGAGCAAAACACCAGTAAGTGGAAGTAATGTTCTGCTCAGCTTGGGTACCTTGTGGTCGCTATTCACATATCCCCTAGACGGAGACCCCTGAGGCAAAAATGTACATCTTGTTAAAACACACAATTTACATCTGAATATGTTTTTAGACTGAACCATTTCGGAGATATTCCTTGTTATTTGTCTGAATTTTGGAGAACTTATTCTTCTGTTAATTGGAACAGTGTTATGCATTTTTATATGTTAACTGTACAAAGAGCAGAATTTGAAAGCTTTAAAGGATTTGAGTATCGCTCATAGTCTACTGTATTCCCATATTCTCCTTGTACCTACAGGAAGATAAACACTAAGATAATTTCTGCAAATGTTTATCTCAACTAACACGAAGAACATATAGGAATAAGAGTTTGTAAGATTAGTTAGTACAAGAGTAGAGAAAATCATGTGATTGCAGCACATTAGATTTTCCTTTCGTTGTATTCTGATTGCTTGAGTGACATTTGAATGTCTCAGATTTAAGAAGTGCAAGATGCTGGAAAGGAAATCGTGGTAGATGAAAAGCTACCCCAACTTTCGCTTTGGAACCACAGTCACAAAAAGCCCAAGGTCACAGTAGGAGGTAATCGGGAATCGAATCGTTGACCTCACATGTTACCACAGAGCCGTTTAACATATGCTTCTACAGAATTCTCGGATGCTAGAGTATGGTAATGCTATGTTATTGAGGACAACGTTACAAAAATGGAAGGTGACCGGCCCGCAAGCTGCATTAATGCAGTTTCATCATCCTTACAGTGGTAGGTATAACTATGGTGCAAGCCACGAGAAAACAATAGAGAGCAATGACTTGTTCAGGCTATTGGCTCTATTCTGTGACACAATGTGCTCCTTTGTAATGATTGTATAATAACCATTGCCCGGAATTTGATGACCTGCCATCTTTTAATATTTGCAGATATTAGTCTCATTTATTCCTATCATGATCTCGAAATAAACATCTGATGTATTGCACTCACATGACTTTCAGTACTCTTGTACAAACTATTCTTAAGGACACTTGGTAGTGATTTCGGATAAAAATATATTTTTCTTTCTTTTTTTTTTTAAATATGAATCTACATAGTTTGTAGAACATGCCTATATAAGATTATGTGTGTTTGCAGCAATTAAGTGTATTTAATGAGTGTTTAAATGGAGTAAACAATATGGCGGCCAAGCTGTCACGCCCACTTTAAACTGCATAACATTATCTTCTTTTGCCATTTACCATAACTTGCTTTAGTTAAACTGTAGTTACACTTTTCCAAAGAACTATAACAGAGCTTTGAGTTTTTTGTGCAAATGCAGAATATACCTACTGCTCTAAATAACCGGTGAAATTTCTTAAAAAAAAAAAAAAAGAAAAAAAAAATTGCTTTCATACATAAAAAAATAAACAGTGCATAATTTTTTCCTTTTTAGATTGTTCTTATGGATTAAAATGTCTTAATCGTTCACCAGCTATACTGAATAACATGTTTGTAAAGTGAGTAAAGTTTTTTTAAGTGTCTTTCTTTTTTCTTTCAGGGTTCCTCAGAACATATGTTTCTGTTGGCCTTGTTATACTTTTTAAATGGTACAGAAAGTAAACATGCTTATTCATTAGGATTTTTTAAAATAATTTTATTCCATTTTCTACTAGAGTAATTTTTACTTCAATTTTACGTCATTATTTTGTCATTTTGTTGCCTGAACTTTTTATTTATTCACGTTCTTGCATTTACATTGTTTAAATGTGAAATGGTATAAGGAGGAAATATAATATTTGAAATTGGATATGGAATAAATTACCAAAAGATATAATACTAATTGAAGTGTTACCGGATAATAGAAGAGGAGATAATTATTATTACAATGAGAGAATTCCCAGAAAATGTTAGGGATAAATGTATAATAAGCTCAAAGAAGGAGCAAGAAAAAGAAGACAATTATAATAATGAAGGTTATTAGTCGTAGAAGCTCTACACTATATATAGAACCAGGGGCTTAAAGTAAGGAGAGTTTAATATACCAAGCGTTATGCCCTGGATAACGATTACAAATTAAAGTGTCTATTTTATGTGGGAAGAGAAGAAGATATATATATATATATATATATATATATATATATATATATATATATATATATCATATTATTTACTTTGATTGTATAAACAGTTTTATATTATTGGAATTTTACATAACACAACTTTTCAGGCATCAGAAATTTCATAGTCAACTAAGAAATAAGGGTAACTACATAGTTTCACTCATATTCTTGGAAACAAGAAACAAAATAAAACAAAACAGTCACAATTACATATAATCATTAGTCTAACAGGGGTTGCTTACAGGTATAGGGGTGGCTATTGTCAGCGAAGCAGGAATAAATTACAGTTCTGCATTAAGGCCTCAAATTTGTTATTAGACATCTGATTTCCAACTCTTGCATCAACGAGTGCACACAGGCGCTTTTGCTTACCTTAGTGTCATATCCTAATATACTGTGAAATCCTGTTCATTTGCAAAGGATTTTGTATAATCTCAGAACAGTTAATGACAACCTCTTTCAAAAACACTTTTCTAATTTTCTTTTCAGTTCTTGAAACAATGACATAAAACAGTTATTTTTGTCATCAATTTTCTAAATTATTTCTTCGTTATTATTAATGAACTAAATCTTCATTTAAACGTCATTTTAGATCATTTCTTGAGTGATCAAAATTCGGATCTTGATTACAACAAACACTAACAAGCACTAACAGTGATAAAATACATAACTACAATTACAGATCACACAACGCAATTTTTCATTATTTCGTAACCGTAAATTAAAATAAACAATTAATATCACTGCAGATTCATTGTTTTTGAGATCCTGGGACTGAAAGTAAGAATTTTGTAATTTATGGGTTGTTACATTTATAATTTGCACAATTGTTTCTTATGAAAGTGATGAAAAGTAGAACAAATTTCACTTTGATATGATATATAACCCTGTTAAATATCTTTTTGCACAACTTGACACGTAAGTTAATCATTGCGAATACACATTGGGTAGTGTAACCTAATTTTACAATTCATTTATCAATTATCATGGCAAAAAGGCTGAAACTGGTCTTTTACTTACGATACCCAACAGCATACTAACCTAAAAGTAAGTTGTTACTGAATCCTTAGCAAAATATGCCAATAAAACTCTCTCACAGGTGTAACTATTAACGTTTTTATCAAAGCATCCTTTCGGAAAGCATTGTAAGATTCAACATAACTTTGTTTCCACTTCGCTGGTGAAAGTGATGCACATGCTAGATCCGCAGCTTCTTCAATAGCAATGTCGCTCATTTTTATACAATTTTACTGCTTGATAATTACTATCAAAAGTCGAAATATTCAATTCGGCTACATAAGCAAATAACCTAGAAACAAGACATGTGCTACTTCAAGTAAAGAATCTACTGCGAAATTCATTAACAAAAGAATGGATAAGAAGGCTCTGTCCATATAATTTAGATATAGCTTTTCATTTGTTCACATAAAGAATTCATTAGTATTAGCTATTGCCTCAAAATACATATGAAAATCAAGAATAAATATCTACCTATATATAAAATGAATGTTTGCTTGTTTGTTCCACATATGTAGATTGACTCAATGACAACTTGCGGAAGGGGGACTTAGCACCTCGACCAAAAGGCAGTATTTTGTGCTTATGCCACTGACAGGGGACCCCCGGGAGGATAGATGAGGTGAATGGCTCCTTAAGGCGGCCGCAACGTTGCAAAGACAGAGCACGACAGACACTTTCCATGTTAGAAGCACCCCGGTAGAGGACTTGCTTAGCTTCCCTTGGTCCCCTCGAGCTTGTACTATCGCATGGGGGGGGGGGCCTCAGAAACCAGTGGCTTGCCTTCCAATCCCGGAAACCAGATTTCCAGAAGATGTTTGTTCCCCCTGCCATGCTGCTGCCGCGACGCCCGCCGATGCTTCCAACCATAAAAGAAACCTGACTGGATGGAGGGTGAAATGAAATGATTAACGAAACGAATGGAGGGACACGAAATTCAGAGGATTTGGAAATCCTTCCTAGCACTCGCCTGGCAACCGGGGGAAATCTCCGAAAAAATCCATGGGTCAGGAGGATTAGCCACGGGGATCGAACCCGCGACCTCCCGAATGTGGACCACCGGCTGAGCCATCCCGGTCGGTCTCATATGTATTCCTATATCATTCATTCGATTGCGATGAAACTTTGTTAAGTTGTTGTGCACATTCTCGTGAAGGTTTCCGAGTTGGTCAAAGCATTTTAAGTAGAAAGCGAGAAGTTCCGACAAATTAGTGCAACCATCTATTAGAGCAACCACATTTGTTTCTCTATTCCTTCCTCCACAAACAAGTCATGCAATTTTATAGAGGTTTGAAATAGAAATGACATTCGTGCGGTTTTCTCTACACACTTTGCTTTTACATAACTCATTCTCTTGTTTTTCTCTACTCGTTCTTCAACAATGTTCTATATGATAGAAAGCCTATTTATAGTTATTTCCTATTATAAAGACAAATACAACCTAAAAGAATCTGATGTGTTGCACTTACATGACTTTTACTACTCTTTTACTAACCATTCTTACAAACTCTTACTGCTATATCTTCTTCGTGTTAGTTGAGATAAACATTTGCATAAACTAGAGACCAAATCTTACTATACAAAAATGTAGATCTTGCTGAAAAACACAATTTATGTCTAAATAATTAATTTGTTTTAGAGTGAACCATTTCGGAGATATTCCTTGTTATTAGTGTGAGTTTTGGAAAATAAATTTTCATCAAATGGTTAACTCCCTTGGCTCAACATTTTGTCGTAGAAAAAGGTGCTTACTGCGCATGCGCTGACGGTCTGTAGGACAACCGCTAGAATGTGCTGACGGTCACTAGCACACCATTTTCATTGCTGCCAACATTGCTCCGTTATTCACTTCTTATATGTTAGCCGTGCAAAGAGTACGGGATCTCAAAGTTTTAAAAGATTTGACAATTGCAACTCAATGTATTCATATATTCCCCTTGTATCTACAAGAAAGTCAGCAGTAAGATAATTTCTGTAAATGTTTATCTCAACTAACATGTAGACATAGGAATAAGAGTTTCTAAGAATGGTTTGTACAAGAGTAGAGAAAGTCACGTGAGTGCAACACATCAGATTTTTTAAAATTTAAAAACATGTAAATTGTACAGCTATTGTGTCTACTTGGCAGCTCTCAAGTGAGGTAAGTGCTTTAAATAAATATACACTAAACATGTTGCTAGGTGTGTAATATTGTGTGTACGAAATGAATAAGAACGCCACTCAAAGTAATAGTTGTTGTCACAGAGCGTTGAAATATGACGTGAAACACCATCATGCATTATGCATGCTTTTAGAGTCGACGTAACATATGTTTCTGCAGCTTTAGCTTCCTTAGGAGTGACACCAGGAATTAATGTGACTGGGAAAAGAGCGTATCCCTCATCGGCTCATATAACTGCAATGACATTTACGTAGTTCCAGAGGTTTATAATGAGGTCTACACTAAACTTTGAGGCCGTGACTAAGCAATGTAATTGAGAGACACAGAGAGAGAGCGCTCATAAGGAAGAAAGAATGATCCTGTGTACGAAATTTTAAGTGAATTTTATATATTTTGAACTTTATTGCTGAGCATTTTGCTCTTACTCAAGGGTGATGCTATTTTTACTTTCTCTACTGGTAAGTATTGTATTCCACCCAAAAATTTGATGTCGAGATTTCACCGGAAATATATGTTTTGAGGACCCCTGACTCCAAAAAAAAAAAAAAAAAAAAAAAAAGCATTTTTAAAAAAAGGTCCATGTCTGCGTGTCTGTGTGTCTGTGGCCAGCATAGCTCAAAAATGAAAAGTCCGTTAAAAACCAAACTTGGTATCTAAATTTAATGTATTTTAAGGATGCGACGCGAACATTTTGAAGAAAATAGCCCCGCCCTAAACCACCCTTTACATCGAACATTTTCTAAAAGTTTGATTTTCTTGAAAATCGCTCCAATGATGTTAATTAAAATGCCGTATGTTTGAGACATTTTTTTGACAAATGAAATGTATATCTTGAGTTTTCTGGCTCTAGCACCTGTAGTCGTATTTACTCTGGACGACTTTTGCATAACTGGTAAACCGATAGGGATATAGCAAATCATACTATACAAAAATGTAGATCTTGCTAAAACACACAATTTATGCCTCAATAAATTTTCTTGTAGGTTGAACCATTTCCGAGATATTCCTTGTTATGTGTGTGAGTTTCGGAATACTTAAAACTTTCGTGGAATGGAAAATCGTTGTTCATTTTTTAAATGTTAAGTGTGCAAAGAGAACGGAATCTCAAAGCTTTAATAGATTTGACTATCGCAAAAAGGCTACTGTATTCTAATATTCCCTTTGCACCTGCAAGGAAATAAGCAATAAGATAAGTTGTACAAATGTTTATCTTTACTAACAAGAAGATATAGTCGTAGGAATATATAAGAATGCTTAGTTCAAGAGAAGACAAAGTCATGTGAGTGCAACAGATCAGATTTTTTAACATTTATATGGATGATAAAAGGAAAAATACCAAAAGGCATAGACTAAATAAAAACTATAGTATGAATATGTCATTCATACACTATGTATTTGATATTGACCAATACGATTTAACAATGCTTCCATAAGCGATCAATCACTGTCGTTTACGTTATACATGTTGTTTTAAAGGTAACTTCGTTACTGTACCTTAATGGTATTTGTATGGAGTTATCATGGGGCTACGTGATCCATAGAGTATATCAAACACTATGCGGATTATAATGTAAGATCAAGAACTAATTAATGTAACAGGTCATGCTAATCCCCATATATGTAAATCAACAGCAAGGTTCAGCGATACGAAATCCTACTACCTCAAATCTACTTCAGTCTAGCTCACGTCGCTTTAGTTATGAAAATTAGCCGATTCCTCCAACTTTCAAAAGCATGCTTTTGCTTAATGCAAATAGGAATATTTTCTATTTCCAAATAAATTATTCTTTTACAAAAAGGTACCTATATTATGCTTTGATTTAACTTAATTTACGTTTGAGGCTACATTCTCAATTTAAATTCTTTGTAAAGTTTATTAATAGGTAATAATTAAATTTCATAGAAACGTTCATTGCTCATCCTGAAGTTTAAAAATATGATGTTTTACATTCACACGACTTTCTATACTCTTACAAACTCTTATTCCTATATATTCTTCGGGTTAGTTGAGATAAACATTTGTACAAACTATCTTATTGCTTATTTCCTTGTAGGTCAAAGGGGAATATTAGAATACTGTAGGCTTTGTGCAATAGTCAAATTTTTTAAAGTTTTGAGATCCCGTTCTCTTTGCACGCTTAACATACAAAAAAATGAACAACCATGTTCCATTTCACCAAAGTTTCAAGTTTTCCGAAACTGACACAAACAACAAGGAATATCTCCTAAATGGTTCACTCTACTAAAAAAATTTATTTATACATAAATTGTGTGTTTTAGCAAGATCTACATTGCTTGTATAGTAAGGTTTTGCCTCTCCCTTACGGTTTACGAATTATGCAAAAGTCATCCAGAATAAATACGACTACAAGGGCTAGAGCCAGAAAATTCAAGATATACATTTCATTTGTCAAACAAATATCTTAAACATATGGCATCGTAATCGTTAGAGCCATTTTCAATAAAATAAAAATTTTCGAAAAATTCTCCATGTAAAGGGTAGTTTAGGGTGGAGGAACTTCTTCAAAATCTTTGCGTCGCATCCTTGAAAGACATTAAACTTAAATACCAACTTGCGTTTTTAACCGACTTTTCGCTTTTGAAGCTTTTCTGCTGTACACAGACTGACAGGCACACAGACTGACAGACACACGCACGCACGTGCGCGCGCGCGCACACTCACACACACACACACACACACAAACAAACAATACACACACAGGGACCTTTTCTAAAAATGATCTTTTAGGATTCAGGGGGCCCCACAACATATATTTCCGGTGAAATCTGGACATCGAATTTTTGGATGGAATACAATATTTATCAGTAAAGGAAGTAAAAATGTTACTTCCAGCGTTTAACATTTCAAAAAAAAAAAAAAAAAAAAAAAAAAATGTTGGAGGTTGTGTTATTCAGAATGAAGGAATAACACAACCTCCAGTTAGCTTTGGTTTGGCTTTTTCAATTATTACAACAGCAGATGACAATAAGTCTCTGAAAACGAGCTATTAAATAAGCTTAGTTGTGCATCTGCCAAACAAGGCCTTCTAAATGTTAATAGGCTAACATAAATATCATATATTTACTTTTAAATCTCTTTGGAACTATACAAGTTTAAGTCCTGGCTGTAACGTTGCATGTCAATAAACACGATTATGGAATATAAACCATAAGTGCATATAAATTGCAAGTACTTAGAGTTTATATTTATTTTTATTTAAATAATGAGTATTCAACTTCATTGAGCAAAACGTTATGGGGAACTTCAATACGTAAAATTATTTTTCGAACTTCATATTGTTTAATTTACATCTTCATGTGAGAATTCAATTGTTCCTATCGTATCGATAGTCGGTCGAAGAACGTTTTGTTGCGAATTCTAACACTGGAACCGGCAATTGAATTTCTGATGGGAACACTGCCCGGAAGTTGTAAATTATCAGCAGGAAGGTGTGAACTACCAGGAAGTCGTTGATTATCGGACCATGAGCTAATTGGTCATTAATATTCCGTAAGGCATCATCACAAAATGAAATAAATGGAATTGGGATTTAAGCCTGTAGTATTAACATTTTTGAGTATTAAAAATTCAAACCAATGGCAAGGAATATCTTGAGAATGTTTAACTCTATATTATTATTATTATTATTATTATTATTATTATTATTATTATTATTATTATTATTATTATTATTATTATTATTATTATTATTATTATTATTATTATTATTATTATTATTATTATTATTATTATTATTATTATTATTATTATTATTATTATTATTATTATTATTATTATTATTATTATTATTATTATTATTATTATTATTATTATTATTATTATTATTATTATTATTATTATTATTATTATTATTATTATTATTATTATTATTATTATTATTATTATTATTATTATTATTATTATTATTATTATTATTATTATTATTATTATTATTATTATTATTATTATCATCATCATTATCATTATCATTATTATTATTATTATTATTATTATTATTATTATTATTATTATTATTATTATTATTATTATTATTATTATTATTATTATTATTATTATTATTATTATTATTATTATTATTATTATTATTATTATTATTATTATTATTTTCGTCATGATTATCGCCAAATGCTAGTGTCATGGTGACTTCATTCATAGGATAGCTGTTCAAAATGATGCCTTGTTGATTGATACAGTGTTTCAACCGCCCTCTTGTATCCATATGGAAGTTTCTGAGAATTGCGACCATGACAGATGCATATGCTTTAACGATCCTTTGAGGGAATTTCTTTTAAACGCAATATTCTTGAGTGTCCCCAAAATAAATAACCTCCACCACCACCACCGCCACCAATAATAATAATAATAATAATATGATAAACATAATAATCAGAAGAATAATAACAAAGAAATGTTAATCAAACATTACGTGTCCTCATGCTTGAATGGATTTTGTTACAACAACTTACAACCTGTAATCCATAATGTGAGAGAATAGGAGCATATACAGGAATGAGTTTATTCCTTGGAAAATAAAGTTCTGTAAGTGAAATGGAAAATATTCTAAGACTATTGTTGTCTATTATCAGGCGCTGCACGCACCAGTTGAAGGCTGGACATTTCTTCTGCAGCTTGGCTCTCTTACAAGCAGAACAAAGTTCACACACGCCACTGACTGGATTAACCCCGTGATTTCTGCAACTCTTTTAACGCAAGAAGGGTTATTCACTTACCGCAAAGCTGGATGGAGTGGGCCACATGTGATAAAGGTGGATACACTATTTCTTTTTCTCTTTTTAACCGGTTGTTTGTTTTAAACCACAGCAGTTACTCTCGGGCAAGTGTACTGTGGAATATTTTAACATCGATGGTACACAACGCAGGAAGATACCTCATGCACTGTGGCCTACATGAGCTCAGGGGAAAGGGATGGTGCAAGTATACCTTTACATAGTTCGTGTAATGCTATAAGGAAAACAATCTATTCCTGAGGCTTTGCAACACCACCAGGAAACATACCATCAACAAGGTCAACATCCTGGTTAAATAAGGGGATTCCTGAGCAATACCATTTCAACAGATTCACAATATATTTGAAATAAGCGTTACTCTACTCAGGGGCTGCCAAACTTTTCATGAGGTGACCACTTTAGCATCAGAGAGTGGACCACGGGCGAGTCCACCTAACTTTAAGATAGGAGCACTAAGCACGCAGGCACCTGGTATTTAGATCTCACTGGTTTTTACTTTACTGATAAGCAGAGGAAGTATTGTATGCCACCCAAAAAATTCAATGTCGAGATTTCACTGGAAATATATGATTTGAGATCCCCTGAATAAGAAAAGCATTTTTAGAGAAAGGTCCGCGTGTGTGTGTCTGTCAGTCTGTGGACAGCATAACTCGAAAACGAAAAGTCGGTTAAAAACCAAAGTTACGTTTAAAGTTTAATGTATTTCAAGGATGCGAAACGAAGATCTTGAAGAAAATTCCACAGAAAAGTTTTCGAAAATTTTGACTTTCTTGAAAATGACCTTCACGATTTTGATACCATATGTTTGAGATATTTTTATGGCAAATGAAATGTATATTTTGAATTTTCTGGCTATAGCCTATGTAGTCCTGTTTACGCCTTTTGAATAACTCGTAAACAGTATGAAATAGACAAATTCTTACTATACAAAAACGTAATCTCGCAAAATTTATGTCCAAATAAATTTTTTTGTAAGGTGAACCATTTCGGAGATATTCCTTGTTATTTGTGTAAGTTTCGAAAAAAAAAAGTTAAAAGCAACATTGTTGTTCATTTTATTATATATTAACCGTGCAAAGAGGACGGAACCTCAGAGTTTTAAAAGATTTGACTATCGCACAAAGCCTACTGCATTCTAATATTCCCCTTTCACCTACAAGGAAATAAGCAAGAAGATAATTTGTACAAATGTTTATCTCAACTAACACGAAGAAGATATAGGAATAAGAGTTGGTAAGAATAGTTAGTGCACGAGTGGAGAAAGTCATGTGAGTGCAATAATCGGATTTTTTACTTTCTTACATGGATTACATGTGTACTTTACGACCACCTTAACATTTCATTGTTTCTCAAAAAGAACAACAGTGAAAACGTTGAAACTATTACGCAATACAGTCGTAGAAACAGTGATTGACAATGCTATTAACTGCATGCCTTTGATAAAAAAGAAATCAAAAAACGAAGTTAATATATATATATATATATAAAATGTGCCTTAACCCACCCCTTTGGTAATGCTAGGGTATAATTAGGTATAGTATAATTAAATAGTACAGAAATGTTCAGTCTTTCACTCACATTCTCATGACTAGGGCTAGGAAGTTCAAGACCCATAAATTGCCTAAAATACCTAAAAATATATATATATATATATATATATATATATATATATATATATATATATATATATATATATATATATAAAACTACCTAAAAGCTTGAAAAGAAGAGACATAAACAGGTAAAAAAAGAGTAAACGCTAGCGCAACAGCCCATGAAAGGCCAGTCACTGCGTCCCCCACTTCTGCCCACTACAGGCGTCATTTGTGGGGTGCAGTATTAGAGGGTGGGACGTGGTCAGCGCCCCAAGTCCTCCCGGCCAGTTGTGCGGCCTTTTTGACCTGGGGTCGCTATTTCTCCATCAATCAGATCCTCAATTGCCACTTCCGGGACCTAACTAGGCTGAGTGCACTCCGTTCCAGATCTCCCAGCGGGGGAAAAGTCCCCATGCTGGTACGGGGATCGAACCCGGCTCCTCCAGAGGCAAGCGGTCTACCAACTGTGATACGGAGGTGGTCAATATAAATATTTGCTCCAGATTAATTAATAATTTCAGTTTCAATATATATTTAACACATTTATCTTTGCTAACGGAATATTTATGCTAAGGCACCACAAGGTCTTTGCTATATGGAAACAACTTAAAACATTCATTAGCACTTTGTCCTAATAAAAGCTGTGATTTTCTTTCCTCCAAGGTCCGGAAGGCTCCTCTGGACATGGAACTCCTTTTCTCCACTAACTTTCACCTCAAAGTCATTGCTGGGTTTTTTTTTAACATAAAAAATAAATTAAAAAAAAAAAAACAAAAACAGGAAGGTTCGCAGAATGTATGCCCAACCCTGTCTCTTTGAAGACGCTTACGTAATTAGCTGTTACTTCCCCATCTCGTCTTGCAGTCGAAGGGTGAATTAAGTCTTGCCTGTGACGTGTAGAAACCAGACAGTCAGTATCCATTGTCGGACACAAACAGGAGATTCCATGGCAGCTTGTAAGTCATAACTTGCATTTTCTGGAAATGCTCTCAGAAGACCTCTTAATTCTGGATGACGTTTGCAGAAATGGTAAAGAGCAAGAGACAAACAAAGTTTTACTAAATAAAATACGTGATCTCGTTAAAACACAATTTATGTGAAATACTTCCCCCCCCCCCTTTTTTTTTTTTTTTTTTTTTTTTTTTTGAGTAAAACATTTCCGATATACTCTGATTTGTGTGAATTTTCCAATATTTATAGTTTTCTCAAATTTGTGAACAGAGTTTCTGTAAATTGAACTACTTTAAAAGCCTGTATCCTGATAGGTTACGCGACGATCACTTTGTGTTTCTTTTAAGGCTTATGCACTTCGAATTTGTCGCCGAATATTGACAGATTTCTTAAACGTAAGCAATACCAAACAAATCACTAATGAACATGTTTTTACTTTCTCTACTAGTAAGTAGGGGAAGTATCGTATTGCACCCAAAAATTCGATGTCGAGATTTCACAGGAAATATATGTTTTGAGACCCCTGAAGGCACAAAAAAAGAAAAAAAAACATCTTTAGAAAAGGTCCGTGTGTGTGTGTGTGTCTATGTGTCTGTGGACAGCATAACTCAAAAACGAAAAGTTGGTTAAAAACCAAAGTTGGTATTTAAATTTAATGTCTTTCAAGGATACAACACGAAGATTTTGAAGAAAATAGCCCCACTCTAAACTACCATTTACATGGAAAATGTTTCAAATAATTTTATTTCTCTAACGATTTTGATTAAAATGTCATATGTTGGACATATTTTTATGACAAATGAAATGTATATCTTGAATTTTCTAGCTATAGCCCCTGTAGTCGTATTTACTCTGGATGACTTTTGCACAATTGGTAAACCGTTAGAGATCAAATCATACTATACAAAAAATGTAGATCTTGCTAAAATACATAATTTATGACCAAATTTTTTTTTATTTTTTTTATTTTTTTTATTTTTTTTTTTTTTTATTTTAAGAGTGAACTGTTGTAGAGATATTCCTGCTCATGTGTGTGAGTTTGGGAAAACTTGAAAACTTTCGTGAAATGGAACATCGTTGTTCATTTTTTTATATGTTAAGTGTGCAAAGAGAACGGAATCTCAAAGCTTTAAAAGATTTGACTATCGCTCAAAGCCTACTGTAATCTAATATTCCCCTTGCACCAACAAGGACATAAGCAATAAAATAATTTGTATAAATGTTTATCTTAACACGAAGAAGATATAGGAATAAGAGTTTGTAAGGGTGGTTAGTACAAGAGTAGAGAAGGTTCTGTGACTGCAACACATCAGATTTTTCGGATAAGGTTTGAAAGCACTTTCGTAAGTCAAAGGCAGCGTACATGTAACCAACCCACCACTGCAACAGAATGCACGTCTGAGCACTAAGAAGTTACGAAGCACGCGTATAGTGGAAGGAGGTAACTCCAACCTCTCCTCTTTCGCTAACGTTGGCCATCGATGATGACTCTGTTGTAACAACCGTCAAGGGAAATGTAAAACATATACGTGAAGAACATTTACGTTTGCACGAGACAAGACTAGAGAATAATAGAGAATGTCATTGATTGTATTATTTTATTTTGTATAGACTCTGAAAAATGTTATTGCGAATTAAGTGTTTAAATAACTATAGTGGTTAGTCTGTAAGTTCTTATTCTTCTGATGTTTCATTGATATTGTATTTAGAATGTTAATGTTGCAGGAATTGAAATTGGCAACCATGTCCTGACTTGGCAACTATTGTCAGGACAAATATGTCAGACTACCTATATATGTATCTAGTGTAAACCACAAGACCCTTTGAGGTAACGTGACTTAACCCTGCATTTTTAATACACTTCGTAAAACAATCCTTCAAGAGTCTTGAAACAGTGTTTCTTCTGATAAATAATACTTTATTCTAAAATGCCACACAAAGAAAACAAATAAATATATCACTAGCAGAGGCGTAGCCTGATTATTTATCAGACTCGTAGATGTAACCCAACGAATGCGTTAAAATACTACCCAACCTTAGCAGAATTGCCCATTGAAAATGTCATTTCACACATTGATTTCGTGACCTCTTGGATGTACACTACCTATGTGCATATTTTCATCTCAAAATATGTACCCAAGTGTCTAAGTTATACACAAATGTCCAAAATAAAATTGAAGAATACACATAGAAGAAATAAATGGCGAAATACTCTCCATTTACGACTATAAATGTAATAAGGTGAGCGGATTTTTAACATGGGATGTACTCTTAATTTGGTACATAACCTTGGTACAGCACCAGTTTCCTGCAGCTGACGACAGATGCCATTGACTCAAGCTTTCTTTCGAAACATACTGCTGCAGTGTGGCGCGGATGCACAGATCACAATGATTAGGAAAGTTTGATTTTTAACACATTAAAGGGATTATTTACGTACCATAACAAAGAGTAATTTTGCAATCAGTTTGAGGAAAATTATGTCAAATTTAATACATCTCTCACATTTACGACCACACAGCCTGCACTCACACGTCACTGCAAGCTCTTGTAATGATGGGTTAATGTAGATGATCGATGTCTATAGATGGTATTGGGGAAGAATCAGTAGTGCAGTTCGAGCATTGAGAACCTGCAGTTAATTTATTATTAACACAGCTCTCACATCCATTGACGCTATGGCTCTGATCATTAGTGTTATTATAAATGTGCACAAGACTTGTTTTGACGTTTACAGAACAAAAGAACGCATTTCCCTCGTAAAATTTGCTTTCTGCTACATCTGCGTTGACTGTAATGTCACTGGAAAAAGTTGAAAATTCCTGAATTACAACTGTCTTATAGGGACTTAGTCAGTGGTCGATCTTGTGGACATTCGCGGAACTACTTCAACCTGTCACGGTGGTTGAGCGAATGCAAACAAGTGATCGGCGCAAACATGCTGTGCCGACCAGTCTCCGAGTTGAACACCTTTGACCTTAGTGGGCACTGAGACGAGTGACTCTCCGTCTCTGGTATGAGCTATGTGGGCCTAGGTAGTGCAAAATGATAAAAATTGTGATTCTTTCTGATTCAAAGTATATATGCCTTACAGAACGATTGCGTCTCTTTTAACGTTATAGTGCCGTTATTTTGCTAAGACTTTTAATACCTCGAGTATTTTTAAGTTTACTTGCTGAAAGGGCATCACAAGCTTTGTCTATGGAATAACGGGAACAGCGAATCAGGAGTCAACACGGCATGCAGCTAATGACGACTATTCTCCTGGAATGTACCAATGTGAGTCACCTTTGAAGTTAGTCAACTGCGATCATCTCAAAAATACATTTTTCAAACGTATATTCGGTTCACCCAAATATTTATAATATACAAAATGGGTACGAACTTAGAACACTACATAAAAGTGTTTCCATATTATTAGTTAGTAGAATAAATACTTAATTTTTGCTTTTGAAATACAGTATGGAAGTGAAAATTTAAAAAAAAAAATAATTATGTGACTTTTTATAAATGCATATTCATCCTTAATTCTGGAAGCTAAGTCCTGACTATGACCTTTAATCTGCAAAATTAATGGGAAATGCAATTAAATGTTTATTGAAAACAAATGAGATTTTGAATTATAGAATGTAATAAAATACAGGTAACAGAATTTTTAACATTTTTAATACAACTCTGTTATAGCCTAAAAATAGCTAAGTTTTGTGCAACGTTTTGTTCCCGGTTTGAAGAAGAGAAAACATTTGAGTGGCTATTGAATAGATTCCAGTATAATGTAATTAATCAGAATGGATATTTAATCGACAAGAAGTTGCCGGAATGAGCCATCAAGACCAAAAAGGTCCTCCTCAGTTCTTGGTTTACCGCCAGGCCTCTTCTTCTCGTCTGATTTGTACTGTTCGTCTTCCAGAAACCATTGACGATTTTCCTCTACTTTGCGCTTCCACATCTCTGAAAAATACATTTGTATTTCATCAAAAACCAACCTTATGCAACAATTATAAAACCTTATATTAAATATACTATTATTCCTACGTCTCTTAATTTAAATTTAAATATAGTGGCTCATAAAGGTTAATAAAATAAACAGAAACAGCAACATACTGTTAAACCAGTAGGAACAAATTTAAAAAATCTGATGTGTTGCACTCACATGGCTTTCTCTACTCTTGTACTAACCATTCTTACAAACTCTTATTCCTATATTTTCTTTCTTGTTAGTTGAGAAAAACATTTGTAAAAATTATCTTATTGCTTATTTCCTTGTAGGTGCAAAGGGAATGTTAGAATACAGTAGGCTTTGTGCGATAGTCAAATGTTTGAGATTCTGTTGTCTTTGCACACTTGACATATAAAAAAATGAACAGCGATGATCCATTTCACGAAAATTCTAAGTTTTCCGTAACTCACACACATAACAAGGAATATCTCCGAAATGGTTAACCCTAAAAGAAAATATATTGAGACATAAATTGTGTGTTTTAGCAAGATCTACATTTTTGTACAGTATAATTTGGTCTATCTCTAACGGTTTACCAGTTATGCAAAAGTCGTCTAGAGTAAATACGACTACAGGGGCTATAGCCAGAAAATTCAAGATATACATTTCATTTGTCATAAAAATATCTCAAACATATGACATTTTAATCAAAATCGTTAGAGCCATTTTCAAGAAAATAAAAATTTTGTAAAAATTTTCAATGTAAAGGGTAGTTTAGCGTGGGGCTATTTTCTTCAAAATCTTCGTGTCGTATCCTTCAAAGACATTAAACTTAAATACCAACTTTGGTTTTTAACTGACTTCGTTTTTTAGTTATGCTGTCCACAGACTGACAGACTGACACACAGACACACACGGACCTTTTTCTAAAAATACTTTCTACTTTCTCTACTGGTAAGTAGGGGAAGTATTGTATTCCACCCAAAAATTCGACGTCGAGATTTCACCGGAAATATATGTTTTGAGGCCCCCTGAATCCAAAAAAATCTGATGTGTTGCACTCACATGGCTTTCTCTACTCTTGTACTAACCATTCTTACAAACTCTTATTCCTATATTTTCTTTCTTGTTAGTTGAGAAAAACATTTGTAAAAATTATCTTATTGCTTATTTCCTTGTAGGTGCAAAGGGAATGTTAGAATACAGTAGGCTTTGTGCGATAGTCAAATGTTTGAGATTCTGTTGTCTTTGCACACTTGACATATAAAAAAATGAACAGCGATGATCCATTTCACGAAAATTCTAAGTTTTCCGTAACTCACACATATAACAAGGAATATCTCCGAAATGGTTAACCCTAAAAGAAAATATATTGAGACGTAAATTGTGTGTTTTAGCAAGATCTACATTTTTGTACAGTATAATTTGGTCTATCTCTAACGGTTTACCAGTTATGCAAAAGTCGTCTAGAGTAAATACGACTACAGGGGCTATAGCCAGAAAATTCAAGATATACATTTCATTTGTCATAAAAATATCTCAAACATATTACATTTTAATCAAAATCGTTAGAGCCATTTTCAAGAAAATAAAAATTTTGTAAAAATTTTCAATGTAAAGGGTAGTTTAGCGTGGGGCTATTTTCTTCAAAATCTTCGTGTCGTATCCTTCAAAGACATTAAACTTAAATACCAACTTTGGTTTTTAACTGACTTTTCGTTTTTGAGTTATGCTGTCCACAGACTGACAGACTAACACACAGACTGACACACGGACACACGGACCTTTTTCTAAAAATACTTTCTACTTTCTCTACTGGTAAGTAGGGGAAGTATTGTATTCCACCCAAAAATTCGACGTCGAGATTTCACCGGAAATATATGTTTTGAGGCCCCCTAAATCCAACAAAAAGCATTAGAGATAGACCAAATTATACTATACAAAAATGTGGATCTTGCTAACATACACAATTTATGCCTTAATAAATTTTCTTGTAGGGTGAACTATTTCGGAGATGTTCCTTGTTATGTGCGTGAGTTTCGGATAACTTGGAACTTTAGCGCAATGCAACAACGTTGTTCATTTTTTATATGTTAATCGTGCAAAGAGAACGGAATCTCAAAGGTGAAAAAGATTTGACTTTCGCACAAAGCCTTCTGTATTCTAATATCTCCCTTGCACCTACAAGGACATAAGCAATAAGATAATTTGTACGAATGTTTATCTTAACTAACATGGAGATATAGGAATAAGTTTGTTGGAATGGTTAGTACAAGAGTAGAGAAAGTCATGTGAGTGCAACACATCAGATTTTTTTGGATTCAGGGGGCCTCAAAACATATATTTCCGGTGAAATCTCGACATCGAATTTTTGGGTGGAATACAATACTTCCCCTACTTACCAGTAGAGAAAGTAAAAATACATAGATGTATTTAAGGTTCTTATAGAAACCGCTTCTACATTATTTCCTTTGAATAAAAACTAATTCCTCTACGAAGAACAATTCTATGAAGTGTAATTATCAATAAACGTCATAAATGGTCACACGAATTAAACGTAGTGATGGGTGTGCAGTGGATGAGAATAGCGAGAGACAGGGTAAAGGGGAAAGAAATGCGGGAGAGGATAAAAGCATAGAATAGGTAGTGCAAAGGAAAAGAGTGGAGCGAAAAGTGGGGGGAGGGGGTCATAATATCAGCATAAAGAGAAGAGAGACACAATCACAGTAATTAAATTAGCAAGTAGTGGCAGTAATAAACGTGCAAAAACAAGAATATCAAAGGGAACTTTAACTCATAGACTAGCTCACTGCGAATACCATTGAGCTAACCCTGTCATAGGCGGTAAGAGGTCGACGGGGATCTTATGGGCTTGTTTATTTACTTATTTATTTAACAAGATTTTTTTTCGAGGCATTAGGCTACAAAGCTTTAGTATACCATACATAATTTTTTATTTTTTCTTGCTGTAGGTTCCTTTATTTTCTGTTTTTTTTTTTTAATTTTTGTTTACTACATACACAATACAGACAAACACTATTAGCTGAGGTTGGACTCGATCACGTGACCCCTGCGCGGCGAAGGGCAATGATACGCTCTAGCGACCATGGCTATAAGGGCTGGTGTTTTGAAGCATTTAAGTATTTATCGTCCTGAAATTAAAATGATTACTTTACCGCTGTGGTAAGCAGAAGAAGAGTTGATAACAAATGACAAGAGATGGTGACTAAATCCTTTGCTATAGGAAAGATATCACAGTGTACCTTTAAATTAGTGCATCAAGATCAAATAGAGCTACTATGGTAAGTCTGGGTGTAACAATTAAGAATCTGACCCCCGGCCTTCGCCAAGGCTGAGCTAAGTAACAGCAAATGACTTCACCTCCAATCCTCGACTAATCTTATTGGTTACACTTATGGGAATCCCACGACTCCAGTAACTGTCGCCGAGTACTTATACAGCTGAACCCTTCGATACCCGTGTTGAGCAACCCAAATGTCCATTATAGCGTGCAAGACTAAATTATGATTCGAAATTCTGTTTCGTATAAACACGGATAGCTTTGACAGCCAACACCGCCATCGTTGCCACCGCCGCCACCACCACCGCTGCCACCGCCGCCACCGCCGCCACCACCGCTGTCACCACCGCCGCCATCACCACCACCACCGCCACCACCACCACCGATGTATGATCATACATGATCAGTGAAAATTTTAATATTTCTATTAAAACCCCCAATTTAATATAAAAAATTCACTGAAAAGATCAAATAGCTATATTATCCGAAAAAGACAACAGATAAAAGAACTTTGTTACGTAATTCTTATATGTTTATGACGTCACTATCTGGACCAGCTGCCTGTAAAACTTGTATTTTTATAAACTAAAGCAAATATATAGCATTAAAACTGAATATGTTAAGAATAAATCGGATATAGACCTCCTGAAAATTGTCCAAACATGAAAATGTTTAAGTTATTCATTCAAAAGCAAACATGTCTATATTTAACTGCGAATATTTTATTTCCATATTTAATTTAAGAGTCAAAGTGACTTTTAAGTACTAAAACTAGCGCGTTTCCGTTTTAACGGGTCGTTTTCATATTCAAATATAGACCAGATAAGTTTTCCGCCAATTATGAAGATTCGTATTTGGTGGACAGGTTCGATTTTACGTGCCAGCTCCTCATATAATTTATTTTAAAATTTTAATAGCGTTTTCGCTAATTAGCATAGAATATTTTGCTCAACTAATCTAATCATCCCTATCTGGCTCATATTACATTAAAGGTTTATTCTCTCGGTTTTCTTACTGCATATAAAAATAAAATTGCTTAAAAATGCATGAACCCAGCAAGTATACTATGGTCAATGCCGTTTTATTACTATAGTTGTAATTATATACTTACCTGTTAGCTCTTTGACCGTTCCCGCCTCTCCTCCATATTCTTTTGGGAATATTCTTCGGGGTACTTGTTGAAACAGTGACTCAATACCATCTCCATGAAGGTGTATCTGAAAGAGAAGTACAATAAATTACCTGAACTAAAGAACTATTAAGTGAAAATATGTTTCTGGCTTTATTCATTTACAAAAAGTATGTTTAAATATGCATCTTCTTTGGGAATAATCTTATACATTCCGAAAAAAAAATTGTGAGCTCCAAAAATATGTGCCATGTGCCAGTGAGGTTCAAAACTGGAGTTAATGACAAAATAGCAAAACAAGTGCGCAACTTAAATAATCCAGACTGCAATGGTTCACCTAGGAATGAGCAAGGTCTATACAACATGTATATAAATACAGATTAATCTCCTGCTTTCCCTATCTTTTTTATGTTATGGAACAAATAATGGCGAATGAGTTGCACCCAAAACAAATCACTGACAAGTTTATAATATTATAACTAAGCAAAGCACAGAAACATTGGCTATTCACTTCACCTTACGACATAGCAATAGGAAAACAAATATTCATTATAGGTCTAGA
This sequence comes from Tenodera sinensis, assembly GCA_030765045.1. Taxonomy (NCBI): domain Eukaryota; kingdom Metazoa; phylum Arthropoda; class Insecta; order Mantodea; family Mantidae; genus Tenodera; species Tenodera sinensis. The sequence continues at coordinate 40,780,229 of CM060971.1, forward strand.
CCATCAGCTTCGTCTTTCTCCGAACTTTAGGTTCGGTAACACTCACTGAAGGAAGCCCTTCATACTTTGGTCTGTCTGTACGGTGAAGTCTGTACGTCAGATTGCTTGTGGTGCTGAATGGCTTCCTCGATATCTTCTCCCAGTGTTGTGTGCATTGCTTAGTGACGTAATCAAATTCCTAATTGGATTACTGAATGTTTACACTTAGGAGAGCTCGATCATACCACAAAGCCATGTACACCGCAATTCCTAGATTACCTTCATACATTATATATCTGGCTACTAATTCATTTAACCGATGAACTGTTCTTTGTGAGACATTTCTGTAGCAACCGTAAATAAAATATCGTTTACAAAGTAAATAATTCTCTTGAATTAAGTGCAGGGGATTTATAATTTGTGAATATACCGGTTTGTCATTGATAATAAAATTTGCTTAGTCACTGAGCTGGTGGAGCAACTGCTACAATCCAGTAGATCTTAAGTAAAAATGAATTTTTCAGTAATTAACTACACTTACCCTTTTTAGTAATTTCTCCCTCATAAATGATTTGAATAAGTTGAACACTGTCAAAAATCCAACTGGGAGATTAAAATGATGCATGGCCTTTGGACGCAGAGGATATCCGTCCTGGAATTCACAAATTATAATTTTAAATATTGATCACAATAGCAGATCACATTACATTCTCAGCTGTTAGCATTTTAGTTTTCTCCGAACTATCCCCAGACAGTAGTCGGGGGTACACAGTGCAGCTGCCAACGTCCAACCTGCTATAGCATCCATCCATATATCAAGGTAAATCCTGGGACAAGCCAAAGTATTTATTTTGTAATATAAAACTACCACAATACTTTTCAAGTTTTAACTTTTGTTATAATTAACACTAATAAGTTGCAGTGAAAACACCAAAATTTAAAATCCTTTGAAGATTTGCCATATACTTGAACTATGTGAGAAGGTTCAACGCTTTACTTCAATCACCTCTTTGACTGATCCAAACATGTGCTAATTACTCGCAGGGAGGTATGATGAGTGTGGTAGATATGGAAGTTCTTGGGCAGGCATGGGGAAGACAGGGATGCCATCGATCGAGTATTTCCCTCTCCACTTACTGACATAATTTGAAGGATTGACTGGTTCTCTGAGGTAAACAGACAATAGCGGGAGGCGTGTGGCCTGGTAGGTACTTGCTGTGAGACAGTGGACGGGGATAAAATTACGATTTAGGGGAAGAGATACATTGAGTCAGTTCGCCCCATCTACGTTCGAGACTTCTAGAATAACTGTTGTAGCAGCCACCTTGCAGACATTTTTATTACACTCTCTTGTCACAATGCGGTGTGCCTGACCTGTGCGGCTAGCGTCTACTACAGAAGTCACGCTATTTCTGAACTTTCTGCTCGGCTGCAGTGATAAGCAAGTATCACCGATACGGACTTCTATTCGACGATGGTTTCAATGAATTTCGGTTCTTCACTGCTCAGATCGTTGTTCTTCGTTGGTGCATGTCGCAAGCGGGGCAACCAATTTAAACTGTTATTCGCTTGTCATGGTATGTTCAGTTGTGCGTTCTTTAAAGCAGAGCAGGCAAGTTGAGCTCCCGAGGTGTTAAATGTGTTAAATGTCAAATACTCAAAAGTAAACGACACAATTTGTATGAAAAGTGTATTGAAATTGTTTACAATGTACATTTTATTAGACAGTGGCGTAGTCATAATGATACTCCTCTAGTTTATAAAATTGGTATTCTTACTGGTATCTTTTTAAATATTAGCCTTTCAATGTCCAGCTGCAAGCTAGAGGAACTTAAATGCAGAACTTTGAAGATGTTCATCAGAAACGCTACTGCGTAACAGACTCTTGTTCAATATCAATATACTAAACAGTTGTTCACATCGATAAGTAATACCAAACACGGCCATTAATTTGTTTGAAACAAGGCGCAGCTTGAAAAATGTTCTCGGTACTGATGTGTACAAAACCAAAACCAGTTTTCTAGAACTTTCCAATTGTGTGCTTCCAATTGTGAAGCTTAATTAACTCCAACTGCAGTTCATCTTAGGCCACCAAAAGATCACATGTAAATGGAACTTTAATATCAGAAATTTGCCTTTGGCAAGAGAAAATGATAAAAAGTACTTGTTTTCCCGGTCCTGATTAAACCTTCGTCGTTCAGTCATGTTGTAAATGGAAGCCGCCACTGCTGTGATAACACAGCCATACGACTATAGCCAGAACCAATCGGTTTAGTTGGTTATACATAGCTGTTGAAAGAGAGTGTTAGGGACAAGAGGGAGGGTAATTCACACATATAGTGCCTTCCTTCCCACCCCTGCTTTAAAGCATCGGTAATAGTACTACCAACTTATAGAACAATGGCGCCAACATTCGAATTTTGATTACATTTTAAGGTATTCACTTGACTCTCCCTTGTGTATATACAGGCTGCTCGGGGTGCAAGTGCAGATATTTATATTCATAACAGAGTAATGAAGAATATTTGCTTCATTGGCTAACGTATAATTTTACTTATTAGGAGTAGTGTGTTTCTGGTTGGTTAGTACCTCCATGTAGGCGTGGCACAAAAGGTGTGACGCAGAATGTGCACGGATCTCATCCTTCCATTCTAAATGTACATACATGGTGGAAGGGAAGTCATTACACTAGTTTAAACCAGAGTAGATATCGGTATTTGAAATACATTTTGTATCTTACGATATTGTCCCTGACCATTGCCTACTCTTTTAGTTTTGTCGAAAACAGCTGGCAAAACTGTAGAGTGTGTGAGTGTCACTTTCACTAGGTCAATACATAAACAAACACGCTTCACTGCTGTTACCATGCGTCTCGTGAAGGTAAATAAATAACCTGCCGTCTTCTTCCATGTTTACTGTGTGAATGTAGGCCAATCACAATCGTTAGCTGCCAATACATTATACGACCCAGCAAGCAACCGATTGTTTACATCCACAAACCGGTTCAATTCCCTGACCAACCTCGACGTAACGTTGTCGAGCTACTTCACGTCTGTAAAAACTTCTCGGAGCGTTCTTTCAATTCTTTTCAGTGATTAATTATTAATTATTTCGTAACCTTGTGTGATGTCCCATAATTACTACCGAAGCTATGTCAGAAATAAGTTACACTACGCATGTTACAAGTAACAAACGTTATCTTCACACGTTCTTATGGAGGTACGCATCCAATTTGGAACAAACATCATTTAGTTTTTTTAAATCGGCTTATCAAAGAACAAAATGCCGTTATATTTTTTGTTTGTTTGTAATGCTTCTATGAAGCACATATTAGGAGTGTAATAAGTTCCCTTCCATCCTGTATACTTATGTCACACATATCAGGAGGGTTTCTGAAGTCTAGCTCCAGAGGTGATTACATAATGTGACAGTTTATGTATAAATATATCGAGAGAATATATGTACGAGGGCTGATCAATAAAGGCTTAGACTGATTTTTTCACAGATTTTTATTACTCCAATTCAATGTTTACATGATCTTTTTCAATGCACTTTTTATAGCGTCTCTGTCAGTCCTTGAACACGTGCTGCAGACCGTTCTTTGTCAGGTCCTGGAGAATCGCCTCACTTTTCTTCAGCACTGCTTCAGAGTTCTCAAATCGAACCCTAAGATTTGCCTTTAGTGATGGGAATAAAAAAAGGCATAGGGTGCAAGATCGAGGCTATAAGGTGGATGTGGTACACAGGTAATGTTGAATCGAGCCAAAAACTGCATGACTTGATCTGCGACGTGAGGCCGTGCATTGTCATGATGAAGTCTCCACCCAGTCGGAGAAAGCTCTGGTTGTTTCTTTGCAATGTGCTTCCTCAGTGTGACCAATACTGACGTGTAGTATGCTGCTGTAATAGTAATGTGAGGGGGAATTGCATGCTGGTAAATCATTCCATTACAGTCAAAAAATGTGATCACCATCACTTTCCCTGCAGATGGAACAACCTTTGCCTTTTTTGGTGTTGGAGAACCTGGCGATTTCCAAACTGTGCTGGCTTGTTTTCCTTCAGGATCATAATGATGCAGCCATGACTCATCAGCAGAGATAATCGGTTTAAAAATGCATCCTGTCCATCAGCAAAGAGACGCTGCACCTCACAGCTTGTCTCCATTCGCACAGCCTTTTGTTCGGGAGTCAACAGACGTGGCACCCAAAGAATACAAACTCGGATCAGGTCGTGCATAATTGTAAACACACTGATATATGAAATTTTCAACACTTCACTGAGGTTACGTAATGTTATACGCCGATCCTCTCGGACAATCACAGCAGCTGTGTTGATGTTGACTTCAGTCACCGCAGAAGCCGAAACACCAGGCCCGCCTTGCTTAACACTGACAAGTCGGCCTTCTTTGAAGTCCTTGAATCACCTAAACACTGTTGCACGAGGTAGTGCATCTTCACTGTACGCTTGCTTCAGCTTTTCATAAGTTTCGGTGGCTGTATGGTTTAAACGAAAACAGAATTTGTTTGCGCTGTACTGCTCCTCTCGCGTCATGTCCATTGTATGGTATGCGAAATGCACGTACAAAATAGAGCATTACTACCAACTTACCAATACGAGAGTGCTGCTGCCTACCGACATTATACATAAAAACCCGCACTTTTCAAATATTTATGTTACAGATACGAAACTATCACGGAAGCTACAAATAATCAGTCTCAATCTTTGTTGATCAGCCCTCGTATTATCAGAACTCATTACCTGAAAGATAACTGTCATTTTCTTGATCAGCGACGGTGTGAAGTGACTAACTTGAGCTAAGGTGCTGCCGGAGTGATCTAGCACAGTCACAGTTCCTTTGAGAACTGTCCGATCGTCATCTCTGAGCATTAAATCCACGACCATGAGTTGAACTTTGAGAATGTCTGACCACTTCATCTCTTCTGGATCATAGCCGTCATTTCTCATCAAAAATACCCTTCTTCCTTCATCATCTGGCTCAGGCAGGGGTATTATATGCCTGTACAATAAACATTTGTTATTCATTCATTGATCAAGTTTTGACACTTGAAATGAGTCTGAGAACCTGCGAGACAACATATTTAGTGAAGGAGAGGAAATAGGATTCCAATACTTTCAGAACTGTCGGTTGTCTATTTAGCTATACTACATTCATGTTTACAAGGAGGAACCATATCTAGCATTTTTACTTTCTCTACTACGTATAGTAAGTAGGGGAAGCACCGTATTCGACACAAAAATTTTATGTCGAGGTTTCCCCGGAAATATATGCTTTGAGGCCCCCTGAATAAAAAAAAAAGTATTTTTAGAAAAAGATCTGCGCGGGCGGGTGTGTGCCTATCTGTGACCAACGTAACTCAAAAACGAAAATTTGGTTAAGAACCGAAGTTAATATTTAAGTTTAATATGTTTCATGGATTCGACATTAAGATTTTCAAGAAATCTTGTATTTACTTAGCTTTAGAGTTTGTTCCATTTTACTGCTCTGGGGGATTCTACTATTCTTATGTGTAGCATTTATGTTATCCCGACTCTGTCAGGGTTTATTATTTGGGTGTTCTCTGTCGGGGTTAATGTTCCAGTTGAGCTGTTCACAGTTATCCCACTGTAATCATTACAGGGGAGGCATCATCTTGCCTTGTGGCAGACTTACTGAATACCGTTTACCCACATGATCCGAGCACCCACCTCGTATTGGCTTCTCCATCTTGATTTGATACGTGACTAAGACACCACGAGCGAAAGGTAGTGTGTCAAGAGGATCAATCTACCATGTCTCCCTCGTTCCAAGAATAAACAAAACTGGCTTAGCAAGGCGGTCTCTGTTTCTAACAAGATTTCCCACATGTTCTCAAAATTCAGCATCAAATTTTACTTTACTGAGCCCAAAAAGATGCAACAATACCTAAGGCCAGTAAAAGATCCACTGCTCCAAGCGTGCAGAGTATTCTATGTGAATGTTAAAAGGCCAATATTATACAATCAGCACGCACTATTGAAGAGAGGAGCAAGAAACATCAGTGGAACATGAAACTCCTTCAAGCAGAGAAATCGGCAGTGGCCCAAAAATGTATAGGGAAGGTGCACAAAATTAAATTCAGTAACTTCTCATTTCTGGACCGTACGGAAAACTATTATGACAGAGTCATCAAAGGGTCCATTCAAATGAAATCACACCCAAGGATTCACAATGGAGATTGTGGACTTCAATTGAGTCCATTTTGGATACCAGCCACTAAATGCATTTGTCAGAGGAGGATGACGGACGGCACGGAACACTTCCACCCAGGTGGTTCATTAAGTTCATTCAGAAAGCCGTGGATTTCGAAATAGCCGTTTATTACCTTCTCTACTACGTATAGTAAGTAGAGGAAGAATTGTATTCCACCCAAGAATTCAATGTCGAGCTTTCACCAGAAATATGTGTTTTGAGGCCCCCCGAATGAAATAAAGCATTTTTAGAAAGAAGTACTGTGTGTGTGTGTGTGTGTGTGTGTGTGTGTGTGTGTGTGTGTGTGTGTGTGTGTGTGTGTGTGTGTGTGTGTCAGTCAGTGTGTCTGTGGGCAGCATGACTCAAAAACGAAAAGTCGGTTAAAAACCAAAGTTGGTATTTAAGTTTAATGTCTTTCAAGGATTCAACACGAGGATTTTGAAGAAAATTGGCATAACCTAAACTACCCTTTACATGAAAAATGTTTCGGAAGTTTTGATTTCTTGAAAATGACTAACGATTTTGATTCAAATGCCATGTGTTTAAGATATTTTTATGGCAAACGAAATGTATAATTTGATTTCTTTGCCTATAGCCCATGCAGTCCTGTTTACTTTGAATGACCTTTGCATAACTGGTAAACCCTAAGACATAGACAAGATCTTACTATAGAAAAAGTATAGATGTTGCTAAAACACATAATTTATGTCCAAATAATTCTTTTAGTCATTTCGGAGATATTCCTTGTTGTCTGTGCGAATTTTGGAAAACAAACATTCGTCAAAGAAACATCGCTATTGATTTTTTATGTTAGCCGTGCAAAGAGAAAAGAGTTTGAAAGCTTCAAAAGGTTTGACTATCGCTCAAAGGCTACTGTATTCCCATATTCCCCATGTAACTACAAGAAAATAAACAATAAGATAATTTCTGCAAATGTTTGCCTGAACTAACACGAAGAAGATATAGGAATAGGTGTTTGTAAAAATGGTTGGTACAAGAGTAGAGAAGGTCATATAAGTGCAACACATCACATTTTTTTAAAATTCAGTTCCAAAAGTGATATAAGCTCGGCATTTATAAATATAATCAATGTTTCTTGAAGTAGGCCATGATTTTGAGATGGCCGGTAATTTCTTATTCATTTCCTGATATTGGCCATGGAGTTTCATATGCCCGAGAGCTTGACGCATAACTTTAACACGACTGGTCACCCGTAATTCATAATCAATTGTATTTAGTTATATAATTTTAAGGCCTTAAGTACAGTACAGATAAGATTTTCCATATTTGAAGTAAATTAAGTTTTGATATATCGTATATTCAAATTCATACCGTGATTAAGCCATTTTGAGTAAATCGAAATTTTGAGAAAGTTCTCTATGTAAAGAGTTGCTTACAAATGTTCAGGTCGTATCCTTGGACGGCACAAAACTTAAATGGGAACTTTGCTATTTACCGACTTTCAGTGTTTGTGTTTTGCAGTTGACGCACAGACACAGACATACCGACATACAAACATTTATAAATGCCTTTTTGAGAAGGCTCAGCGGTATCAAAACATGCATTCCCAGTGAAATTTCTGCATTCAATTTTTGGGGGAATACGTTTCCTCTGCTTGCTGCAAATGCATAGAAGATGCCTCAATATTTTTGTTTAAAAGCTACAATGCAAGAAAAGTGCAGCTATTTAGCTTTATCAGCTAAAATATCTGCTCACACACCAAAATGGCATTACAAAGGTTTATGTACAATGTACCAAAAATCATAACCTATTACTAGTAATAAAACCACTTGTGCATAATTAGAAAGCTTTTATGAACTTGGCATAATGGCTGTGGAAGTGAATTTGCCTTACCCATATTCGAGAACTGCCTGAATCTCCGGTCGCAAAGGATCACGGTTGGAGAACAATTCGGGCGCTGCTGTCCTTAGAGTGTGGAATGTGTCTAATTTGCTTTTGGTCCGTTCTAAAGAGAACTTGCAGCCTCTGAGGAACATAAGCAGCCATTGCGGATCTGGAACACAATCACATCTTCAGCAACCAGTAAAAAAGTTATATCAGAAGTAAAACGACAGTCGAAAACAATGAGTCAAGAATGCGCGGGCGGCGAGCCACAAGGAGACACTCAACCCTACAGATTTACAGCTAGTTCATCTCAACGGGACGTGTGCACACAGAGGCTGCCATCCAGGTTTCGTTAGCTCCTTTAGGACACACGACTGCCAGTCACGCAGCATGTGTAGGGAGAGGTCGTGTTTTTTCAAGAGCGTTATTCGCTTGTTTTGACCTTCACCTTACGTGACTTTGCATCAGCTATATTTTGCTGATGTTCATTTCACATTTTTGTTTGTAAAATAAGTGCGATGTTCTAATCAGTGAATAATGTATATAGAACGCAAGAACACCTTAGTACTCACGTATGTGGATCGTGATGTTCCGAAACCGTCTCCATACGAGTTGCATGAATGGATTCACGGTATCTTTCGTTTTGAAGAAGATGAGCTGGAAATGATTCAAATAAACAACTACACCCGGCAAATATACATTCAGTGTAAGGAAGCGATGCGACTCAAAAAGGTTATCGAGGACACTAACGGTGAGTCAACTTTTACATATAGTAATGGACAAAGGAGTAAAGTCACCATAACAACGTCAGATCTGGGGTTTCGAATTGCTAAATTATATCATTTACCCAAGGATTTAAACCAAGAAATTGTACGACAACATCTAGGGAAGTACGGCACAGTATTATCACTATCCATGGATACTTGTGGCCCACGCTTCGATACAAAATCAGTAACGGAGTACGCACTGCAAAGATAGATTTAAAAAAGCATATTCCCTCCCATATAGATATTTCTGGATATAAAAGCTTTATAAGCTATGAAGGTCAACCAATTACATGTGCGATGTGTAGTGAAATAGAACATTTACGAAACGACTGTCCCAGACGGAGGGTAATCACGCAGACACCACGTCTAACAGACCCGCCCACATAGTGTAAACTAGTACAGGGAGACTTCCCCATTAGACGGGTACCGGTGGATTTGCTACACGACACAGTTATGATCTCGGCAGAAATGACGACTACTGACAAAGAACACGCCACTTCAGCACAGTTTTTAGGAAAAGGTCGAATCACAGGGGGAAACTGTAATCAATAATAAACAGGCTGAAAGTTTACTGATGGATAATGCTGATGCGCAAAGTGATGCCCCGATAACGAACTTTACCACAATTCCAATGGCAGAGGAACCTTCTGAGGTGACATCAGAAACTTCAAATCTAACATCAGAAACGTGCGCAGTCTCTCCACAAACGACCGATATGGAAGTAGTGCCCACGATTCCTAATTATATTAGCAGGCGCGACCCCCGCGCGAAAAAGAGACTTACGGAGATTAGCAAGGGTAACCGAAAGAAAGAGAAAACTGAAGAGTCTTTCGAGAATAACCCGAGTAATCCCACATCGCTATGATAATGACTGATGTTTCTTCCTTAATGTTCCTATTCTACCTCATCTACTTAATTTTCATGTCTTATATCCGTATTTATGCCACCTTAAATGCCAATGGTATACGCAGTACTGCTAAACAACAACTTCCAAATAATTTCATTTCCAGCTATGATATTGACATCCTACTCCTACAAGAGGTGAACACAGATAATTTCAACTTCCTTGGTCCTCAGTATAACTACATTTGTAACGTAGGCATTGACAATAGGAGCACAGCAATAATCTATAGATCGGCCTTGAGAGTTACCCAAGATGAGGAACATCCTAGTGGACGCATTTTAGCCATGGCTATAGACAATGACATCTTGGTAGTTAATTTGTATTTGCCATCCGGCTCCAACAAACGACGATATCGTGAATCTCTCATTGCAGATGATATGCCATAGTTTTTCCGTCAGTGCTATAATTGCTTGTTGCTGGGTGGTGACTTTAACTGCGTGTTACATGCCAAGGACCAACGAGGAACTTATAATTCGTCGCCCGCGCTACAGCACCTTTCTTCGGAACTGCAGTTAACTGATACATGGGGATTTCTAAATAGAAATGAAGTTCACTACACTTACTGTCGTGCTACTTCCGCTTCACGAATTGATAGAATATATGTGAATGGCCTTCATCGAACCAACATCCGGAATGCCTTTGTTGTATGTACCTACCGCAATCAGCAACCATCATGCCGTAATTGTGAAGATGACAGCACCCACTCCTTTGCCCATCATTGGTAGAAGCTACTGGAAATTAAATAACGCTCTATTATTTTATGAGGACGTACAACAACAGTTTCGTGAGACTTGGGAACGCCTTAACTTACGAGCGTCCAGGTCTCTATACAATGAGCTTCAACAATGGCTTTTGATTTATAAACCAGCGATACAGTCCTTTTTCAAATGTGTTGGTAAGGTTAAGGCTGCCGAACGAGCTAATAGCCAACACTATTATTACGCCATGTTACATGATTTAACTAATCAGCAGAGAACCGGTAATGACGTCAGTGGCAGGATAACTGCCATCAAATTAAAAATCCGTAAAATTCAGGAATCCATTTTAGAGGATATACAGGTGCGTTCTCGTGTCCTCTCTGTTACCGTTAATGAGCGCACTCTTTGTACCATGTGGTGAAGAAACGACACCAACGTAAATTCATGTGTGACATTTCTACTACCAATGCTACTCTCCTACGCACTACGCCTGAAATTCTCCGAGGGGCCGAGAAACACTTCCGACAGCAATACGGTGAACATCCTACTCTTGATTCCTCAAAAAGAGTACCTTATGAAGCTATTAATAAAAGTGTGGATCCTACTGTTAAGCATGAATTGGACGCACCTATTACCATGGATGAACTTCGGGACGTGATTTTGAAAGCCAGCAACAATTCTGCACCAGGACCAGATGGTATTAGCTATAACTTTTACAAAGTATTTTGGACCGTCTGCTGCAACTGATGAATGCCATTTTTGCTATGAGCGACCACTTGTCAGGTTTTAATGAAGGGATTATACTTTTAATTCCAAAACGTATAAAGCCCAACTATTTTAACAGCTTTAGGCCGATAACACTACTGAATACCGATTTTAAAATTTTTACAAAGATGTTAGCCAACAGACTGCATAATGTACTGCCAGCTCTGATTGCTCCGGAACAAACTTGTGGACTTCCAGACAGGAAAATCTCTGACAATTTGGTACAATTACGGGATGCTATAGTATATCTCGAGGAACATCCCGAGGAGGAGGCTCCTTTTTGTCATTGGATCTCGAGAGAGCATTTGACAATATTGACCACAATTACCTATTTGGTGTCTTGCAGCATATGGGTATTTCTGATCGTATCCTGCAAGCCATTAAAATAGCGTACAAGTTTGCACACTCCAGAAGCCATATCATGGATATTTTACTAGGCCAATTCCAATTTTGAGTGGTGTACGTCAAGGTTGCCCCTTATCCATCTTATTATTTACAGCAGGGGAACACAACTTCGGGCCGTGTGACGTATTTAAACGAAGAGCCAGCTTGTACGTTCGTGTGACGTCAGCGAGAGCGGTGTATTACTGTGCTGCATAGATCAGCGGCGCTACTTACACGAAACTGAATGAATATGAAAAATGTTATTTGGGGATGTTTACAACATGCCCGGACTGTTTAGAGGGAACCCTCTTCAGCCTAGTCTGAGGGTTTTTATTTGTTGTTTGAGCGATCTTAACGGCGTTAGTGCGAATTTTGTTTTTATTTTGTGTTTTTGTTGACGTTGTGTAGTGTGGTGAGTAGTGGTTTTGTGTTTGTGTTCAGGTCCCCGTGTTTCACACCAGTTTGAGACCAGGCTTCAAGATGTAGAAACATTGTTAACTACGTTTCAGGTCTTTGCAACCCCGTATTCACTGGATGTTAACAATGTTTCTAGCAGGTAACAAATTGAATTGATAAATTTACAGTGCGACGATTTGCTAAAGGACAAATATAAACACAAGGAAGGCTTGGTTGATTTGTATAAGAATGTTCCTCAAACCAGATTTCTGAGGTTGTATGCCCTTATTGCACGGGTATTATGTATGTTTGGTTCTACGTATGTGTGCGAACAATTATTTTCTGTTATGAACCTTTCTAAGTCAAAACCCCGAAGCATATTGTCAGATCACAATCTAACATGCAGTCTTCGGTTACAAATGTGCCGTACATTACGCCCTAACATTGGCAAACTAATTAAAGAAAAGCGAAACGACAAATGTCGGAAAATGTCCACTTAATTGTTCTGCATAGCCCTCCTCTAGCTCAGGCAAAATAGTTATAATTTCTGTTCTATTAGCGTTATAACATGACTGTTTACATAAACTAGAACTCATATATATGGCATAAAGCCGAAATGTAATTATTTATAATCTGTGACTATTCCGTAATTGAAACAGTCAGCATTAAAATTGCGATGTCCCGCACGCCTTTCTTCTTCCACGCTTTGACGTCACACGTATAACTTGGTCGTCGTTGCGGGCATGTGAGCTGAGAGAGCTGACGTCACAGCAGCGAAACCTGTCTTCCCCTGGTTTACAGTTTGCACCGAACCTCTGGTGCGATTGATGAAGAAACACTTATTTTCACCTGCAGTGCCGACAAGACTGCTCATCGTAAAGACTTATGCCAATGATATGAATCTGCTACTCCGCTACCATCATCAAGCTTTCTTACTTCCTCACACATTACAGTTTCATGAACAGGCATCTTGTGGGAAGATTAACTAACAGAAATCCTCCTTGATACCTTTTGGGACCTGGCCTCGGACGTTAACTGTGGTTGATGTTCCCATTAAAGACCACGTCACTATGCTAGCCCTCCAAATCACCACGAATGTCACAGAAATGGTCAACTTAAATTGGACATCCTTACTCAATCGCATCCGCTACTCTCTACAGCGCCATTTGAGTAGAAACCTCAACATTCTCCAAAGAGTTTGGTTTGTTAACCTCTTGGGCTTATCAAAGCTTTGGTATTTGGTCCAAATTCTGCCCATCCCTTTAGAGATTTCCCAGCGCACCGAGCTGGCAGTATCATATTATCTGTGGAATGGCCATGTGTATAAAGACGCTCTGGCGTCCCGTCATGAGTGGAGGCCTCGGACTCATAAAGGTTTCCGAAAAATGTTCAGCACTGTTCATTAGAACTTCTTTACAGCTGGGGCATGTCAAGGACAACAGACAACTTCACTCCAGCACTGAAACATTAATGAGCCATGTCATTTAGCGCCGGATAGTGAAATGTATTACCACTTTACCTGTGAGTTTCGTCTCTGGGGATCCAATTCCTACTACAAAGATCCTCTACCATCATCTGCTGTTACGGCTTCCTTCTACTCCCACAATAGAGGAAAAATGTCCCAACCTTCCTTGGAAGAATATCTGGAGTGTTTTTCGCTACGCCGATATCCCGACGGAGTGGAAGGCCTCTGCCTAGAAGATGCTGAATGCCATAGTACCCACAGCAGAAAAACAATATCGCCACAACATCTGCAATTCACCGTATTGTTCTCGATGCCACAACCTTGACACCCTTCACCACCGTCTTACAACGTGCATTCCCGAAACTTGGCACTGGATACAACATAAAATCCGCTGTATTACCAGGGCAGATAACCCTAATACCATTCGCAGGGTTATCCTTCATCTAGATATCCAAGTTAAACAACACGTCTTTGCCCAAATATGGCTTAATATGGGCTATATCCAATATATGTTGCAGGATCCAGCTCCCAGTGTCCGTGGCCTTGAGAGATTTTTAACGGAACATCGGACGCGCCTCAAAAAGAAAAAAACGCGACTTTCTCTTGATGCTACACGCTAACATAGATGTCCTTTCTGTGTGAAGGATTGCGCCAGCTGGATGGAGGTGTCACCATCTCGGAAGTGTCATCGCCCAGTGTAAATTAGGCGCCAGATGAAACCAAAGGGAGGACTAGCAAAGGCGACTGACATGATTCAATGAATAGTTATGTGCTTTACCAGGTGAAAGACAGTTATCAAAATGCAGCAATGACTTAGCATTGTACACCCGATTGTAATTTACATGTATTGTTCTTTTATTTAATTCAATAAAGTAGAAAAAAACTGTAACACCACCTCACCAACGAGAGCCGTATTTACGAGTACAAAGGGCAATCACCATTCACGAGAGGCGCCACCCTCACATCGTAGCCGACACAGAACATTGAGTGATCAGCACAGTCAGAACAGATATCCAAGGAATGGGACTCAGCATAACTACCATTGTACTTAATACATACAGCGTCATACTCAGCACAGGGATTCAGGGCCGTGCGTTAAAAAAGCTTCATAGGAAATATACTAAACTATTTGAAAATCAACAGACGAATGAGAAAATAATACAACCCGTAAATGTTTATATTTTTCACAATACCATTACATATTACATAATTATGTAATGGTATTGTGAAGTATTGTATTCGACCCAAAAATTCATGTCAAGATTACACCGGAAATATATGTTTTGAAGCCCTCTGAATCCAGAAAAAGGTATTTTTTAGAAAAAGGTCCGTGGGTGTGCGTGTACATGTTATTTCGCTTATTTCGCTCAGAGGGCTGTTCCATATTAGTTCCTTAACATCGATGGAAGCGATGGTTCCTGTGACTGTTTCTTCCCAAGACCTCATTGTGAAGCTGCGATGTGGCCATGATCCTAAAAACTTGAAGTTTAGTACAGCACCTTTCTCTTAGAAAGAGCAAGCGATAACGGTGAAGTATCTGTTTTGATAAAATAAAGAGTGCTAGATGGAGCCATTTGATAACATCCTTATCTTGGTTTCCAGATATTTTGCTCATATTCATGAAGTATTTTATCTCATATGATTCAGAACCTGAAATAATAATGGCATCGTTATTAAATAAAAATTGACTCAAAGACAACTTGCGGAAGGGATCTTAGAATCAAACCGAAGGCGATTTTTGTGTCTGTGCACTGACGGGGCACCACTTGGCAGGATGGATGAGGCGAATGGATCCTAAGGGCGGCAGGAACATTCCACAGAGCAGGTGGCAAGGTTGCTACATTCTCTATGTTAGAATCATCCCGGCGGAGACGGGCTCAACCCGGTACCTCACCCATTCCTCTTGTGACTCGGAAACCGGTTCCCATCGCCCCCTCGGGATCGTACTATCCCACGTGGGGCCCGGAAACCAGTAGTCTCGCCGTCCAATACGGGGGACGAGATTTCCAGAATGTATCCTTTCCCCTGCCGTGCTGCTGTTGCGACGCTCGCCAGCACTTCCAAACCTGAAAGAAACCTAAAACAATGAGTGAAATGAAGTGATTCATGTAACGAAATGGAGGGGACAGGAAATTTGGAGAATATGGAAGTCCTTCCTAACATTCGCCTGACAACCCGAGGAAATAATAATAAAAAATCTATGGGTCAGGAAGGCCCGACCACGGGGATCAAACCTGCTATCTCCCGAATACGGGTCACATACATTATCGCCTGGCCCACTCCCGCTGGGCCCGGAATGTTTTAAATTGAAACCAAAAATTATCAGGAGACCTCGGCCCAAAGTTCCAACACGCTTGAGTTTAGGAGCACACAAATGACTTACGTAGTACAAGGGAAGGGGTGCTAGCGCACATCTATAGCTACCCTTGTCTCAACATGTAAACATCCAGTCATAATAGCGCACAAAATAAACATTCCCATTTTCCAATGCAGGTCTAAAGCGCGTTTCACCCTTAGAAGACAGTACACGTTAAATGGAGAGCAGTGTTGCAACATGTACTAGTTGCGAATCTTTCTCCGCGCGCGATCCCGAGGTGGCTGAGTCCTGTACTTAGTCCTTCAATTGCTGCTTGACGGACACTTTTAACTTTGGTATAAACAATTGATTTCCGCTGGTCCCTAAACCTTTTTACGTCTTTTAGATATTTATGTCGCCATCTGATGATATCGATATCGTCTCTTTCTATTAATATGCGCTTGTTACCCCTTCTTTCATATTCGGACCCCAAATCATGTAAGAACCGACTAAGAGTGGCCCTTGAGAAATTTGGTAGGGTCTCATCACTGTTGAATCGTGACAAAATTATATTTAGCGTGGCTTGAATATTTGCAAACAGCAAAGAATGAACAATTCGCCGCACTCCACATTACACTATTCACTATATACTTCTTTTTTTCCCCGCCCTTTTTGCTTTCTTTTTCGATGGCGTTCTTAGAGGTCCTTTCATTACTTCCTTTTTAATCATACACACTACTGCTTCTGAACACCCGATAGCCTTAGTTGTTTCTTTTACTGCCTTACACGCATTTTACTTGAAAAATAATGTAACACCTTCATAACTATTTGGCGTTCCTTACTTCTTAATTTACCAATATATCGTCTCTTTCTAGCTTCCCCTTCCATAACTACAAATATTTACGAAACTATTAAACAAATAACGGAATAACAGTTCATATATTCCACACAGTTACACACCGACTTCTTTCGAACTAATGCTAGTGCTGCTCCTTATAGTATCCTCTGTGTCAGGCCTGCGCGAGAATACGTTGAATAGATGAATACCTTTTGTTTGCCCTACTCGATGAAAGAAAGAAGTTACAGCCTTTTGGTTTATTTTAGAAACTTTCTCCAACCCTCGTCAACATTTGCTCTCGCTGGTTCCCTGATGTAAACTCAATAACAAAAAAGTTTCTCACTGCGTAACTTTTGCAGTGCACAGATATAAAATTTTCCGAATACATTTAATTTAAAAATTTATAACACTTAACTGAGTAAACATAGAGAATTCAAATTGGTCAGGTAGTAGCACTATAGTTTACTCTACCTAAGAAGAAAATATAGACGCATTCTAGCAGTTAGTTTGTTAGTTAGTGCGTGATGAGTATAGAAACAGCACATATCGGACTTCTATTGAAAAAAATGTTTTTCGAAGAAATATGGGCCTACAGAAATGTATAATGACTCTAAAAAGGATATAAACTAATAGAGAAAAAGATTCTGCGTAGGATAATGTGTTGAAGCCTGAAATTTATAACAACTGAATATATATACCATGCTATTAGGAACCTGGCAACAGTGCGAGGGTGGAAAAGGACGAGGCTAATGGCAACTTGTATGCGCTAGATAGAGACAGATATATCCCATTTAACTCCATACTGTCATCTAAGAGTGGAATAAGGTATAGTATACAAAATAATTGCCTGAGGTGACAAGTTTCCTTTGCTGCAATGTTGCTATATCTCCAAGGACAGATAGTGGTTTCCTTTAACATACATCTCAGAAAAAGTGTCGATTAGATCTTTCGAGGGTCAAACAAGCATTAACATAACTCAATTCTTACATCACAATAATGCATGTTCAAACACAGTTCTACGGTTACATGTGTGTGTGTGTGTGTGCGTGCGCGCGCGCGCGTGTGTGTGTGTGTGTATGTGTGTGTGTGTGTGTGTGTGTGTGTGTGTGTGTGTGTGAATCTGAACAGCCTAACTAAAAAACGAACAGTGTCTAAATACTATGCTATGTGTGCAAGTTTGTGGTCTTCCAGGGATGCGACAGGAAGATATATATATATATATATATATATATATATATATATATATATATATATATATATATAGATAAAACCTCTCACCCCAAAGTTCTCTCTTGACATAAAAATGTTTTAAAATTTTGATTTTCTCAAAAACGATATTTCCATGGGAATTGAAATGTACATTTTTAATTTTCTAGCAATATTTGCTTGAGTAATCTTCATTATGAATGGCTTTTGTATAAATGGTAAACCGCAACAGATAGACAAAGTCTTATCGGACCAAAAATGTAGATCTCGTTAAAGCACACAGTTTATGTTAAATGCTCTTAGGCGAAAAGTTAACTATTTCTGAGGTATCCTTTGCTGTTTGTCTGAATTTTCGAACATTTATATATTTCGATATATAATATATTTTATATATTTCTCAGCAAATATAGAGTAAAACCGTTTCTGCAAATGCTTATCTCGATTAACATGAAGTAGAGAGAAGGATATGCCTACCGTGTGAGAGAGCCGGGTTCGACTGCCGGTATCTGCGTGGGAACTTTCTCCCCTTAGAAGATCTGATCGAAGTGCACTCAGCCTCGTGGGCCAATTGAGAAGCTATTACATTGTCTATATAAATTGATAGTTTTATAATTATGTTTTATACGATTATTGCTGTTATTTTTTATTGTTGTCTGTGTGATATTTTCTATCCATCACATATTTTTGCACGAGGTTAATTGTTATTTTTAGTATTCTGTGTCTTTAGGCGAGCCTTAAATAGGGTCAGACGATTAAATAAAAATGAGACAAGTAGCGCATATACCGGTTGGGAAAAACCGGGGCGATGACCACGTCCCACCTTCCACCCCATTCATGACGCTTTTAGTGGGCAGAGGTGGGGAAGGCAGCGGTTGGGCTGTAGGTCTTAATCCGGGAAGGGCTCTGTGTTACGTTTTTTGGTTATAGAAGAGAAACCGTTTGTAAGAACTATTTCTTCAAGTGTAAGTAGAGAAAGTCATGAGAGTCCAGAAGAGACTTCACCCTTATGTGAATTCGTTGGTTTGTAATTATGTTTATTCAATTCAAAGCATTTAGTAGAGCACTTTGGGTTCTGATCCCTTAGGGGACCCTGGGACTGAAATTTGAATTTTGTATATCTTTATAGATATGAAATCAACACTTTCCACAAGGAAAGGGTAGCTATGTTATAAACTGCCACAAAAACTTCCAGCACAGACTGCATTACAATTATAAGGGAATTAAATATTCAATTTATTCACAATGTGAAAATACCGTAATATTTTAAATACTTCCGTGCACACCAAAAACTAAAATATCGGAACATTTTTATCATTTCATAAACTCTAAATGCCCAACAGGCACCATCAACCTGGCAGGAAAAATGGAGTACCCTTAAAGTAATTAATTTCTTTGCTTTATGGACATAGAAAACGTTTTCTTAAAATATTTTTGCATATTTATTTTTTTAAGCTAACAAAGCCTTCTAATTTTAAAACCAAAGACTGAGGTTGAAGTCGCAAAAATAAAGCACATGCTGGAAAGATTCTAGGAGCATAGCACAACATTTAATGCGCATAGAGCAGATAGTGTATTAAAATGTCGAGAAATGCTAATTTTTCTACACCCATGATGTAGGTATCAGATTCATAGATTAACCATATCTTTCCGCTTAATTTGGTTGTCTTTGAGCCCTTTTTGGCTCCTAATTTGCTCAGATAATGACGAAAATTTAAGCAGAAAAGGGGCGTTTAACTCTCGTGCATATGACATTTTAATTCTGTGCTAGACCTTAAAAATGGCGGAGTCTAAAAAATGTCTTTGCCAACCTATAACTGAAGGTTTGGGAACATCTATATGCATAAACCTAAAAATCATCAATTTAATATTACTTTCTCTACTAGTAAGTATAAAAAGCATTGTATTCCACTCAAAAATTCGATGTGGAGATTTCACCAGAAATATATGTTTTGAGGCCCCCTGAATCCAAAAAATCCTATTTTGAAAAAGGTCCGCGCGGAGCATAACTCAAAAACGTAAAGTCGGTTAAAAATCATAGTTGCTATTTAAGTTTAATGTCTTGCAAGAATGTAATTCGAAGGATTTTGAAGAAAATTGCTCCACCCTAAGCTACCCTTTACAAAGGAAATGTTTCCAACATTTTGATTTTCTCGAAAATGGCCCTAACGATTTTGATTGAAATGCCACATGTTTAAGATATTTTTATAACAAATGAAATGTATATATTGAATTTTCTGGGTATAGTCTATGCAGTCCTGTTTACTCTGGATGACTTTTGCATAACTGGTAAACGGTAAGAGATGGCCCAAATCTTACTATATGAAAATGTAGATCTGTAAGGACTGTGTTTATCAACACATGGGCATAGTATGTGGATGTTGAGAGGTTACAGAACTGGTGATTGATGTGTCATGGTCGGTGGACAATAGATGGCACTGCATAGCAGTGTCCACGGTGCAGGCTGTCACTGTGGTACCCTAACAGTGTGTCAAACGACACTCTACGGTGTAGCGATGCCACGACAACGCGCACGTGCTCCTGTCTCACAGCTAGAGCCATTTGAACGTATCGAATTTTATTGTTGGCCTCCGCGAAGCTGGATGGACCTATCTACAAATTGCTGCAAATCTTGGGCGCAATGTATCGGTGGTGTGTCGGTGTTTTCAGCAATGGTCTGTGGAACATTCTCACTCTCGTAGACCAGGTTCTGGGCGACCACGTTCTACAAATGCACATCTGGATCGACGCATTGTACGGGCATAAGTGAGTGCCCGAAGAGCATCCAGAGAGGCGATACGGGCTCAGGTAGTACCTGGAGTATCAGCACGGACTATTGGAAACCATCTTGCTGCAGTAGGACTCAAATCACGTGTGCCCCGAGCTAAGGTACCTCTCACACCACACACCATCATGCACGTCTCCTCTGGTGTCGAGAAAGGGCTCATTAGACAATGGAATGGCACTCTGTTGTCTTCAGTGATGAGAATGGGTTCTGCCTGTATGCAAGTGATGGTTTTGTCCGCGTACGGCGTAGAGCTGGTGAGCGAACTCATCCAGAGTGCATTCGCCCACGACACAAAGGCCCAACTCCTGGCATCATGGTGTGGGGTGTCATCACTTACAACTCGCGCTCGCCTTTGGTGTTTGTGCAGTGACGTGAAACCAGTGCCAGCTACATCCAGCAGGTAATTAATCCTGTGTTACTGTCATTTCTTCAACGGGATAACGCACGTCCCCATACAGCTGCAGCAACGCAACGTGTTCTGTATGGTATACAACAACTACCCTGGCCAGCACGGTCCGCAGGTCTCTCTCCCAGTGAACATGTATGGGACATAATGGGAAAGAGTGACTGGGTCTCTACGGCCAGCCACAACCATTGCCTAACTGCGACAATACGTGCAAGGTGCTTGGGCCAGTGTATCGCAGGGTGCCATTCGCAACCTGTACGATCGTCTGCCTGCATGAATACATGCCTGTATTGCTGCCCGAGGGGATTACACCAAATATTGATGCAACTATTGGGACATACCTCCTTGTGACATGTCTACGTCATTTGTGCTGATTTTGTTATCATATAATACTATCAGGACATATTACCGCTCACTTAGCTCTGTATTCAATTTAAGCAATCCTTGATGACGCTGGATTTTTTTTCCGCCAGTGTATTTGTAGGGTGAAGCATTTTCGGATTCCTTGTTACTTGTGTGACTTTTGGAAAACATACCTTTGTCAAATGCAACATCGTTGTTCATTTTTTATATGTTAAGTGTGCAAAGAGAACGGAATCTCAAAGCTTTAAAATATTTGACTATCGCTCAAAGCCTACTGTATTCCCATATTTTCCTTGCGCCTACAAGAAAATAAGCAATAAGATAATTTTTGCAAATGTTTATCTCAACTAACACAAGAAGACAGAGGTATAAGAGTTTGTAAGAGTGGTTAGTACAAGAGTAGAGAAAGTCGTCAGTGCAACATATCAGATTTTTTTTCGATAATTTTTTCAGTCCCACGCTACCCTAAGCCTATAATACCGCAAGCTTTTTATATGCTACATCAAAATCATGTTCATATACTACAACATGTCTCTATTGTTACAACATTGCTAACAGCAGTGTTATTATGTAACACTGAGATATTGTGTAAACTGTACCTTTTCTGACATTAAGATGAGGTTGTTTCTTCAGCCACTCCAGTATATGTTCCACATCTCGTTCCCTTCTTGCAGGATCCTCGTTTATCTGATGAATCGCTTCCTCAAGGTCCGCAGTTAAAGGCCTCACCTGCATCTTGTTGCTCCTCAGCTGATACTCCGCAGAGACAATAACCTATTCTGACGACCATGAGACACAGTCTCAACTAACAGACCTTTAGTTCAGATTAGATAACCGTGTCTTATCTGCAGATTAAGGATGATTCTGTTTGCACAGGTTTTCGATTCCCAAAGGCTAACAACATAATTTACGTAAGTTCGGTAATCATAACTTAATTGATGGGTATAACACCTATTGGATTATGAAAAGCTTCTGATAGCGTTCTCCGAAATAAATTAGGACTATAATGCAAGAAAAGCAACTCATTACCTAAATGTTTTTTTCATCTACAACTTTTGAATAACATCAACTTTGATTTAATTGTTATATATTTT
Organism: Tenodera sinensis; assembly: GCA_030765045.1. Lineage (NCBI taxonomy): Eukaryota > Metazoa > Arthropoda > Insecta > Mantodea > Mantidae > Tenodera > Tenodera sinensis. Next base: position 40,802,649 of record CM060971.1, read on the forward strand.
ATTTTTATTTTGTTCTTGTAAACAATTTCAATTCAAAATGTAAATATTTCTTTTGTAACATTTAATGTAAAATGCAGATGTTATTCATTGCCATAGTGACAACCTGTAAATATACAGGAAGACTTTGAAATAAATAAAAATCTGATGTGTGGCACTCACATGATTATTGCTTATTTCCTTGTAGGTCGAAGGGGAATATTAGAATATAGTAGGCTCTGGGCGATAGTCAAATCGTTTCAAGTTTTAAGATTCCGTTCCCTTTGCACGGTTAACGTATTAATAAATCAACAACGACGTTGCATTTGACGAAATTTTAAGTATTCCAAAACTGACACAAATAACAAGGAATATCTCCGAAATGGTTCACTCTATAAACAAATTTACTGGGACAGAAATTGTGAGCTTTAGCGAGATCTGCAGTTTTTGTGTAATACGATTTTGTCTATCGCTTATGATGTACGAGTTATTCAAAAGTCATCCAGAGTAGGCAGGATATGCATTTCATTTGTCATAAAATATCATAAACATATGTGATTTTAATCAAAATCGTTAGAACCTTTTCTAGAAAATCAAAATTTTTGAAACATTTGCCATGTAAAGAGTAGTTTAGGGTGGAAATAATTTCTTCAAAAGCTTCGTGTCGCGTCCTTGAAACACTTTAAACTTAAATACCAACTTTGGTTTTTAACCAACTTTTCGTTTTTTGAGTTATGCTGTCCACAGACTGACACGCAGGGTTGCCAGATCTCCTGATTGTGCAGATCTCCTGCTTTTTTAGCAGATCTACTGATCTACTGCTAAAAACTGAACGCACTTCAAAATTTTCTGCTTTTTACATATTTTCCATTTTTAAACATGTTTTTTTCCTAGACATCGTATAATTTACCCTTCCGAAAAAGATTTTCAGGCAAGGCAGTCCCTTATGTATAAAGACGAAAGATAAATATAATCACCTGTTTATATAAACAGTATACCACAACTGGATTGCCTCATAGTCACAGAGTTTGATTTCGAAATCCGGGTGGCGGCGCCGTGGCCGAGCGGTTAGCGCGCTCGCCTACCACCTAGGCGACCCGGGTTCGATCCCAGGGACCCGCATGTGGTATTCGTGGTGGACGAAGCGGCGTCAGGGCGGGTTTTCTCCGGGTGCTCCGGTTTCCCCCACGATCTCATTCCACCGGTGCTCCATCTTCATACCATGTATCATCAGTGTCACCGCCTGCGGTGCCGTAGTAGTAAAAGCGGGCGTTAAGCACTACAACAACAAAGAAATATATATCTGATGCACGTTGAATAAGATGTTATTGTTTCTTCGTTATTTCAAGTGTACGGTTTAAAAGAATATATATTTCTTTCACTTTCCTATCAGCACAGCCCGGATTTCGAAAGCAAGCTCTGTGGCTATGGTGCAATCCAGATGTGGTATACTGTTTATGTAAACACTGTGTATATATATTGCCCATCCCAGTAGTTTAGTTAGGGCCTATAGCCTAACTGTTAGACTATTGGAATTTGCTATTTATGAATTGGGTTTGCGCTTCTCACTTCTGTTTATACTGGCATTAAATCTTGGTTGTTTATGTGCATATACGGCATTATTTAGATTATGCAGCTTTATTATAGGGAGAGTTATCGCTGTTGCAATTAGCTTGTCCCTCCCTCTTTCCTCCTCCTGTTATAACAGTTGCCCTGTGTTTGGTTCAATAAAATAATCCTACTACTGTAACTTAAAAAGTAAATCAGTTTTTCAGTTGCGTTGCAGTCGGGTCTTAAGGATGAACAAAAAATTGCTGTTAGTATTGTGTGGTAGTGTTAAATTAGTGTGCGTGTGCTTTTATATTTCAACTACCTACGCTGTTTTGTTTGTTTGTAGTGTTTAACGCCCGGTTTTACTACTACGGCACCGCAAGCGGTAAAACTGATGATACATGGAATGAAGATGGAGCACCGGTGGAATGAGATGGCAGGGGAAACCGGAGCACCCGGAGAAAATCCGCCCTGACGCCGCTTCGTCCACCACGAATACCACATGCGGGTCCCTGAGATCGAACCCGGGCCACCTAGGTGGTAGGCGAGCGCGCTAACCGCTCGGCCACGGCGCCACCGACCTACGCTGTTGTTACGCTGTTGTTATAGTGTTCACTGAACATGAGTAAGAAAGAGTCAGAACTACAAACCTGAATGGGAGCAAGAAGATAAGTGTAGTGGCTGGTTAACATCTTCTAAAAAGGGGTCTACTTTCGCATTTTGCAAAGTATGTGATTATACTATAAATATTGTATCAAGTGGTAAAACTGCTTTGGAGAGGCATATAATAAGAAACATATACAGTCTGCTAAACGGCTAGTTGGACGCATTTGCGCATCAGTCCCGATTCAACTACCAAAGTAAAAGCAGCAGAAATTCGCCTTGTTGCATTTCTAGCAGAGCATAATATTTATTTTAATGTTATGGAAATCTGCCCTCTTTAGTTAAATCAATTTGTCCTGATTCTGAAATTGCAAGAAGGATAATCTGTTCCCGAACAAAAGCAAAAGCTATTCTAAATAACGCTTTGGGTCTTATAAGTAGAGAAATGTTATGTACAATGCTGAAAAAGGTGAGTTTTCTATAATTGTGGATGAATCTACAGACGTCAGTTCTTCTAAACATTTGTGTTTGGTTGTTCGATTTGATTCTGGTATTGGCAGGATTTTGGATTCCTATTTCGATTTGATATCTATAAGTATTAACTTATATCAAAGTGTGGTAAACTCTTTTACTTCTAGAAACATTCGTTACTAATAGAACCTCATTGGATTATTTAAATGTTGAGACACTGCCGTGCTTTCTAAGGTCATTTTCTTGTCATAAGGTTGAAAAGTCACGTAATCAATTCTTATAGACTAATACTCACCGAATATGCGATGTCAATGTCTTGTCCAGTACACTCCTAACTGCAGACGTAGTGGAAGCTTGTCAGGAAGTTTGCATTCTCCTGCGTGTATTTCACGGAACTATGTTATCACACTGTAACTGTCCTAGACTAACTTTGCATTTATACTACAGCTAAACAATCTCTACTACACTCAAATCAGTTGAAGAATTTAGTGTCGTACTGGCAAGTTGGCCATGGTAGCTTAGTGGTTAGAGTAGCCGCTCGATAAGCGGAAGATCCGTAGTTAAAATCCCGGCTATAGCATTGAATTGAATTTTTCAGACCTGATTCTACATCTTAAACATTGCCCACACATGGTTTGTGTGTTTAGAAACACCAGCAGCAAGTTTGTTGGCATAAATAAACAATAATTACCATCTGAAGGTTACTTAATTCCGTGACATTGTAAGCCGCCCTTGATGTGAGATTCCCTTGTGTTCTAAACTTTCTTAGCCACTTCAATAGCCTTTGACTTGCGTGTCATAAAGAGTTACCCCCTCTAGAAACACAATTCCCCAGCTACGATAATTCTAGGCGGCCCGGGTTTGATCCCAGGGACCCGCATGTGGTATTCGTGGTGGACGAAGCGGCGTCAGGGCGGATTTTCTCCGGGTGCTCCGGTTTCCCCCGCCATCTCATTCCACCGGTGCTCCATCTTCATTCCATGTGTCATCAGTGTCACCGCCTGCGGTGCCGTAGTAGTAAAAGCGGGCGTTAAACACCACAACAACAAAGCTACGATAATTAACCCCAGCTTGCTATCCTTCATTGGACAAAAATGCGTTATATGCTGGCGTCGTAATCAAAACAGCGACATAAATTAAATCTCAGTAATTTACTGTAAACGTAACCCCGTGGCCCAAGGCCTACCACCCGAACGCTGCGTCCTCCACCTCAGCCCATCACAGGCGTCATGGGTGGGATGCAGAACTGGAGCTGGGACGTGATGAACGCCCCACTCCCTCCTCGACGGTGATGCGGTTTTCTCTCAAACAAGTAGCTCCGCAATTGGCCCCTCAGGGACCAAACTTGACTGAGTACGCTCCAGACCAAGTTTCCCAGCGGGAGTAAATCCCCACGCCGGTACCGGGGATCAAACCCGTATCTCCCGCTTGGTAAGTAGCAGCATTACCATTGCACTAAGGAGACGACCAGTAATTTACTGTACATTACATAATTGTTTCGGAACACCAAAATGCATTACTGTTGCAACATAAGGCTGTTTCTGAAAGGTTTTATTTTTGGAATAATTCCAAAATTTAACCGTTACATATATAAGTATCTTAGGCTATAAGGTACTTTTATTAGTAACTGAGAACGGTGTAATGAACAATATTACATCAATATTTTCGTCATTTGCGAATTTATAATAATTTTACCTGTTAAGACTAGCATGTCTTCTGCTTGGTTAGTACATTTTTAGTACAATTTATTGCTTTTCAAAAACTAACACATTGTATACCGTAAACACAATAATGCACCTCTTATTGCATAACCGATCACAAAAAAAGAGACGTTTTGGTTGATAATAGGCTATATGATATAGTTATCTAAGGGTATACAATATTGTTACATTTTTTAAATGTCAATCCGATACTGGGATCGAACACAGTATCTATGATCTATGAAGGTAGCAGATCAACATCCATCCCAAGATAGGAATGTTCAGGACGTGCTATCCTAAAGAAACTCTGTAAGTTAGCTGTGGATGGATGGGGTGTAGGCAGCAGGTAATAAGGGTATCCCATTATCAGCCAACCCAAAAGAGATCGTTTAGCAGTAGTAGGGATGTCCAGGAAGAACACCATTCTGTCAAGATCATTGGGGTTGTCACTGTGGTAGACTCTGCGAATGATCGCAAACATCCACGTCCATATGTCACGCCGACAGGTCAACAAGCACACTGAGAACACCACGGCTTGGGCGAAATCTTGTGCTAATATTTCTTTGCCTCGGTAGGAATGACTTTCACTACTTTGTAAGCTACGGTCTTCCAATCTGAGGGAATCTGGAGCATTTGAAAAGTGACCGATATTCTAGCCCACTGCCTATTCGGATATTTGGACATAATGTACGGAGATGATGGTAAAGAGTCCCGGTCATGTAAAAGATCTGCCTGCACTTTCGTGAGACGGCTTTTTAGTCTCCTAAAAATGGGATGTTGTAATTTGGCATAAATCACTGCAACAGGGTTTGGGACATCGGTTGAGGTCCTAGGTAGCAGAGACGTTTTGAGAAATAACGCCTTGCATTTGTAGCTGACGCCAATGAGGCTGAGTCCTCTTTTTGCAGGTGGCTTCCATAATTGAGCCCTTGCAATGCTATAAACGTGTCCCGTCTAAAGTTAATAGGTGATGCCCAATTCAAGCCGTTGTGCAATATCCTCAGGTGATGGTAGCACTTGTGCAATATACCATAGTTTCGATAGAATGAAACGATTCACATTACAAACCTTTTGTATAAGGTTAAGATCTCGTGTGAGATGTCTCGAGAACAGGTACCGAACAGTGTTGAGAAGGGGTTTCCAGTTCAATTCCAGCATCTGTACCACATCGGAATGGAAGTGCATGCCGAGAATTTTCACAGTGTGGGCTATGGAAACATCTTGCAGCGTAGTGCCTGACGGCCAATGTCCAAGTGACAGCAATTTGGACTTGTTAAAATTAATATGGACCTATGAAGCTCTAGCATAACATTGGAGCACCTGCTTCACACATTTAAAATGTTGGGGGTCACGAAGCAACACTACCACGTCATCCGCATACGCTAAGGTGTTAAACAAGGCAGCAGGATGAGAATACCGTTTGAAGTTGTTATGAAGCATGCGAATCAGCGGTTCAGTACAAACCGCATACAGCAACGTGGAAAGCGGATAACCTTGTCGAATGACACTTCTCAATGGCACTGGGCCGGTAAAAACTCCGTTATTCTGCACCCGGGAATGGGCGTGAGCATACAAAAATGAGAGGACTTGTAAAAGTTGCTGCGGTAGGCCCATTTTGTGCACCGTTCTAAAGAAGTAGGCACGATCAATATTATCAAATGCCCTATGAAAGTGTAGAGATAGAATACTGGCAGTCTCGTGGTGATGAGCATTAAAGTGTAAAATCGTATGAGGTGCAGGCTTTCAGTGATCAGTCGGCCTGGCACACCACATTTTTGTTCTTTGCCGATAAGCTTATTCAGTACTGGAGGAAGTTGGTTCCCTAGGATTTCGGCGAAAAGCTTGTAGTCACTGTTTAATATTGTGATAGGCCGATACTCCTCTAGCGCGTTTGGTGCAGACTTTTCGAGAATTAAGACGATTATTTTTTCCTTGAAGCCCATTGGATCACCCGGTGTGTGCAGTAGTTCTTCGTAAAGACGTAGAAGGGGCTGTTGAATGAATTCCCAGGAGTTTGTAAAACTCGTACCCAATACCATGCGGTCCAGGAGCCGATTTGGAACTGGAAGTGATTAGTATAGTCACTATCTCCTCAGACGTTAAGGGACTGGTGAGAGCAGTGTTTGCCTCCTCGGGAACTACAGCGTTAACATGGACCAAAAGTGAGACCTGTGCATCAACCGCTGTAGGCCGAGCGTCGAGCAAAATAGACCTCTGCCTGATGTAGAATGTCTTTAGAAGAGGTTAGTTGTACGCCGTCAGAGGATACTAAAGCGTGGATGTAGCGTGTGATTCCCCGGTGCTTTTCAGTTGCAACATGATAGAGGGACCCTTTTCCATCTTCAGCAACGGATCGTGTAAGGGGCACCATCCATCAGCCGGACTGTAAATCGGAGAAGAAGTTGCTTTACATTTTGGATCTCCTCTTCTACTGGAAAACCTTGACGCTGTTTCACTAAGAGTTCCTGTAATAGCTGCTGGTGATACTCACGCATATTTCTGTGCTCCTGGGATTTATAATAACCAGCAGTTTTAAAAAAAGGAGCGAATGGTTGGTTTGTAAATCCGGAACCATTTTTGTAGTGCAGTCGAGTTGCTGGAAGCCGCTCGTCGCTTAGCTGTCTCCCATCGGGAAGCAAAATCAGCTCTTATTGCCGCATCTGAAAGCAAGGGCGTGTGTAGCTTCCAATAACCTCTTCCTGGTGCAAGGATTTTCTGCTCCACTGTCATCTTGATTAATAGAGCTTGGTGATCACTAATTTCAGTAGGGCACACTATAGCGTTCAATACCTTGCTACGACTGTGGCGATTGACGTAAAATCTGTCATTGCGTGACGCAGATACGCCCGTATGAAAGGTAAACTGTACCGTGAGATCGTGAATGAGTTCCCAAGTATCCATTAACTGCAATACACTACACAAGCGTTGTGAGTTGGGTGATGGCGTGTAATTGCCCCGCTGGTCTTTCGAGTGCAAAGTGGTGTTGAAATCCCCACCTAATATCAATATGGTGTACCTATGCGGGAGAGGGGCAACTCCTGTGCGATCATATCTTCACGATCCGTCCTGTTGTTGGGTCCGGAGGCAGATACAGATTAATAAATAAGGATCCATTGGTAGTCATCATCGAGAGTATCCTATCATTCGGATGTTTTTCTATAAACTTGATGGGAAGTCCACTTCGATGTATTATCGCCGTCCCTCTATCGGAATCACCAAGGTTGATGGTCGACATGTAATTGGGTCCTATGAATTTGAGCGTCTCGACATTAACTTCTTGTAAAAGCAAAACATCAATGTCATCGTAGAGGAACTGCGTGAGTAGGTGCTGTTTTGGGAGGCTTCGCAGACAGTTGATGTTTAAAGTAGCATAGTTTTGCACTAAGGACATGAAGGCGTAGCAAACACAAAGTATCTGAAACGGAGCCACTGGAATTTAGTCACACCCAGTGGCATTGCGGAAAGTTTAGCGCAGTTAGTCTGCTGAAACCGCGTCCGGTGATTTATGCATTTTCTTCTTGTGAGAGTGTCCCTGTTGTTTATTATGGAGGGCCATCGTTTTGAAGGTCATCAGGTCTCAGTCATTCACAGGGTCCTCCGACGCTGACACGTGTGCACTATTTGTGTCAGCTTCCATGCACTCTTCACTCCACGCAGTAGTCACGATGTGCTGATTATCACATGTACGCATATTTCGCGACGTTGCATCTTTCTGCAGCGGCTGGGATAATTGCATTGCAATCACATCCTCTTGAGGATCGTCCGAAACGTTGTACCGATTGAGACGGGGATCTCAGGAGTGCGGCCTCCCTCTAGCCACTATATTTGGAAGTGGTTCCAGCCGTGTCTCATCTGAATTGTAAGGAATGTTTTCTGTTCTTAGCTTCTTGACATTTACTTCCACCTGTTCGCCACCTTCTGAAGTCAGAAGAGGAGCAGTAATGTGTTTTGCTCTGTTGGTACTTCGTTCCATAGCTGCGTTATCAGTGACAGGTGGTGCGTGGACCTCCAGGCGATTGTCATTGTGGTGCTCTAATGCTTGAGTATCGGAGTCGGGCATTTCTGCAGTCAGTGGACGTGCTGTAGCTGACTAGGGAACCAGGTGTGCCGCAACTGTGTGTGGCACAACTTCACTAAGCAAGCAAGGTTTGTTGTGCGGTCTAAGTGGTAAGGCAGTGGGGACTTACTTGCAATCTTGTTTCAATTGTCCGGTCTCCCCACAGGTAAAACACAGTTTAAGTTGCCCGGGATAACTAATGGGCGCTGTGTGTACGCCGATTCTCAAGCAAACGGGTATGTGCTGTTTTATATCCACTTTCATGGCTCTTACACCATTCTTCACGGACAGTAACTGCTGAGGATTCCACTGCTCCATACGTATGTCGTGAATTCGACCGAATTGACCAAGGGCACCGGTGATTATGGAATATGGTACTTCAGGTGGTATGTTAAATACACGTACGGTCACACTCTGGAGGTCTGCAGCACTGATGAAAAGTTGTACTACAGCCCCGAGTCGTATTGGAACTGTTTACAACCCTGGTGCTCATGTAAAATTTTGTTGTATATTGTGACGGAAATCAATTTCAGGTAAATGGCAAAATCTCTGCTGTGTAGCTGAAGTGTATGCACCTGATCTGCCTTAAGGAGTAAGATATAAATTATCCATTTGTGTATTTCATAGGCAGACGGCCTGGGTGCGTCGTGGGGAAATCGAATTTTCAGCGTATTTACCCGCTGGTAGAGTTCCATTTTTTGTGTCCGTGTACTGATATTAAGGACTATACTTAGTAATATCCAAGTGTATGTACAAATACTCACGGTTGTGACGGTGAAGATTTGACTGCAATAGCACTTATTTGAGGTTCGGACTGCTGCGCGTTGCACTGCAGAGCAGACACATACAGCGGGTTCGCTCGCTTCACTACAGGCTGGCATTCAACCAGGCGTGGCGCAGAAGTCGCAGAGTGGACCGGTCTCGCCATAACAAATGGTGTATCGGAGATAAGTTCCAATATATTCTACAAGACCTAAGACTCACTGTATCAAGGCTGGGGCTCTGTAAATACCATGTATGTCCGCCTGCCATTTTGGTTCCATGCTGTCATATAAATTGCAATGTTCCGCCTCCGTCTCTTCGCTTGGACATCAACAATGCAGTAATATTTTAGTATAACTTTACAATAAACATTATTTGTATTCACAACATTACTAAAAATAACTAATTCAAGATGTTCTAATTGAAGAAATATCAGAACACCTTTAATGAAAACTTGATGCCGTTTGTTTCCTCGGACATTCAAAAACATTTCTTTAGGCACTTCTTTGAAAAACAAAACGAAATGTGTGATTTCGATCCATACAATACATCGCAAATATTAGACATATTTTTGAGAGATTTTGTAACTCTCTAAGTAAATCACCCGCTTGTTATCGTTATTTAGAAGAATTGCTCTTCTGGACTTGTCAGAAGGGAAACGGAATAATCGACAGCCTGTAGTATTGTTATTTGAACAATTTGTTGCAGAAAAATACACCATTATTGAAGAAAGCACGACAAAGCACAACTAGCAATATACAGTACGCAGCAGGGAGAACGTTTGCACTGGAACCAAAATGGCAGACGCGCATACCCACTCTTTAGAGCGCTGGATCTAGGCCAGTACGTCATGCATGGAGGTGTGAAGCAAAACGGATAGTCCTTACGACAGGCGCTGTTCATTTCGCAAAGCGTGCCATGCTAAAAGATATCAGGTAGTAAACTTTGTGCTTGGATTTATGGGGAAACCGTTGGACGAAAGGTGGCGCCGTAGCCGAGCGGTTAGCGCGCTCGCCTACCACCTAGGCGGCCCGGGTTCGATCCCAGGGACCCGCATGTGGTATTCGTGGTGGACGAAGCGGCGTCAGGGCGGGTTTTCTCCGGGTGCTCCGGTTTCCCCCGCTATCTCATTCCACCAGTGCTCCATCTTCATGTGTCATCAGTGTCACCACCTGCGGTGCCGTAGTAGTAAAAGCGGGCGTGAAACACTACAACAACAACAACGTTGGACGAAAAGGAAAAACAACTGACACACAGAGGTAAATAAATATTAATGTGCCAATTAGCCCCAAATGTATTTTTTCCGCTTTTTTACTAATTTTACAACATTCTATTACCTGAAATGTTTCATAGGAACATAATACTGCATAGGTTGGGTTTCGACCGTATATTCTTTATTTTATAATGCATATTTGACCATGTTTTGCAAATATCCAAGCCCATGAACCCATTTGATCTCTGTGTTATGTTCTTATGTTTTAACGAAATTTTTTAAACGTGTTCTACATGTTTTTGCAAAGATAAGTTACTACTTCATTGCTAGCAAGACTTTACTTAAAAGCTTCTCTGGAAATGTTTTCAAACATATTATGCACACTGTTTATGCATTAAAATTTCTTAATCCTGGCTTTCAGACATTAAAACATTTAGAGAACGAAAGTTAACTTCTGAGTAATGAGAGGCAGAATCGGAACTGAAAAACTCAATGCCAATGCAGGAATAAAAACACCTGCAGTAGGTTTGTTGACATAAATAAATAATAATTAGCTTCTGGGTACGTGTTTAAATTGCTTTATTCAGTTGTAGTGCACAATTATCATTTATACATTTATATTTTGTGTAAAAATTAACTAAAGTGCTGCAACACCTCTAAAAGGGAAACTTTTTATCAAAATTCTTTTAAATAAAATATTATCTGTAGAAATACTACGAGAGGGTTTCATATGACAATAACTTTGTGAGGCCGTGAAAACCTCTGGTGGTATTTCCTTAGATTATTTCGCGAAATAATTAATAATTGATATATTTAATACTGTTTAATATTAATAGTGATTTAAACGTAAGCAACTTACAATAACATTTATACATTTTAATTCAGATTTATTTTCACAGTTGTGCCAGCTTATCCATTAGGCCGTGAGAACAACAAGTTTAGCGTTTAATTCAGGGATGTGAAGAATTATGCATGTGATGAAGATAAATGAAAGCATTAGCGTTAGTAGGCTAGGTCTGCTAGATTTAAAATTACGTTTATTGACTTCGCCTCTTCAATTAAAATATGAATATCTTCACTAGAATATTCCTGAACTTATTTGTCTGCCACTTTTGACTGGCTCACTAATTGTTTTAGTATACATAGATGCTTAACATGTTCAGAAATATAAGAAAAGGAGGTGATATAATCAAAGCGACAATACCACAGCCAAATTTGTAATCCGTCATATGTGGCGTATACTCTTTGAGTAAACAAAGTAATACCTGAATGAGTTTTTAGATTATTTCTTTTACTTACTTTCAATACGAACAAAAATGCCTCTCTGCATCCGTTTAGAAGTGACAGATCCTATCTCTCGCACTGTTCAGAAGGAATTTCTGGAGGAACATATCTTTATATATGGGATAATTTTTTCAATGTACGTTCCATCCCATTGCGTGGCCGAACTTGGTGGACAGAGGGCATTAGGTGATATTAATTTAAAACCTCTTGGAAACAGAAGTAAATTTAGCGACAGATTTATTGTGGCGTACGATATGGTGTCTGCAGATTATTAATTCTGTTTTCGATATCCTGAAGTTGATTCCGTAGTCTGCTTGATGCAGCAGGATTTGATTCCTGAAGGTTATCATTTTGGTTGTCAAGGTCGAGAAGTCGATTTAACAGCCCACTTGTTGCAGAAGGATTTGAATTCTGAAGATTGTCATTTTGGTTGTGGGTGTTGTATTTTCGATTTGACATCCTGTATGTTGCACTAGGTAATACTTCGTGAAGGTCGTCATTTTGATCGTCGATTATGAGTTGTCGATTTGACAACCTGTATGTTGGACTAGGTAATACTTGCTGAAGATCATTATTTTGGTAGTCGATGTTGAAAAGTCGATTTGACAACCTGCTTGTTGTTTCCTGAAGATTATCATTTTGGTGGTCGATGTTGAAATGTCGATTTGAAAACCTGCTTGTTGCTTCCTGAAGATGATCATTTTGGTGGTCGATGTTGAGAAGTCGATTTAACAGTCCGCTTGTTGCTTCCTGAAGATTGCCAATTGGATTGGCGATTTTGGAACATTGATTTGGGGACAGACCGAGTTGTGTATTGGAACATACTTCCTGAAGATTGCCAAGTCGGTTGTGGATCTTAGCATGTAGTATTTGATCGTTGGGCCAGAAATTCTGAAAAACATGTCAATTTAAAACACGAAATATGCATTGAAATACAAGGTACACATTACAAAATTGATTGTCACTAAGTTAAGCCAGTAATAGATGTTCCTTCTAACACCATATTGCACGACACCTATGTCACATCCTTTCGCATCACAAGCACTCTCATTTGTTTCTCTGTTGGCGATATTCCTTAATTTTACATACTTTGAAGAGGAAGTGTCGGGTATCTGGTCACGTGTTGCACCTTGGTACTGACATAATTTCAACATTCTTTCCAATATTGTGTTATGCATTATAGTTGGTCAATACTCGATAGAAGGGATTATTCTAGCTGAACATAAAATTGCGCATACAGTAAATCCTCGCATAACCGGATCTCCGGGCTATCCGGATCAGATTTGTACATATTTTCCTTTTAAATTTAATGTCCACGTTGGATAATAAATTTAACTTGATAGCAAGAACGTAACTATAAATATGTACGCCAAGTATTCGCCAGTTTGATTCAATGTAAGGTTCCTGCATAAGTTGTGCAGTAAACTATGGTAGTACGTACTGTACTGTAAAATGTTAGCCGTTGAACTTAATGATGTGATATTATGTGATTAAGAGTTCTATATGTTTAATGTCTTGTAAACAATACCTACTATGTTCTGTACATCAATTTTGTTACAAGACAAATTTTTATCATCATAAATGGCAAGTCTGCTTGTCTATTGTTTTGCTTATTACCCACATAACCCAGATTATCCAGATTTTCGATTTTCCAGATTGGGTGTGGTCCCAGTTAGTCCGCATAAGCGAGGTTTTACTGTACTGCGAAACTTTTACATCTTGGCTTCCTCTCATGCAAGTCAAGAATTCAACCCCTACTCTATATACGATTTTAATTGTGCCCATATCCGTTTCTGAAGCTGTTAACATAAACAAAATCCAATATTCTACATTTACATAACCTGCTGTACCCACTACAATTCATTTGTATGGGTGTTTGTTTAAAAATGTGACATATGTTGTATGATGTCATTTGTCTAGTGCGTGAACTGGATCAGTCTGTCGGTCTGGGTGGTGCAGTTCATTAGATGCTGGCCTACTGATCCAAAGACCGGAGATTCAAATTTGACCCAGAGCGATGGTTTATAAGTGTGATTAAAAACGACAGCTCCATGTCAGTAGATTAACTGGGTTGTAAAAGAACTCCTGCGGGACGAAAATCTGGCACACCGCTGACGCTGTTGCGATTATGGCAACTGACAGAGTCATTAAACAACAAAATAATTAGTAAGGGTGAACCTGCTTTACTATTCAAAATGACACCAGCAAACTTTCAAACCAGAGAAATAGGTGGTGTCTTTGCGAGAGTAGGGCACTATTTGTGGTAATCACAATGGGCGTCCGTTCCAGCATTTGCTTTGAATAGTAAAGCTGTGATTAACTGTAAACAATGAGATGTTTGTGTTTTGTTTGTGTTCTGTGTTTGTTTCTTGGATTAAGGATTGTGTGTCTTACTAAGACAAACGCAATACTAATTTGCATTGTTGATTTTGCCGTAAATACTTAAACCGGGTGGGACTATGACATTGATCATCATTCGCCATTCAGTACACTTCGCGTCTGATGCTACTTGAGCAACGAGTTCCTGTACTTCTCGCCAGGGGGAAACAGGAGAGCAACTGCAGCGACCGTGGTGGAGCAAATAGCAACTATCTAGCCAGGCGACAGCACAGATCTGCGAACACGCTGCAAGAGGTTTGATAGCAAACCGTAGCGTGTCGCAAAACATCAATCCTCGATTCCGCTTCTTCTTCAACAACGATCCTGCACTCGGAGGGGTGCGTGCTGGTGCATTGAGTGAGATTCCCGACAGACACAAACTGACTGACGGACCACGAGACTACGGGCTTACAAGGCTGCAGCCAAAGGTCCAATACCTCAAGCCATAATGGCTTGCCCAGGCGCCTCCTCCTCTAAGGAGGGGGTCCGGTCCTCTGCAAGCAGCCGGAGGGCAACCGTGCCGACCGACATTGGTGCAGGACCAACAACATCATCATCATCTACCTCTATTCCCGAGGCGGTACCACCTGCGCGTAAAAAGCGCAAGTCCTCTGTCCCGCGACAGGTTATTGATAGGGAGTCACCACCACTGGTTTCCTATCGCCCTCTCTCCTCCTCTGACTCAGAGGACATGGATACCGACACAGAGGGTTTCACTGTGGTGAAGGGACGCCGGAACAGGCGTACCTCCACGGGCTATCAGCAGCAACAACCACAGGATACAACCCAACCCCCAACCAAGGGGGGGGGGGGGGCAGAAAATACCGCCAATAGTAGCGGATGCTTTTAAGGAGCATACAAGAACCATGCGGCTCCTATCCTCGCGCCTGAATGGGCGCTTTGAGGCAATTAGGAAGCCACGAAAGGTAAATATAAAGACCTCCTCACTTGAGGATTTTGAAGCAGCCAAGGCTGTACTACGGGAATTAAATTCCCGTTTTACAGTTATTCGCCCACACGTCCTCACGTGGAAAGGCGAATAATCAGAGGCCTTGCCTCTGACTGCTCTACAGAGGATGTCAGGCTGGCAATCCTCGAAGAAAATGACATCACAGCATCAGTGGCCCAGTTGAAGAAGACTATTGTTTCCGACAGCAGGTCTGATAAGTTGCACATGCCACTGTTTCTGGTCGTGGTGGACAAAGTGCGCGATCAACAAGTCCAGCCAGGTTGAACGCTTTTACGGCAAGGAAGGTCCCGCGCAGTGTCGCAATTGCCTGGGATTTCATCATTCCAGCATGGCATGTGAGCTTCCGCTTGCATGTCTGCGGTATGGTGGAACCCACAGAGTGCAGGACTGCCCTAAGCCGGATACGGACAGGGAATGTGTCAACTGCAAAGGTGCGCACTGTAGTGTCTACAAAGGATGCGCGACGGGCCTGAAAATCATAGACAGCCGTCGCAAGGGACGCTCGGAAGCGGCAGAGGTCCGCCCCGGCGTCTCCTTCTCAAACGCCCTTAATAGGGCAGAAAAGATACTGGCCCAGGCCAAGGCCCAGGCAGTAGTACCTGACCCTGCCACGACTGAAGTTGCGGCACCACCTCCAGGCCATACAGAGGAGTCTGTTGTGACCAATGCTCCTCCTAAACCTAAGCGGCGAAGGAAAACCAAGAGCAAGCGTCAAGCCGTGGAGAGAGTGAAAACAGCTCCTCAACAGCCGCCCAAGGCGCCGGCAGAGCAGTCCAGTGATGCCTCTCTGGCACCAAGGGATACTGCTGTTACAGCCGGACCACAGGTGGTACCTGTGGTACCCACTGTACCCATGACCACCCCGGCATTAGGGGGAACGCTCTCGGAGGCGGACCTGGAGGAATTTCAGGACCTAACCCTGTGGTTTAATATCATCATAAACCGAATCTTGCCTGCATTTCGCAAATTCAAGCTGCAGTACGAAAGCCCTAACCTGAGCCCCATGCAGAAGCATGCCCTGCTGGTCCAAACCTTGGCCCAGCTGTTCCCTAACTCAGCCAAGTAATGGCCTCCAGACTTGTCCGGAAACCATTCAGGGCTGCGTTCTGGAACGCAAATGGCATAAGGGGCCATTACCCAAGTCTCACTGAGTTTCTGCAGTCATATGGAATTGACATTCTATTGGTCTGCGAAACCCACTTGGATGCTGCAACCAACTTCTCGCTGCCGAGCTACGTCACCCATCGGTCTGATCGGGTCGGCCGACCGGGGGGCTGTTTCATCATTTTCATCAAGAATCACATCACTCACACATCCTTTCCTATCCCATCACTTCAACACGTGGAGGCCTGTGCCATTAGGCCTGCCATTGGCGGGGTGGACACGGTGTTGGTAGTGGCGTACGATCCTCCTGATAACCGCTTCTATGAAGCTGATATCAATACCCTCCTGAACTTGCATCCTGCGGTATGCATTGCAGGCGACCTCAACGTGAAGCATGCACATTGGCATAGCCGCGTTAGCAATGCCAAGGGGCGAGGGCTCTACCGCCTGATCAGCGGTAACCCAAGCGTACTTGCGCATGGACCGAGAGGACCTACGTTCCATCCGGCCCGAGGGACGCCAGATGTGCTCGACCTCATGCTCACCAAGAACATTCCTTTTCATCTAGACCTCTCAGCGGTCAATGAACTGGACTCCGACCATGACCCGGTCTTGGTGGATTCCAACATTGACCTGCCAGCACTGGTCACTCCAGACTGGACCTACGAGGTCAACTGGGATGCAGCCAACCTTGAACTTAACCAGTCTGTGGACCCGCATCCGCGTGTCGATTCCATCGATACACTGGAGGCGGCAGCCACAGCATTCTCCCAACATATCCGGAATGTGGTACGTGCCCACACACACCGCATTTCATCCGACATACCCAACCCTCGTACCATCCCCATCGAACTCAGACAGTTGATCAAAGCCAAAGAAACTGTCCGAAGGCTCTGGCAGCGTTTGCGCCATCCCAAGATACAGGCAGTCTACCAGCGGTTCAAGTCCTTGGCGCGAAGCCTATTGCGTTTAAACCGCAAAACAGCCTGGGAAAACACGATGGCAAATGTAGATCTCACTGAGAAGCAACCATGGTGGATAATCAGGTCCCTTAGAAAGAACAAAAACACACATCAGCATCCTCTGCATGGCACTCGCGGAAGACTCTCTTTTGAGCCCCAAGAGAAAGCCACGGCTTTCGCAGACAATCTAGAATCCCAATTCGAACCCCGGGAAGATGTCCAGGACGAAGACTTTACTGAACTCGTGGAGGCGACAGTGGATTACCTCTATGAGGCAGAGATCCAAATCCCCTTAGTCACCCCAAGACAGGTTGCTTCTGAAATCAGAAGGTTAAAACCTAGCAAATCCCCTGGGCATGATGGCGTCACGGCGCCCATGTTCCAGCACCTTCCCCGAAAGGCCGTAGTCCATCTGAGACGAGGATTTATAATGTATGTCTGCAGCTTCGTCACTATCCAACTTGGAAGGTGGCGAGCGTAGTCTGCATTTTGAAGCCCGGCAAGGACCCGGTTTTCCCTTTAAATTACCGTTCCATAAGCCTGTTACGCATCGTTTCAAAAATTTTTGAACAATTATTCCTATCTCATCTCACTCCTCTCTTCGAGGAAAGGCAACTCATCCCGGATCATCAGTTCGGTTTTCTTCATGGACATTCCACTACACTACAGCTACTGCGGCTGATTGAGAAGGTTGCCTGGGTTTCCAGGAAAACTTCAAAACAGTCGCAGTACTTCTGGATGTAGAAAAAGCCTTTGCAACCACATGGCACCAGGGGTTACTGTATAAACTCAGAGAGGCAGAAATCCCTCCCCCCTACCTCACCCTGATTGGTAGCTTCCTTCGGGATCGCTCTTTTCGGGTGCGGGTGGAGGGGAAGTTGTCCTCGGTCAGACCCATAGCGGCTGGAGTTCCGGAAGGTAGCGTGCTATCGCCGTTGCTCTTTGCTGCCTACATGTCTGGCCTACCCGTGGAACCGCATACTGTTACGTGTCAGTATGCAGACGACGTCCTCATGCTGGCACAGAACAAAAAATATTTGGTACTGCTTCCCTCCAGTACAGCGATGCTTGATGCTATCGGCAGGTGGAGTGAACAGTGGAGAGTAGCCATTAGCCCGCAGAAGAGCCAGGCTCTACTATTGGGCAAAGTTCGAAACTGGCGGCCGGGTGTATCCTTGGCAATGCGGCAGAGAAGAATCCCATGGGTTAACTCTGCCAAATACCTGGGGGTACTACTTGACCGTGGTCTAACCTTCACTCCACATGTCAGAGCAAAGGTCGGTCTGGGACATGGCGCCCTGAGACAGCTATATCCCATACTCCACTCAACCATGCCTACACACCTGAAACTACGCTTGTACCGTGCGATCGTCCCGCCCCTGATTCTGTACGGGTGCGAAGTCTGGAGTACGGTGGCTAGTTCCACCATCCGCAGGCTGCAGGCCGTGCAGAACAGGGCGCTTAGGATGATCTACGATACCGACCGTAGGTTTCCATCACACATCCTTCACACTCATTCCGGCATACCATTTGTGGATGTCGTGCGGGACAGGACTTGCACAATGTATGCCAAACTCCCACCTCACCCAAACCAGTTGGTCAACTCCCTGGGGCAATACGACCATCGCCTCCCTAGGCGGAGACAGAGCTTCCGCTTACCCAAGGACGCCCTTGGCTAGTAAGTACCGCTATCCCTTCGCAAACCGCCAAATGTAACTACACTTGTCACCACCACACTTGTCACATATTCCTCTCGGTTTCCTGTCACTGGCACTGCATTGCTCGACGGTTTCTACAAGCGACCGACGTAGTAAACAGTAGGGCAATGTTCGCTTGGATGGCCAGACATCCAAGATCTGACACATCCTGCCGCCAGTGACAATACAGCAACCCAACCTGCACCATCAGACATACAAGAACACCAAAGCTTGTAAAACCATGACAAACCTATACCACCTCACGGGTAAATCCGTAATTAAACGGGTAGGTACCGTGGCCACCTTACCATCCGCCTGGGTTAACCCAGCCGACTCGTACTCACTCCTCCTGGACTCCTGGACTATGACATTAACTCGTCTAGCGCTTAAACGAAGCACCGCAGCAAAAAAGCTTTTCTTCATAAAAAGTATTTAAAATATCAGCTCCCAAGGTTTATCGGTCTAATTTTGGGACACTCCGTATATGGTGAAATATCGATTTGGAATTTTTGTTTGGTATGTAATATTTTCTCTACTTATTATAGGATTATGAAAAAGTTGAGCTGTATCTAAATATAGATTATATAAATATAGACTATTATTTTAATACGGGTCAGAAGCGGAGAAAGAAAAACTGGAGCTACTGTACCTGGAAGTTCTGTGTATCTTCGATAAGCCTTTCAGCTACCATATCATTCCACTGTTCCCCATCAACTAAGATTGCCATAAGTACTACTAGTAAAAGCATTCCAGGAAGCGTCATGTTGATCTGAAATTAAATACTTTATAATATGATTCTTCTGGAATAATAACTGAAATCAAATATTTACCTTATTCCATAATTATTAAAAATTAATCACTGATATAAAATGCTTTATTATACGAGGGACGATCGGAAATGATTTAAAATTGCGTTGTTCAAAAGCGCACGTCCTCTTGTAGGACAATGAACTGATGCCAGCAGTGGCGGCTCCTGTGTGATCACATACTCGCAACTGCACACCTACTTATTTTTTCCTGTATGTGAATGTGTATTTACCTCTATAGACTTAAATATAAGAAAGTCGAATGTCAACTTTGTTCTATATGAACTTGCTCATTTAATTTTCCTGCTCACTCTTTACCAAATGCCAGCGCATTCAGTCAACAAGCTATAGAGGCGCATAAACCCGATTTTGCGACTGGCGAAGGAACATTTAGGGTGAGTGGTCGCGCGGAGCGGGAAAAACTTTGCATTAGGAATACGGTGACTTCTTTTTGTAGCGTTTAACGCCCACTTTTACTACTATGGCACCGCAGGCAGTGACGTTGATGATACGTGGAATGAAGGTGGAGCACCGGTGGAATGAGAAGGCGGGGCAAACCGGAGAATCCGGAGGAAACCCGCGCCAGCGCCGTTTCGTCCACCACGAATCCCACATGCAGTTGCCTGGGATCGAACCCGGGTCGCATTGGTGAAAAGCGAATGGTCTAACTACTCGGCTACGGCGACTTAAATCAGTATGATCGGCAAAGCTAAGACATGTGATTGTTACCCCACTGCTTTCTCCCACAGCCTCTGTTTTCCTTGCTACGAGTATTTCCCTCCCAGTCGTTTAACAGAAGTTGCAATCAACCTGCTAGGCAGTTGGCCAAACCTGAGGTTTCTAAATATAAGGTAACCATTTCCTATATTAAAATAACAGTTATTTTAATGTTGTCAACACAATTACATATATTTTTATTAATTGATTATAAATGCATATGCAATTCATTTAATTTATCAAGACCAGTACTTCAGTTTCGAATAGTTATTTTGTTACCGTGTTTATTATTGTTTGTTATATTTGTGTTTCTGATAGCAAATTGCATGCAATTGTGTCTGCTCTTGATTCTAACTCTTCATAAGTTATTGATAGTTATCAATGTTAATCAACCTTCCAACTACAATTCATTAAGGTCGATAGGTGAAGTAGCTCGCATCGCATTTGATTCATTTGGCGATCTATGCCATCTCGTCCTCTCCTTGGCATGTAATGGACACTAACGACACAGAATCGTTTTCACGTCGCTCAAATTTGTTTAACTTAGCTTGAGTACCTTACGATATTGAAATCCTCAAAATAATTCCTCAAGTTTCACTAAAACCACTTTGTGGTTATTTCTAAGTCTGCCCTAATTCTTTGAGTCTCGCTAAAACAACCGTGAATGCATTCTTTCTTTGTTTAATGAATCGCTGATCAAATTAAATGTACGCAAAACATAATTAAATATTATTTAATCAAATTTATTCTCAAAATCGACTAGCTTTCCTTTTTTTTAACGAAATAACTATTTGGAATGTAATAGATGCAGCTCTCTAATGATAGGCCCCCCACAAACACCGCATATTCAAAGAGATCCAAAGTGGCAATTCCCATACAAAACTACCAATTTCTAATTCTTTCTCTTTTTTTTTTTTTCGATTTTTGGCTGTTCCTCTGAGTTTTTCGTAATGTTTGTTTGTTTGTTTGTTTGTTGGTTTTTTTCTAAATCATCCCAGTATTGAGGTGAAGGAAACAAAAATCAGTCAAGCCATTTTCGAATTTTTGCGAGATTAAGGCACGGTAATTGATTTATATACACAGATACACAGATCGATATAAAGAACGCAGTGTAAATCATTTTCGAACGCACCTTGTATAATTATAATAAGCTAATCACTAAACTAAACACAGTATATTATAATTTTTCTTTACACTGAAATTAAGAATTTTATTATAGAATGCTTCTAGATTACTCACTGATGTTGATATTTTATTCCAGATCTTTCTGATGAGAAATGTTATAACAATTTTAAGGTAGTATTTGGTTCATATAAAAGCTGCTCGAAGTCTAAAAGAAATCGTTTGTCCTCTAAAAGAAAGAAACGAAAAAGAAAATATTATTCATATTTTAGTAAATCTTTCAGCATACTTCTATTTTAACAATCATGTGCAAATAAGGCTTTATAACTTTGGGAAATAATTTCTTGTTTGAAAACTTTAGGGAGAAAAAAAGAAAAGTAATTGTTGGGAAATCCGCACTACAAAAAGTTAAATCAAAGATGCTTCGTTATTGAAGCTGTGTAGTCCGAATGTATTATATACTTATGCATACTTACATATCTTAAATTAGGTCTACTTACTCCTGATTATATATCCTTTAATTTAATTTTAAGTCTGCACAGTGATAACAAACAGAAGCATATAAAATTGTGATTATCTCCTTTGAAGGAGCTTATATAGACAACTAAATGAACATTAAATGCTTTATCAGTGGTAAAAGAATTTAATTACCTTTAATTAGGCAAATTCTTTACGAAGTTAAAATTTTATTACCATAATTAATCTGGCAATGTTATGCACTGTTTAATTTATACCTTTCGGAATATTCTTGAAATGTGCCTTCAGTCATAAAGAAGAACTAATTAGCAATAATGACCTTTATATTATATATACACTTATGATTTACAATCGTTAAGAATTTAATGACCGTGCGCGAGAAATAGAATTAGTTCTAAGAAGTGTCATTCATATGCATACCGTTAATAAACCAATGATCCAAAAATAAAAAAAATATGACGTGTTGCACTCACATGACTTTCTCTATTCTTGCACAAACTATACTTACAAACACTTATTTCTCCATCTACTTCATGTTAATAGAGAGATACAAGAGTAATGCAACTATTCACTATAAGCGATAGAGAAATCTTTTAACATTGGTCGCCATATAACGACCTTGAAATTCGATTCTCTTTGCATTATCAAGAGATAAAAATGGATAATGATCCACTTCAGAGCGGTCTAAAAGTATGGTTCACTTGACAAAAAATTTGATTTATTGCACTCACATGACTTTCATTACTCTTGTACCAACCGTTTCTACAAACTCTTATTTCTCTATCTTCTTGGTGTTAGTTGAGATAAACATTTGTACAAATTATCTTATTGCTTATTTCCTTGTAGGTGCAACGGGAATGAGAGAATACAGTAGGCTTTGTGCGATAGTCAAATCTTTTAAAGCTTTGAGATTATGTTGTCTCTGTACGGCTAATATATAAAAAACGAATAAGGATCTTCCTTTTGATGAAAGTTTAAATTAACTTAAATTAAATTGTTTTGTTGTTCATGACACTGTCAAATGCTAGGATCACATCAGTATCACCGGTGTGCCGGAATTTCGTCCCGCAGGAGTTCTTGTACATGTCAGTAAATCTACTGACAGCGCGCTTGCCTCTGGCCCGGAGGACCTGGGTTGGATCCCCGGTACCGGCATGGGGATCTTATCCCCCTGGGAGGTCTGGCACGGGATGCACTCAGTCTCGTTAGGTCCCGGAGGGACCAATTGAGGAGCTACTTGAAGGAGAAGTAGCGGCCCCAGGTCGAGAAGGCCGCATAACTCGCCGGAAGGGTTCGGGGCGCTGACCACGTCCCACCTTCAGTACTGCACCCCACCAATGACGCCTGTAGTGGGCAGGGGTGGGGGGCGCAGCGGCTGGGCGGCAAGCCTTGGCCCTTCACGCGCTGTAAAGCTAGTTGTTTTTTTTTTAATCTACTGACACGAAGCTGTCGTTTTTAAGCACATTTAAAAACAATCGGTCTGGACCAGGTTTGAACCTTGGGATCAGTAGCCTAGTGTCTAACCAGCTGAGCCATCCAGACCGTATTTTCCTACTCGAAGTAGAAGAATACAAAGAATTTTAAAACAGAATTCGCAAAAATGGAGAACAGTCTGCAACAGAAACAAAGGATAGAGGCTATAAACAAATCTTGAGGCATTGTGCCTCAGAAGCAATCAATATGCCGTTTTCCCACAACTGGAGCTCATTTCTGATCTAGTCTGTGTAGTTCAAATATACACTGGGTATGTGTGTGGTTGTTAGGAAGTGATGAATAAATTCATCTTAAGTAACAAAAGAGAACGAAGTCCTAGTGTCCGTGAAACTAAAAGTGGACATACAAAAGAAACAAATCCTTATACTAAAATAGGCATACGAAATAAACAATTCTTAAACAGTGGAAAGTGATGCAAAGCTCAGATTTCTGGATAAATTCCATTATTGGTGTGTATTTTGTGCGAAAGCAATATAGTTGTTTGGCTTCAATATCAGGTTAGGTATACCTTACAACCAGCTTAAGACTTAACAGTATAAGAAAGCTTACTGTCCCCCACCTCTGCCCACTACAGGCGTCATGAGTGGGGTGGAGTACTGGAGGGGCCCATCTCCGGGACCTAAGGATGCTGAGTACACCCTGTGCCTAACCTCCCAGCGGGTAGGGGGCTGGTACGGGGATCGAACCCGGGTCCTCCGCGCCAGAGGCAAGCACGCTGCCAACTGCGCTACGGAGGCGGTCGCTACCAGTATAAAACAATGTTTAATGTAGATAGCAACTCAAATAATTATTGTAAAATCGTTGTTTAAAAGTTAATTTGAAAAATAAAAAAGTCATTTAATAGACCACAGTTGGCTTCAATTCAATATACACCTATTTTATTTTTAAAATCCTCATTAATGCTATCATTTATAGCATTTACTACTAGTAGTCATCATCATCATCATCATCATCATCATCATCATGTCATCATCAATTAGGAATTTCTCCTGTTCCTGCCTCACGTTTCTCCTCTTCAGATCTTTAGACGCTTCCTCTTCCAATTGGCTGGTATTCATAACACAGCTTACGGAAACTATTTTTCATCTCTTTTTCATCCATTCTTTGTACATGCTGTTTCAGTTGGCTTCTATACCTCTCTATTTGTTCATTTATTTACGTGTTTCTTTCCTTATCTTTCTCTTTAATGTTCTTGCTTATGTCCCACAAATATACTGAAATTTATTTACTTTATTGTTTAGATCTTCATTTTTATTATAATAAGTTTTGTGCTCTGCTCGACCAAAGCTGAGGTGGCACCCCTTCCAGGCAAACTAATCTGCCAGTTAAGTTTGTAAATTTGACAATATTTACTGTAACAATGTCTTACATAAGTCTTGCGCAATGTACTTTCTTCAAGCACAAGTTGTCGAGCGTACTTGGCAAGAAATTGTTTGATGTCGGATTATTCATTTTGAACAAAAGAATATCGACAGCCAAAAATGCTTGCCACAAGTCATGAGATAATTCACTAACACTACTTCCTAAACGCTCTACTAGCTGTTTTTGAACAGGTTCTTTTTGCGAGGTTTCTGGTTAAATTCTCCTTATGTTTTGTTGTATTTATGTACTGAACAATTTGAAATTTTTTCTCACTCCAGGCATGTTTCTCACACTCTCTACCTTATCTGTAGATGTTAAATCACCCGAAAGCTCCTGTAAATTAATTAATCTAGGACTCGAAGTTGGTCTTATTTTCGGCATTTGAACAACTTTTTAACATTTTATACGCCTAATTTAACATGGTGGGAACCAGTTCATAACACTGTTACGTTTCAAGAGCAAGATACAACTGGGCAGCCGGGCAGGCAAACGACTGTTACGCACATATATGAAAGGATGGAAACAGCGGATTCACTGCATGACATAACTCTTATTTTTTGCCACTTCAAGATTGGACCGTTCGCCTTCCACCTAGGCGGCCCAGTTTCGATTATAGGGACCGCATGAGGTATTCCTGGTGGATAAAGCGCCGTCTGGGCGGGTTTACCACGGGTTCTCCGGTTTCCACCACTACTCATTCTACAAATTGCTTCATCATTACCTTTCCAATCATCCATGTCACCTGCATTTCATATCATCCTCTTCCTCACTATCATACTTATACTTGGTGCTGGGCTGAATACCCGCTTTCAGGTCTTTACTCTGTCCGATCCATAGGCCCCTCTGCTCCCCGACAGGCGTCTGACCCTAGGCACTAGCTTGTAAGTCCTAGGGTGTGTAAGGGGAGGGTAATATTGAAATACTATGCATTTATATAGGTCGAGAAAATGTGCAGTTATATGCAACATAAATTCATGATCAAATAAGTGAGAATTCCAAATTCGTGCACATAATGTAAAAGCATACATTTTGAACCCCTAAGAAAAAAACATGAAATTTCTAGCCCTATTCATCACTGTATATTAACTGGGTCTTCAAGCGCTTTCGGAGGCCTCAAGCCTTCATTCTCTGGTAATTGACTGCGAGGCTTCTTCTTGGAGACCTGGTACTCACGCAAAACATCTAAAACATTTCCAAGAAGATTCCGCTACTGCTGACTACCCTTTGGAGCAAATTTAGAAAAATATTCTCAAAGATAGCCATTTAATTTTGATTAAAATACCGTAGGCATAGGGTATTTTTATGACGAAATGCATATGGTAATTTTTTGGAGGACAACCTCTGAAATACTCTTCACTTTGAATGATTTTTGCATAACTGGTAAATTGTATAACAGACAAAACCTTACTACACAAACATGTAGATCTGTTAAAGTACCACATACCAGGCCAGCGAGCAAACAAAGGCGATCAAGGTCAAGCTGCCCCACACCATTCACGGCCAGCAAACACGTGAAATTCAGAGAAATCAGAGAAGCAGAACCAAAAGAGATTCTCTAGATTGTTAGTAAATCTTCTGGCTGCCCGCTAGAAAAAGGTGAAGTTCGAGGAAGGTAACCTCATACTCGCCATATTATAAGGAGGCGAGGTGACCAGCGTGGGGAGTAGTAGCAGTAGCAGCAGCAAAAGCAGCAGTAGCAGTAGTAGTAGTAGTGGTGCTGATGTGGTGATGTTGGTGGTCGTGGTGGTGCTGGTAGTGGTAGTGTTGGTGGTAGTAGTAGTGGTGCTGGTGGTAGTAGTGGTGGTGATAGTGATAATGGTAGTAGTGGTGGTAGTGGTAGTAGTGGTAATGGTGGTGGTAATGGTAGTGGTGGTGGTGGAAGTGGTGGTAGTGGTAGTGTTGTTAGTGGTAGTGTTGTTAGTGGTAGTGGTGGTGGTAGTGGTGGTAGTGGTAGTGGTGGTAGTGGTGGTAATGGTGGTAGTAATAGTGGTGGTAGTGGCAGTGGTGGTGGTAGTGCTGGTAGTGGTAGTGGTGATAGTGGTGATGGTGATGGTGATAATGTTGGTAGTGGTGGTGATGATGCTAGTGGTGGTAATGGTAGTGGTGATAGTGGTGGTGGTAGTGGTGGTAGTGGTAGTGGTGATGGTAGTGGTGGTGGTAGTGGTAGCGGTGGTAGTGGTAGTGATGGTAGTGGTAGTGGTAGTGGTGCTAGTCGTAGAGGTGGTAGTGGTGGTGGTAGTGGTAGTGGTGGTAGTGGTAGTGGTGCTAGTCGTAGAGGTGGTAGTGGTGGTGGTAGTGGTGGTGGTAGTGGTAGTGGTGGTACTGGTAGTGGTGGTAGTGGTGGTGGTAGTGGTAGTGGTGGTGTTAGTGGTAGTGGTGGTATTGGTAGTGGTAGTGGTGCTAGTGGTAGAGGTGGTAGTGGTGTTGGTAGTGGTAGTAGTGGAAGTGGTGGTGGTGGTAGTGGTGGTGGTAGTGATGGTGCTAGTGGTGGTGGTAGTGGTGGTGGTCGTGGTAGTGATAGTGGTGGTGTTATTGGTAGTGTTTTGTTTTTATATAGTAGGGGAAAATCCTCAAAGGACACCACTCTGTGTGGGAGTTGGGCTTCTACCAACTAAAAACCCCTACTTCCAGTCACATAGGACTTCGTCTCCTGGAACTGCTGGTGGCATTACTTCAGGAGACTGTGACACTCTGATGTTCCTTTTTACCTGTTTCAATTTATCAATTTTTTAATTATCTCTGTTTAAGTTGATCGTTATTTTGCTGTCGTAACTATGTTTCTCCTTTAAAACTTCTTTTGCAAATGTAGTAATATCTTTCCAGTTGCTATTGCTATGCAACATAAGACAAACTATGTTATCCACTGTTATTTTCCCTATTTTATCTTGAAGGCGCGTTCTCTTTTCTTTCCAGTTTGGACAACTGAATATATTGTGTTCTGGCGTATCATATTCCCCACACCGTAGACATGTGTGGGTTGAAGCCAGACCAAAAGGGTACAGGTAGCTTCTAAAACATCCGTGTCCGGATAAAAATTGTCTTAAAAAGTATTCTGTCTCCCCGTGTTTTCTATCTATCCATTTCTTTATGTCAGGTATCAGACTTTTTGTCCATTGGCCCGTTTTGACCTCTGCATCCCATTCAGACTGTCATTTCTTTAAAATATTTTCCTTCACTGTCCTGTAATTTCTGTTCCATTGTGCTCCATCCATGTGTCTTCTTTCTTTCACCAGTAAGTGTATCGGGATCATTCCCACAATGACCTGTATTGCTTTGGTTGAGATAGTCCTGTATCCACTGGCTATTCTGATTGAAATCTTCCTATGTGGCTTTTCTATAAGTTTCCTATATGTGACCTTGTCTATCCAATCCCCCCAGATCTCCGCTCCGTATAGGATAATGGAATTCGCTACACTGCCCAGAATGCGTCTTTTGTCAGCCTTAGGCCCTCCCACATTTGGCATCAATCGGCTTAGAGCTCCCACGACCTTTTCTGCATTTTCTACAATACTTTGTATAGGCGCCAACATGGTTAGGTTATGGCCCATCTGTATACCAAGGTATCTTATATTTCTCTTTGAAGTTATGCGTATATCGTCGATTTTAACTGTGACCTCTCTTATGGTTCTTCGGCCTACTATAATTACGGCCTCGGTTTTTTGTGGCGCCAGTTTAAGCCCTTTCCCTGCCATCCAAGACTGAACTCTCTTTATAGCCCATTCTATCCGGTCTTCCAGAATGTCTCTGTTTTCACCACAAATTACTAGGGCAAGGTCATCTACATAGCCCACTATTGTTACTTGTTCCCCCATTTCCATTTTTAACACTCCATCGTAGTATATGTTCCACAATGTGGGCCCCAACACCGATCCTTGTGGTACACCACATGTCATGTTCATTTTACCCTCCTGTCCTACCTGTATTTCTCTGTCATCCAGATAACTACAGATTAAGTTAATCAGATATGGTGTTCCCTTTCGTCTCTCTAATTCTTGAACAATCCCTTTCCATGGTGCAGAATTAAAGGCATTTTTAACGTCTAATGTTATTAGAACCACGTATTTATCTGCTCTCGTTGTTGCCTCTTCTGCTATGCGTAGCACAGCTTGAATTGCGTCTATTGTAGACCTTCCCCGTCTAAAACCATACTCTTTAGACGATAGTCCTTCTCCTTGCTCAATTTCTTCTATTAATCTTATATTTGTTATTCGCTCAAATAGTTTTCCAATAACATTTAATAGACATATAGGTCTATAAGACTTTTTCCCTTCATTTTTTGCTAGGCTTCTCTATCAAAACCAATTTGCCTATTTTCCAGTTTTTCGGGAATTCTCCTGATTTAAGGAGCTTATTTACTGTATCTACCAGTATTTCAGGTTTTTGCATTGCTATAGACTTTATCACCTCTGGCGGTATTCCGTCGGGTCCTGCTGCTTTTTTAGCTTTTATGCTACGTCCAGCAGTTATGATATCATCTCTTGTACATACTGGTATATGTTCCATATCCTGGATAATTCTTTTTTCCCATATTACTCTTTCGTGTTTAGGGAACAGTTCAGCCGCTATGAGTATTTGTTCTTTATCAGCAAGAGTTATTTGTGACCTCCGTCCTAGTTTATTAGTTACTATTTTATAGGCTTTACCCCATATATCATTTTCTACTTCTGCACATAGAAGCTTCCACTTATTGCTTTTAGCTATTTGTATTTCCCTTTTCAGTTCATAGCGACACTTTCTATAGTTGTTTCTTGCTTCCTCTCTTTGGTCGTTAGTGACATTTTTCTTTTTATTTAGCCTGGTTGTTATCCGTTTTGCTCTAGTACAAGCTGTTCTTAGTTTTGCGATCTCATGGTTCCACCAGTAAGTGCTGCTATGATACCTATATGTTTTCTTCCTTCTCAGTGTTGTACTACATGCCATATTTATAGCTGAGTCTAGGCACTGTACCTCACAATTCTGGTGATTATTATTTTTTGTATACTTGTATACTTGTATTGGTAGTGGTGGTAGTGGTAGTGGTGCTAGTGGTAGAGGTGGTAGTGGTGGTGGTAGTGGTAGTAGTGGCAGTGGTGGTGGTAGTGGTGGTGGTAGTGATGGCGGTAGTGGTGGTGGTAGTGGTGGTGGTCGTGGTAGTGGTAGTGGTGGTGTTATTGGTAGTGGTGGTGTTAGTTGTAGTGGTGGTAGTGGTAGTGGTGGTAGTGGTAGTGGTGGTGGTAGTTTTTTGCCTCAGGCGAGTTGGATTTCCGCCAAATAAAAAACCTCTGCGAGGACCTTTCTGAGATTCCTCTTGGAACTGCCCAGATGGCATTACTTCAAGAAGAAGATGGTCATAAAATGGGGTGGCGGTAGTAGTGGTAGTAGCAGCAACAGCAGCAGTAGTAGCAGTAGCAGCAGCAGCGACAGCGGCAACGGCAGCGGCAGAGACAGTGGCAGTGGCAGCGGCAGTGGCAGCGGCAGTGGCAGTGGCAGTGGCAGCGGCAGTGGCAATGGCAGTGGCAGCGGCAGCGGCAGGGGCAGAGGCAGCGGCGGCGACGTCGACGATGGCGATGGCGGTGGCGGTGGCGGTGGTGGTTTTTTTTTTTTTTTTTTTATTTAAATTAACGTCCTCCAACATTGTGTCATATCGGACGAATGAATGAAATGAAATGGGTGAAATGATGCTCAAATGAGCCCGAGGTCCATGGAGCTTTAAGTTACCCGACATTCGTCTTCTCAGGGTAGGGAAAACCTCGGAAAAAAACCTTACCCAGATAACTTACCCTTAGCGAGATTCGAACTCGCGACCTCTTGAACGTGAGGCAGACACGCTAACCATCACGCTACCGAGGCGGGCGGCGGTGGTGGTGTAGGTGATGGTGGTGGTAGTGGTGGTGGTGGCGTAGGTGGTGGTGTAGGTGGTGGTTGTGTAGGTGGTGGTGGTGTAGGTGGTGTTGTAGGTGGTGGTGTAGGTGGTGGTGTAGGTGGTGGTGTAGGTCGTGGGAGTGGTAGTGGTGGTGGTAGTGGTGGTGGGTAGGTCGTGGGGGTGGTAGTGGTGGTGGTAGTGGGGGTGGTAGTGGTGGTGATGTAGGTCGTGGTGGTGGTAGTGGTGGTGGTGTAGGTGATGGTGGTGGTAGTGGTGGTGGTGTAGGTCGTGGGGGTGGTAGTGGCGTAGGTGGTGGTAGTGTTAGTAGTAATAGTCCTTAGTTACATGAGTCGTTGCAACAGACAGTGTTTCTGAGTTTACGTACAGTCGTCGGGAGAAATACGTCGCTTCGGAATAGAGACAGTGAAGCAGCTTTAGTTGTGTCGAGTAATTGTATCATCAAAGTCAGCTGTTTGAGAGACAGAGAAAGTGGAGAAAGACAGAAAAGAGTGGGTAAAGGTTACGAGAAGAAAACACTTGTGAGTTATAATATCACAAAAGACTGTGAGCTTAGCGTCAGTAAAAGAGAACTGAGTTGTGTATTCAGGTTTGGAAGAAAATAAAGTGAGAAATAAGTATGTCACAATACATATTCCTTTCTGAAATATGAAGTGCTATTCCTTTTCGTTTTATTTTCTGTTTCCTTTCTTGGCCATGCAAAGAGAAAGGAATTTTAAACACATCATACAGAAACCGGCTTTGAAAATATTGTATGTACCATTGGCTTATTAATACGACGAAATATTCAATTAAAGTATATCCATATTAATAAGAAATACTAGAATGAGCTTTCGTAGGTATAGTGGATAGAGAAAGTGATGTAAGTGTTACAAATAGGATTTTTGTACCCGTATACATTGTATTTTGTATTCTGCCGCCGTCAACATGAGAGCCGAGGTCAACTACGCGGCGAGTGAACAGGATAGTAATGGAGCGGGCATGAAGAAATGTCGATTTTTCTTAATTCGAATATGTTTCGACTGCCGGCTGGTTTACGACAAGCTCCTAGAAAAGGTGTATTTTCGAGAGAATTCGCCGTCACTTAGAGTTAACTATAAAAGCAAGAGAGCCCATACAATGATTGATTCTTAAACATTGAAATATACAGATTTATCAGTTACCTTAAAGTGTGTGTTTGTGTACAGTCGGGGTTGAAAGAGTTTGAGTATCGTCAGTTAAGATTGTAGATATTTAATCATCGCGTCGGAGTTGTTTGTTGTTTGAAACGGTTTTTAGTTAAGCTTGTTTGAGTGAGAGTGAGTGAGAGCTTCTTTGAGTGAGAGTGAGTGTATCGTCGAAAGGAGTTTATGAGACAGAGATAGAGTAGGACTGAAGCACAGTGAACTAGGCGTTACGATCGGATAGAACAGCTATGAGCTGCAAGGACATGACGAACTGTAAACTCAGGTTAACGCTTAAGAAGAGAAGTTTGTTTTTGTCATTCAATTTTGAGGAAAACAAAGTTACAGAAAAATTAACTAGACGTGTCAGATGGTGTCAGAAGTGGAACTTCTCACATTGTCACTTTTCGCAGTATGCATTCGAGTAAGTTCATATACACAAAGAGGAGGTAGGAAGGTTAGGAATGAATACAGTTTCTATGTGAGTAAGTAAACTACAATTGAATAAAATATGAATTTTAAAATACTTTATTTCGGTTTCTTTGTTGAAAACAAACTAAACCTTCTTTAACAATTAATAAAACTAACTTTGTATTTTTGCAGAAGTGGAAATATCAGCTAAAATAAATCCGCAATTTTCTGTAAACGTGCGATGTGTTGTTGTGTATAGGATATAGCATTCATAGCACGCTCCATAGCACATTTGACAGCCTCCATTTTGTGAGATGCGATTTTGTTGTTATCAGTAGCTTCATCATTGTTACGACGTAAATTTCTTTGGAAATTCCGGGTTGACTTGGTGAGAACATCTTGGGGTATTTTGTGGATGCGAATATGATTTATTAATCGTTTGGTTGGCTTAGTGGGGAATCCTCCATGATAATAATTGCTGCCGAGAAGTTGCTCTATCAATCTCTTGGTTGCCATGGTTGGAAGCACAGCCTGAAAAATACGTTAAAAATACTCTTTTATTCTTACTTCACTTGGACGAAGAATGGGACGTATTACACACTGCTCTAAGTAATTAAAGGGACACGTTGTTAGACCATACTATTTATTCAGTTTGTACATACTACATATTTAATTGCTGATAATATTAAATTTCGTTATATTGAAAACTAAAGTAGGTTATGTATAGAATATTTTGGTTCACGAACTGTTGAAATGTCTTTTTCGTGTCGTTAACGGTGTAATGCATCTTTCTACATAAGTTTAAAATGAGATACCTATCCGAAGCTGGAGTTTTTCGAGCGGTCACATTGATACAGGAAGGTTGGATACTTCTTGCAGTGGCTAGAGAGATCAATGTGGCTTCATATGTTGTTGGCAGGGCCTGGGAAAGATTTAGTGAAAGTGGCACCTACACTAGAAGACCAGGTCAGGGTACAGAACGTGAAAATTCGGCTAGAGGTGACAGATACATGGTAGACTGTGCTCTCCGGCGACTCACTGCCACTGCTAGAGAACATCTAAATAACCCGTTGTTGTCAGTAATTCAAACATTTTGAAACGGTCTTCGAGAGGTGGGATTAAGATCACGAAGTGTTTTTGAGGTCCCTTGATTGGAACGTCATCACAAGGTAGATCGACTGAGGCTGGCTCAACAACATAGGAACTGGCAGCTTCCTCACTAGAGCAATATACTGAATCTCGCTTTCGTTTAACACAGTATGATGAACGTCTACATGAGTATCGCCATCGTGGTGAGCGTTATAGTTAAGCTACAGTCCAAGAAATTGACAGACTTGGAGCTGGTGTGGGGTGGCGTTAATATCGATGGTAAAACTGATCTTGTAGTAGTCAGAGGGCGACAAAATGCTGCCAGGTACATTGGTGATATTGTGCTGCATCGTGTAATGCATTTTGCATTTGGGATGGGGCCTGAGTTTGTAGTGCAGCTAGAAAATGCAAAGCCGGTGCCATTATGGCCACCTTACAGAATCTCCAGATACGGACAATGAACTGGCCTGCTATGAGCGTAGACCTCAATCCCGTCCTCTAGATCCTCAGACTCTTCAAGGGCTTGCAGTCCTCACTCTAGAACGGTACACAGCACAAAAAGACTGCGAAGGTTAATCTGAAGCATTCCTCGAAGGTGCGCAGCAATAATACATGACCGTGGGGCCATACTACTCGGTAAAGCGATGAGGCGTATTGACCTTGGTGATCGAGCGCTGCGATCTCTTCTTACTTTGCTTATTAAAAGAGCGAAATAATAGTAACTTGGCGTATAGTCAGTGATAAAACACAAGTAGGTGGTCCCTCGCGCCTGCCGATATATGAGACTTTTATGTCCCGAGGAAGTTATTGCATATGAACAGAGTGTACACACTCTGTCTCGCCTTGTTTGTGCGATAAACAGCTGGGCAGTTTCACATTCTTTCCGATACGTCACATGGCTTTGCGAAGTAGTACAAGTTACTAAAATGACTTTTTTGTTGTTGTTTTGATTCAGTGGAAGGACCGTCCATTGTTTTGTATACCCTGTTTAATTTCTGCTTACAGTAGCCAACTTTGTTGCGAGAAGTAAATATGATTTGTGTTATTGTTAAATGTTAATTATTCAAGAAAACACTTGATGTATGGTCACGATAAATACTACTACAAAAATACACTCGAAGAGAATCTTGACCCTCTAATCATTTTGAGCAGTGTATTATACCACTTTTTCTATCTAATATAATACAAACTATTCTTGTTGTTTAACGACGCTGTCAATTGCCGGGATCACATCAGCGTCACCGGTGTACCGGAATTTTGTTCCGCAGGAGTTCCTTTACATGCCAGTAAATCTACTGATATGGAGCTGTCGTTTTTAAGCACGCTTAAAAACCATCGGTCTGGGCCGGATTTGAACCCGCAATCTTAGGATCAGTAGGCCAGCGTCTAACCAACTGAGCCACCCAGACCGACATTTGTTACATATAGGGTATTAGCAATATGAATGAGCAGATATCGTCTGATTGTAGATTCAAATATGAAGAATAAAGAATACAATAAGACACTTATCTATTTGAAAGGTAAAGGACCTAATTGAACATTATTTGATGCATTATCTGGACAGTCTGACAATAGAGTAGGACTGAGCAGGCGAACGTTTTGTTAACTAATGGGCTTCCGCTACTCCGTGCACGCGTTCACATCTACTACGAGTGAAAGTCCAAAGTAGACCCGGGTTCGAATATTGGTTTTATCACATGTATGTGTGTTTATCAGCTACTGCAAGAAACGAAGGGACGGGTGGTTTTCTTTCCAAGTAGTCATCAGGAGACCTGAGGAGGTAGTGTTTACCGTCAACATTCCTGACCTTCTGTTTTACACACATGCCAAAGCTGCACGATTTCCAAGTATATGTACGAGATGAATTTATTTCTCTATACTCACTGGAAACCAATTATTTATTATCGTTTAGTAGCTGAACCACTCACTTAAGCAAAAAATGGAAAATACACAAATAATTCATCTTTGAGAGCTCTACCGCTCAATTCTAACTTTAGAAGTAAAGGATAAAGGAATGGTGATATATTGACAATCAAACATTCGAAAGATTTTATTTTTTATTAATGGAACCATGTATTATAGGGTAAAATGGTAGAACTTACATTTCAGATTAGTGCCACGAAGTCGCCATTTAAAGTCTACACGCTCACGCCTAACCACCAATTGTGGTGTGGCATGGTTATATTTGCTGATATTCCATCTGTTGCGTTACACTGGTATCGTCAACTGTTCGTAAAATATAACCATGGTAAAGCTATGGTCATCGTTGGTGTTATTGCATCCGTTAGGTTGCCACAGAAGCTCTTACCTCTTAACGTGTTGCAGAGAAGGCAACCGATAGATCTTAAAACAAGATTCTGTTTAGACGCCTTATTCATCTGTGTACGCCATTGTGTTGCTCGTGTGCCCGTGTTTTTGTGTTGAATTGTTTTAGAACATTATATACAGTTACTGCTACTGTTGTTATTACTTACTCTACTACGTAAAGTAGGGAAAGTATTGTATTCTACCCAAAAATTCGATGTCAAGATTTCACCGGAAATATGTGTTTCGAGGTCCTCTAAATCCAACAAAAGCATTTTTAGAAAACGGTCCGTGTGTGTGTGTGTGTGTGTGTGTGTGTGTGTCTGTCAATCTGTGGACAGCATAACCCAAAAACGAAAAGTTGCTAAAAAACAAAAGTAGGTATTTAAGTTTACTGTCTTTCAAGGATGCGACTCGAAGAATATGAAGAAAATTGCTCCACCCTAAACTACCCTTTACTTGGAAAATCTTTTGAAAATTTTGATTTTCTTGAAAATAGCTCTCACGATTTTGATTAAAATGCCACATGTTTGAGATATTTGTATGACAAATGAAATGTATACCTATCTTGAATTTTCTGGATATAGCCCCTGTAGTAGTATTTACTGTGGATAACATCTGCAGGGCAGGTAAACCGCAAGAGTAGACCAACAGAAAAAATGTAGATGTTGCTAAAATACAATTTATGGCGAAACAATTTTTTTTTTTTTTTTTTTTTTTTTTTTTTTTGTAGAGTGAACCTTTTCGTAGATATTCCTTGTTATGTGTGTGAGTTTCGGAGAACTTATACTTCTGTCAAATGGAACAACGTTATTCATTTTTATATGTTATCCATGCAAAGAGAACGGGACCTCAAAGCTTTAAAAGATTTGACTATCGCTCAAAGCCTACTGTATTTACATATTCTCCTTGCGCCTACAAGGAAATAAACAATAAGATAATTTCTGCAAATGTTTATCTGTATTAACATGAAGATATAGGTATAAGAGTTTGTAAGAATGGTTGATACAAGAGTAGAGAAAGTCATGTGTGTACAACACATCAGATTTTTTCTCATATTTGAATCTACCATCAAGCGAAATGTGTGCAATCGTCTCTCTCACATCCTGTATTTTCAGAGAAATCTCTGTATCACGTTTTTTGTCTAATAAAATACTTCTACTTCTGTAAGTGCCTAGAAGAAAAATTAAAAATCTGATGCGTTGCACTCACGTGACTTGCTCTACTCTTACAAACTCTTATTCCTATATGTTCTTTCGTTAAGATAAACATTTTTACAAATTATCTTATTGCTTATTTCCTTGTAGGTGCAAGGGGAATGTTAGAATACAGTAGGCTTTGTGCGATAGTCAAATCTTTTAAAGCTTTGAGATTCTGTTCTCTTTGCACACTTAACATATAAGAAAATGAACAACGATGTTCCATTTCATGAAAGTTTTAAAACTTTCCGAAACTCATACACATAACAGGGAATATATCCGAAATGGTTTACCCTACAAGAAAATTTATCAGTACATAAATTGTGTATTTTAGCAATATCTGCATTTTTGTATATTATCACTTGGTCTATCTCTAACGGTTTAGCAGTTATGCAAAAGTCGTCCAGAGTAAATGCCACTACAGGGGCTATAGCAGAAAATTCAAGATATAAATTCCATTTGTCATAAAAATATCTTAAAAATATGAAATTTTAATCAAAATCGTTAAATCTATTTTCAAGAAAATCAAAATTTTCGAAAATTTGTGCACGTAAAGTGTAGTTTAGGATGGGGCTATTTGCTTCAAAATCTTCGTGTCGCATCCTTGAAAGACATTAAACTTAAATACCACCTTTGGTTTTTAAACTACTTTTAGATTTTGAGTTATGCTGTCCACAGGCACACACACACACACGCACGCGCGCGCACGGAAATTTTTCTAAAAATGCTTTTTTTGTATTCAGGGGGTCTCAAAAGATATATTAGTGGTGAAATCTCGACATCGAATTTTTCGGTAGAATACAATACTTCCCCTACTTACCAGTAGAGAAAGTAAAAATTGGCACAAATAGACTTACAATTCCTGGAATATCTATGATGTCTTCATCTGTGATACTCCTTTTGTCTCTCTTATTATCCGGTTCCTCCTCTTCCCCAAAAGCAGCACCTGCTGCGATGAACAGTACTGCCCAAAACACTATTGTCTGCTTCATATTACTCTGCAATCATAATCATATAGTTTATTGTAGGATTTTCTGTATTAATTATTGTATAACTCGAGAAACCATAACATATTGGAGCTTTACACACAATATCTATGTATTTTTACGGGTTAAGGAGTTAAATTTCGGCTACTTTCAATCAAAATATTCTTTTGGTGATTTTTGCGTGGTAAAGTTTTACAGACATAGGATGAACTACAATAGACGATAGTAGTAGTGCATACAAAGTACGAGGAAGAAGCTTTATCGGTAGTAGTCCTAAATCTTGTGCTTAATTTTGAGTGAAAAGGTGAGTTTGGAAATATTATTTTTAGAAAGCATATTTTACCCTTAACTATGATTATTATACACCAGCATTTTGAACCGCAGAAGCTCAGAATTATTTGTTTAACAGTTTACTAGCTTATAGGGTAAACATAACGTCGGTCTGGATGGCTCAGTTGCTTAGACGCTGGCTTTCTGATCCCAAAGGCGCGGGTTCAAATCCGGCCGATGACAGTTCGTAGATTTATTGGCATGCAGAAGAACTCCTGTGGGACGAAATTCCCGCACACCGGCGATGCTGATATGATCCTGGCAATTGACAGCATTGTTAAACAACAAAATGGTTTAAATTTTTTTTTACTTGCTTAACATAACCTCGGCAAACCAGCAAAGCCCCTCTCCCATCATGGCCCCTATGTGGCACTATGGTGCTACTCTAGTAAAACTGCATTTATTTGCACTATTTTTTAAAAAGCAGCTGCTAAAATTAAAATATTTTTCCAAAGTTGATTCATTTTTGGAAAACTATGTGTGTTTAACTATTAACATAGCTTGGTTTCATCTTTTAGATATACCTATTTCACATTAGCGACAACGCTTTTTTCATGAATAAAGAAATGCCAATGTGTTATTTCATTATTATTGGTAACCTCCAAATCAAGTTATTATAACAGTGACATTATATGTAATTTTAAGCTTTCATGAGTGTATATTGCTGTTCAGGTAAGCTATGCGACAGACTTATAAACAATAATACGTAAAAATGGGGCTATATTTGGGGACCTTATCCACTTGAAAACTCTCAAAAGTCCTATGACGTCCATAAGTTGCTTTTAATTTTACTCCTGTTTAATAACAATTTCTCAGATATTAAATTTTACATTTTCACACATTCAACTTAATGTAATCCACAAAATACACGCTACATCTAAAACCTTTACTGCATTTTCTCAGAACTGTGTTTAAACAAAGCTTGGAGTTTTTTAATTAGAGCATTCATTTTTGAATAAAAAAGTAAAATACGTGTAAAACGGTTCACACTTCAGAAATGTTCTGTCCCTTTATAATGTAAATTAAAGCCTTAAATATGTTTGAAGCTTCTCTTTATGTGTCTATGTTATTCTAAAAAGTTTTGGTCATTTTACTAAAAAACTGTACGAAAACATATATTCTGAAAAACACCTATTTTTAAATAATTTTTATAGCTATTGGATTTGGATAAATAAAAATAAAATTTGTCAGAACATCTTTTTATGCCCCTGATGTGTATAAAAATGAAGTTTCCAGAACTAAAATTGTGTAAACTTAATTTCACACATCATCCTCTTAAAATGGAAATAGCAAAAGAGAATATTAAATATTTAATACAAGTTAATGTTTCTTCATAGCTTCAGATATCATTCATTATATATATATTTGCACAATATATGGAAGTGAGGTATGGACCATGAAAAATTACTGAAGGATAGACTACCAGTTGTAGAAATGGATTATGTGCCCAGAAGTACCAGAGTCAAAGTTAGAACATATCAAAATTAAGGAAATTCGAGGCAGAAGAAAGCATAATTGACAAAATGTGATGTGTTGCACACACATGGCTTCCTCTATTCTTGTACTACCCATTCTTACAAACTCTTATTCCTATATCGTCTTCATGTTAGTTGAGATAAATATTTGTACAAATTATCTCATTGTTTATTTCCTTGCAGGTGCAAGGGGAATATGGAAATGCAATAGGCTTTGGGCGATAGTCAAAGCTGTTAAATCTGTCAAATTCCGTTTTCTTTATACGGTTAACATATAAAATATGAATAACAATGTTCCATTTGACAGAGGAAAATGATGAAAATTGTGTGTTTTAGCAAGCTCTACATTTTTTGTGCAGTAAGATTTTGTCTATCTCTTGGGGTTTACCAGTTATGTAAAAGCCATCCAGTGCAAATAGGATCTCATGGGCTATAGCCAGAAAATTGAAGATATGTATTTCATGTGTCATAAAAATATCTCAAATATATGGCATTTTAATCAAAATCATTAGAGCCATTTTCAATAAAATCAACATTTTTGAACAATATTCCATGTAAAGGGTAGTTTATGGTGGAGCAATTTTCTTCAAAATCTTCGTGTCGCACCCTTGAAAGTCCTTAAGTTCAAATACCAACTTTGGATTTTAACCGAGTTTTCGTTTTTGGGTTATGCTGTCCACAGAAACAGACACACAGATAGACACATACACGCACGGACCTTTCTCTAAAAATCTGATACGTTGCACTCACATGAGTTTCTCTACTCTTGTACTAACCATTGTTACAAACTCTTATTCCTATATCATCCTCGTGTTAAAATGAACATTTGTGCAAATTATCTTATTACTTATTTCCTTGTAGGTGCAAGGGGAATGTTAGAATACAGTAGGCTTTGTGCGATAATCAAATCTTTTAAGGCTTTGGGATTCTGTTCTCTTTGCACACTTAACATTTAAAAAAGTGAACAACGATGTTCTATTTCACGAAAGTTTTGAAGTTTTCCGAAACTCATACACATAACAAGGAATATCTCCGAAATGGTTCACCCTACAAGAAAATTTATCAGTACATAAATTGTGTATTTTAGTAAGATCTGTATTTTTGTATAGTATGATTTGGTCTATCTCTAATGGTTTACCAGTTATGAAAAAGTCGTCCAGAGTGAATATGACAGGGGCTATAGCCAGAAAATTCAAAATATAGGTTTCATTTGTCATAAAAGTATCAAACATATGACATTTTAATGAAAATCGTTAGATCAATTTCAAGAAAATAAAAATGTTCGAAACATTTTCCATGTAAAGGGTAGTTTAGGGTGGGGCCATTTTCTTCAAAATCTTCGTGTCGCAACCTTGAAAGGCATTAAACTTAAATACCAACTTTGGTTTTTAATCAACTTTTCGCTTTTGAGTTATGCTGTCCACAGACACACACACAGATACACACAGACCTTTTACTTAAATGCTTTTTTTTTTGGATTCAACAGGTCTCAAATTTTTCTAAAAATGCTTCTTTTTAATTCTGGAGGTCTGAAAACATATTTTCAGTGAAATATCGGCATCGAATTTTTGGGTGTAATACAATAATTCCCCTACTTACCAGCAAAGAAAGCAAAAATGATACTTTTGGGATTCTGGGGCCTCAAAACATATACTTCCAGTGAAATCTCGACATAGAATTTTTGGGTGCAATATATTCCTCCAGGTATAAGTAGTAGAGAAAGTAAAAATTGAAAAGAAGGAATTAAAATAGGGCACATATTAGGAATGGTAGATGAGCGATGGCCGAAACAATTATTTCAATGGCAACCAATCAGAAACAGGAAAAGAGGGCGACCAAAGTTAACATAGAAGCACGCAAGAGTTTTAAGCATTCAAATGCCCAAGATTGTAGGCTTTGGAACTTTGGCATGGGAAGACGGCAGAAGCATTAAAATACCGAAACTGGCTATATATTTGCCTTCTATTTAACTTTTTGTGTATGAAGGCTTTAAGCGATAGTCAAGGTATTTTAAGAGCAGGTCGCTAAGTGACGACTTTGAAATTTCATACCTTTTGTGTGTCCGAATAACAATTCTTATTTGAGCAAAGTATATCTTTAAAGGTTTCAACTAATAAGAAGGAACACCTTCAAAATAGCTCTTTCCATATTTTCACAAAACGCTTTGTCAGACTAAATGTGTGATTTAACGAGATGTAAATTTTCTGTGCAGTAAGGCTTTGTCTATCTCTTATGGTTTACTATTTATGCTCAAGTCATTCAAAATGAAACGAATTTCCGAGCATACTCCCACAAAATTTAAGATATACATTGTTATGAAAGTATCTTAAACGATGGAACCATTTTTCAGTAAATCAACATTTTCGAAAGTTTGTCCATGTAAAGGAAAATCCTTGTTCTTGAAAGATGGTGGACTTACATACAAACTATGGTAGTTAACTGACTACGTCTTAAGTTACGCTGTTCACAGACACACACATATAGACACTGTTCTTTTTCTATAAAGATTTTTTGGGTGGAGTTCAACGAGGTACACCGTGGAAACGTGTGAGACCCGCATTTGGATGATCATGTGTCCGATATTGTTGGTCCGGTCACTCTTGAGCATGGGATTTTCGTGATTTCCCCGGACCGATAGATGAATGCTGTAGTGTTCCAAATCTGCCACGAGTGTTTTGTCCATTATTTTACCCCCATTTACATTCATAGCTCATCTGTTTCAAGGTTACAGAAACAGGGTAGGCGGTTTGCATGTTTCAGCAGGACGCTGAAATATACTCTGTGGAAAGATTTCCCTTTGGTGTGTGGTGGGAATGCTGGATGCTTTTTCTGGATGCTTTCTTTCTGTTGAAACTCTACAAAAGTCAACTGTGACATATTGTCCCTGTTATTGTGTCCTGTGGTTATGTTTGGTGACATACCAGCAACTGTCCGTAACTTTCTCTCATAAAGATATGGCCATAATGCTTCTTGAATTTTCCCCTCTCTCCGCCTCTGAAACGTTCGGAACTCTAACCAATGGCTATATAAGTAGTGTGCTGGTCCACCTACCTAAAAATACCGCCAACAAAGGCAGGCAGCGATCAAAGTATTGCACCTCCATCTTCCGCAGCAAACAGATGAACTTAAAATCAAAACTTACTCTCTGCATATCTTTCATTCTTTCGTTGGTTCTGTACACTTGTGTGGCCTGGGTCAACGCCCTCACCACTTCTGTTAAACAAATCCAAACCATCCAAAAACTTTCCTTCCGTAAAATCCTCTCCGCTCCCTTCCACACTTCCAGTCGCATCCTACATCAAGTAACCAGGGTACAAAGTATCCAAGAGGTAGTGTTGAGAAGAACTCCTCCATTTGGGCACGCATTAACGCACACCACAACACCGCAATATCCAATATTGGCAAAGGCGAGCCGAAACACCGCAAACATGCAAGAATCAGAATGTTAAAGAACAGCCACGGCTCGCCAACTCTGCGCGCTCATCCACCCTGGTACTAGGTCAGGATAAACTACGGCAGAGGCCGCCGCCATTAACAGCCTGGGACACCACAAGCTGCACGCTGCCTCACAGCAAAACCGCGGAAAATGTACAAAGTGTAAAATAGTGTACATCATGTAAACAGTGCAGTGTGTGTGTGTATGTCTGTGTGTGCGTGTGTGTGTGCGCGCGCGCGCGCTTGTGTGGGATGTACGACATATGACTAAGTGTGAGTGCGTGTGTGTGTGTACATGCGAGTAATAATAAAAGAAACTCAGTTTCTTAATTCATACATACATTATTGTCTAATAAAATTGTTCCCGGTGCTCCATGACAGATTAGAAAGTGAGTGAAACATCCAGAAGAAGAGGCTATGTCGTGCATATTTCAGCATGCTGCTGCTTCATGAAGAAGGTGAAGTGGCTTGAGAGCTTAGTGAAGGGAACACGGTAGAAATTATACCTAAGTGCGTTAAATTAAAATGAATTACCACTACTCTTAAATTTCTCACTGGTTTTTCGTGAAATTTTTATGAATTGTAGTATAAGTCATGATGATTGTTTCAAGTGGTTATTTTCATCGATATGTTATGTGGTAGAGCCTGTAAAATATAGTTCATCCAGGAGCAAAATAATAAAATTTACTCTTAAAACATGTAAATTCATGTTCCTTTTTGTCAGAAAGTATGAGAGGCATAGTGCTGAAATTGTCAATACAGGTATACACAAAGAAGCAACATTTAACATTTTCCACGTTTTTATTTTTCGACTTTGCAAATATTTTCTTTAAATTTCTAGTAAAGTGATATACAGAACTAAGTAACTGAAGATAACTCATACTAAGTATAAGCATACAAAAGTATGATTCTCTATTGCAAGTAGTTTCAGAGAAAAAGGTACATGAATTCATATGTTTTAAAAGTAAATATTATTACTTTTCTATCGGATGAAATAATTTTTATAGATCCAACGACATAAGCTATCAATGCAAATAACCACTTTAAATAATGTTCGTGATTTATAGA
Organism: Tenodera sinensis; assembly: GCA_030765045.1. Lineage (NCBI taxonomy): Eukaryota > Metazoa > Arthropoda > Insecta > Mantodea > Mantidae > Tenodera > Tenodera sinensis. Next base: position 40,846,676 of record CM060971.1, read on the forward strand.
ATATCTCGTAAACATTTCAGAAGAACCCATTGAGAAGTTTAAGAGCAGTAGTAATTTAAGTCAGTAAGGTGTAATTTGTGTATGTTCCGACTACTTTGTCCCCTTAAAAAGCTGAACATCACAATACTTACATTAGGATGTAAACCTCAATTGAAAACCTAATCTGCCACCTTCAAGAGAAACAGCCAAAGAAAATAAAATCTAAAACCCAGTAAGTCGACTGTAAACAGTGTTTCTGAATACGTGTTTAAATATCCAAGATAATGATTACTTAATGGTTTCTGGGAGATAGAGCAACAATAAATTTACATTTAACTGCTTCGTAAATAAAATGTTTTATTGCACAAAGTTATTCGATATTCTTACATGCTGCTTTAATTAATGTCCTAGAGGATATTGTTGAGAATTGGTCAGGTAATAAAGATAAATTAATATACCTACCTTTATCTTCAGGATATACAGAGGGGCTCAAAACTATGTACTCATTCCTGGATGATCGATATTTTATGAAGAGAAAGGCACATACAATTCTACACTTTCTCGAGAAGTATCAGTTATTTTGTATGTTCAAAGCGACAACCATCCGCCGGTCTACAGGTTCCATGGCACTCAACTGCTGAGGAAACTACGGTGTCCTCTGGAATTGCTGATTTCCGCATGACAACATGCCAAAACGGCATTAAATTCTCCAGCTCTTCAGTCGCATTCTACCATTTTAAACCTTGTCATACACACAGCTATTGTGCGGAAGAACAGTTAAATTCCCACTGATTAACTTTATAGTTGGTTAAACTAGAAGCCTGGGACTAATGAACTTACAATTTGGTAAGTTGCCATTAAAGTATATTATATGAATTTGAGATCTGCTTATGGTTTGTCGGGAAAAATGTGAGTACGGTGGACAGTTTTATATCGTGTCGGCACGTGTCCATGGTAATTCAGTGGTTAAAGCAACCAAACGGATATCAGATCTGTGGTCCAGATCCCGGCTATGACATCGATGTTTCTCCAGTCTCACTCTACTGCTTCCAAACCTTCCCATTGTAATTGGAGACCAAAAGGGGTAAAAATACTAATATTAAGACGAAATATGGATGAAGCAATGACTTTAGTGTGCAGTAAATGACTGACTATTAATTATTGTTTTAATTTTCATGTAAACAACACTTTTACCCAGCACAAATTAATACGATTATCCACACCTAATACTCTAACTTTTGGCAACAGAATAAGGAATTTGATTGCCCACTTCCAACATGTGACCCTAAAAGAGGTCTGCTGACGCCCATGCTGCCGTTAGAGATGCACTTATAGTAGATGTTGGAAATTTCGTAAGCATTAATGTCGCCCACATGCAAGTTCAGCAGCAGCAATTCTTGTGATTTCTTGTATGATGTTATTCCTAACTTAGTGTACGAGATTTAGAACAAAATCCAACTGCTGTCGAGAAGAACTCTTGGAAGTACCAACATAGGTGGTAGAAAAGTGAGTAGCAGTGTCTATTGATTGCTCTTAACTGCGTGGAAAAGTAATAGCACTGTCTTTTTTTTATGGCTGAAAACAAACAACTTCAGCTTTTACAGCAGAAACTAATAATATTGCTGTAATCGTCGGTCTGGGTGGCTCAGTTGGTTAGACGCTGGCTTACTTATCCCAAGGTCGCGGGTTCAAATCCGGACCAGGCCGATGGTTTTTAAGTGTGCTTATAAACGACAGCTCCATGCCAGTAGATTTACTGGCATGTGAAAGAACTCCTGCGGGCCAAAATTCCGGCACACCAACGACGCTGATGTGATCCTGGCAATTGACAGCGTCGTTAAACAAGAAAATAATTTAATTTGCTGTAATCATCGAAGCACATTTAATTAAAATTTATTCTTTGTGGTTGATGAATATAATTAGTGAACATTTGAACAGTATTTGAAGTCAAGGTGCAGTAACATGTAAGTTAATTAATGGATTGCAAGATACGTTATTTATTATTAATTCTTATTAACATAATTTGAAAGGTGGATTTGATTGTAATCACTTCACTGCTAATTTATTTGCAATATAATTGAACTTATAAACCTCTAAATTTTAACTTCTACAATGCTCATCTCAACAATAAACTTATAGAAGTTATTTCTTTCGAAATACTTATATTGATCTTCACAGTGTATTTCTAAATATGTATGTCAGCATTATCTTCTTAATATACTTGCTGCCCACCAAGCATTAGGCACGTCACGTGACATTTGCCATGTACGTGTCTCTTTTATTTTCATTAGTTGCTTGTTTTTTCATGTGATAGAACGGGGTAAAAATGTTGTAGGAAAATGAAAAGCATAATTCAAATTAAGTAAGAAAAAAGTGCATTATCTTTCTTGCTAAACAACAACTTGCAATTAAAGTCTATCTTAGACATCTTGCCATAACAGCCACAACCGCCATTAGCACAATAAGATCGATGAGGATCAGAAAGTATATTTGTACCAGGAAAGAGGATCCTGATGAGTCCTGAGTTACCTGAAAAAAGAAAACAGAAATACAAACAATTTACATTATTAGTAATTCATTTAATTATAAAGTCGTATGTGTAACGAGTGTTGGGGGAACACCAGTGGTATTTTCACCTGTTTGGTCAGAAAAATCGATTTTTGGATTTTATTACAAAATATGTGATGTGTTGCACTCACATGACTTTCTCTACTCTTGTACTAACCATTCTTACAAACTCTTTTTCCTATATCTTCTTCGTGTTAGTTGAGATAAACATTTGCAGAAATTATCTTATTGCTCGTTTTCTAGCACGTGCAACGGGAATTTTAGAATACAGTAGGCTTTCAGCGATAGTCAAATCTTTTAAAGCTTTCAAATTCCATTCTCTTTGTGCGGTTAACAAATGAATATATATAAACATCAATAGCGATTTTCCATTTCACAGAAGTTTAATTCTCGAAAACGAGGAATATCTTAGGAATGATCCACTCTACCAAAAATTTGATTCAGACATAAATTGTGTTTTAGCAAGATCTATGTCTATTCTTTTTATGGTAAGATTTGGACTCTCTCTTATGGTTTACGAATTATGAAAAAGTCATCCGGAGTAAATAGGACTTCATGGACTATACCCAGAGAATTCAATATATACATTTCATTTGTCATTAAATATCTCAAACATATGGCATTTTAATCAAAGTCGTTAGAGCCATTTTTAACAACATGGAAATTTTCGAAAAACTTTCCATGTAAAGGGTAGTTTAGGGTGGAGCAATTTTCTTCAAGTTTTCGTGTCGCATTCTTGAAACACA
>CM060971.1:40854968-41017468 GCA_030765045.1 Tenodera sinensis
TAAAAACCATGAAAAATATAAACACTTGCTGAGTGTTGGTTCGTGTTGATTGGTTAGCTACCAAAATGGCGCTCATCTCTCACCAAGGCAGCCTGGGTTAGTATGTGGGATTTGTGATGGACAAGGTGGGGTTTTCCTGTTTCCCCCACCTTTCATTCCACCAAGTGGGCTGTCACAAATTGCAATTTTCATTTTCCATAACCTTGCTCAGTCCTTTCAGTATCTTTCTTCACTTCCTCTGTCTCTCATGCTCTAGTTACGACGACGTAATCACTCCTGGCGCTCGTTGAATCTTCTTACGACGTAACAACAAGACGACAAACACGCACAGCTGTCTTAAACTCACTGACATACTCACCGACTCTTGTCCGTAACTCAACTCTAAAAGTCACTGCTCTGGTCTCCTTATATCCCGGGGATGACGTCACAGGACCTTTCTCGTGTTCCACACGCACCGGAAATAAGGCAGTCGTAAGTCTCGCAAACCTTCTCTAAACTTCATTTGTTTCTGCCGCCTCAATTGTAGACAGTCACGTACAGGCAACAGTCGCCCGAGGCATCTGGCTCTGAAAGTCTTCGCCTGCTTGCCGACAGGGCATGTATTGTGAAGTAGCTTGGCGCCGTCCGTATATTGTGCGCCGAGCCCGACGTAACAATATCGTCTCCTTCCTTACTCTCATACGGTATTCTGGCTACTCTCTCTATCCAGAGTCCGCCTACTCCTCGGCTGGCATCTGATCCCACTGGCTGAGTATTTCAGAGAACGAAGCTGAAGAAGAACTTTATACACTTACAGAAGGTGGCCTTTAAAAATAGTGTGCTTCAAATATGAGTGGGAATTCAAGCGTTTATAGAGTAAAGAAACACCAAATTAAAGCGAACCGAGACACTGGTGTACAGAGTGCAAGGGAAGTCATTTCATTCTTTCTGATATATGCTTCATAGAAGCATTACGAACAAAAAAGTATAATGGCATTTTGTTCTTTGATCAGCCAATTTCGAAAAAATAAATAGTTTTTCTTTTGTCCAAATTGGATGCATAATTCCACAAGAATGTACGAAGATAACAGCACCTACATAGCTTTGGTAGTAATTATGGGGCATCACACACGGTTACGAAATAATTAATCACTTAAAAGACGTGAAGGAATACTCCGATCTGCTCTTTCAGACGTGCAGTAAGGCGACAATGTTGCGTTGAGATTGGTCAGGGAATTGACCTAATTTTTCGACGTAAACAGGTCTGGTACTTTCGCTTTCGCTTTAATGTTTTGGGAGCTAACGCTTATGATTGGTTTACACTCGCACAGTAAACACGGAAAGACAAGGCAGGGTATGACTTTGTTTGCAAGAAGCACCGTTACTGTGTTTATGTACTGAGTTAGGGAAAGTGACACCCAACACAATCTGCAGTGTTGCCAGCTTGTCTGTTTCTTGTTTCCGACAAAACTAAAATATCTCCGTAGGAAATGGTCAGAAACCAAAACGTAAGATACAAAAATGTGCCGAGATCTATCATTGGTTTAAATTAATGTAATGATTTCCCTTCCACCTGGTATATTTATGTTTAGTTTGATTTTTAAAGTGAACGCGGAATAAGATGTATTACATCTAACGGACAACTAAAGGTGCAAAGAAATAGGAAAGTAAACAAACTTTGTAGAAAAAAAAAACAAAAAAAAACAACACAAGAATAGCACGTCCTATCTTATACTAAGTAGATGCATGACTAGAATCTAGGGCACGGTACCTCAGGTAGGCCATTTGTCCCTTTGTGCTTCCAGGGTGACCTCGTGACCCCAGAAGCCAGAGACTAGCATGTTACACCGTAAGGGCAACAAAAATATGTGTTGTACTTATAATATGTACTTCAAGCGAATAAAGTAGATGTAAATAAAACCACGTGCCTTTTGACCGCAGCGCACCTTCTTGACGTTTTCGCCGTCTAAATAGTCCCTTGAAAATATACCACTAATAAGGTCTGAAATCTCACTTGCTGTTTGCTAAAGCACAACCTAAGTGTACTAAGCATAGTTGAATTGTAAGAATACGCAGTTAAGTGAATCTGTAACCAGCCTACCTCATTCGGTGCGCGCATCGTTCGCTATGAAAGTAACATGTCGGAACAGGTGAGTGTTGTGAAAAATAAGAGCGGAAAACCGTTACGAAGTGATGAAAAGACAATAATATTGAATGTGTTTAACAAGTTCTGCGAGAAATATCCCGGACTTGCTATATATGATGTGCTGAAATTAATATCCAAGTTTACCGATGTATCAGTTTCAAGTATTCACAGTGTATATTAAGGAAAAATCCTCAGTTGGTGGTCTGAACTCCCGGCAAGAAGAGACCGCGCGCCAGGTAAGTGCTGGATATTGATTGTGACGAATTTGTGACATCTGCAGTCCGTCCAAAAGCTCACCACTTTGTTAAGAATGAACAAAGCGCAATTAACTCTGAGCCCAACTTTTCAGATTTAAAACGAGCTTCCCTCCATAAGCTGCTTCTGATTGATTTCGAGTTTGTGAGTTTGTGCTAGTTGAGATAAATATTTATACAAATTATCTTAGTGCTGATTTCCTTGTATGTTCAAAGGGAATATTGGAATACAGTAGGCTTTGAGCGATAGTCAAACATTTTAAAGCTTTGAGATCCCGTTCTCTTTGTACTCTTAACATATAAAGAATGAACAACGATATTCCATTGCACGAAAGTTCTAAGTTTTCTGAAACTGATACACAAAACAAGGAATATCTCCGAAATGGTTCCCTCTACAAAAAATTTATTGGTACATAAATTGTGTATTTTAGCAAGATCTACATTACTTGTACAGTAAGAATTTGTCTATCTCTTACGGTTTACGAGTTATTCAAAACTCATCCAGACTAAATAGGAGACTACATAGGCTATAGCCAGAAAACTCAAGATATATATTTCATTTTTCATAAAATTATCTCAAACATACAGCATTTTAATCAAAATCGTTGGAGCCATTTTCAAGAAAATAAAAATTTTCAAAAAATTGTCCATGTAAAGAGTAGTTTAGGGTGGGGCTATTTTCTTGAAAATCTTCGTATCGTATCCTTAAAAGACATTAAACTTAAATACCAACTTTGAATTTTAACCAACTTTTGGTTTTTGAGTTATGCTGCACACAGACAGACACACAGACACACACACACACAGACCTGTTTCCAAAAATGCTTTTTTGGATTCAGGGGGCCTCAAAACATATATTTCCGGTGAAATCTCGATATCGAATTTTTGGGTGGAATACAATACTTCCCCTACTTACCAGTAGAGAAAGTAAAAATTAAAACATACGTTTCTTCATTTGTCATGAATACAAATGTATGGTACTATAATGTCTATTTTAGAAAAATCAAAATATTGGAAAGCTGTTCCATGCAAAGGTAGTCTAGGATGTATGAGAGTATTCTCCCGAAGATCTTCGTGTCGCAACTTTGAAAGATGCTGAACTTAAATACCAAGTTTGGTTTTGACCAAATTTTCGTTTTCAGTTACGTTGTTCACAGGCACATGGAGACACACCTCGACCGTTGCCTAAAAATTATTTTCTGGATTCAAGAGACCTCAAAACATGTATTTACAGTGAAATCTCAGTGTGGAATTTTATAATTTGTTCTTGTACACTGAGTGCTACACAGTATGTAGTGTTTATTGGATCATAATCTGAGACATCAGAGAAATTCGAATGTTTTCTTTACCACTTACACACTGTTAAACTATTGAACATTTGATTAAGAAATGAAGCCTAAGAACCTTACCTGTTTGATGTTTACAGTGAGGTAGATCTTAATGTTGTAAGCGAATCTATGTTTTTATCAGTCTTTTTATTCAAAGCTGTCTCAATAAAAAGTGAAAAGTGATGGTAGAGCAACTGAAAGATTTATTAACACTATTGTTCACATTATTTTATAGGTTTTTCTGATAAAGCCTTAAGTCATACATACGCTACGTTTGAGTATCACTTCAAGTTTGTGTATTCCTTTGTACTTACAAGGAAACATGTAATGCAGCCACTCAGTAACGATAGTGGATACAAAAATAAACTTTTAAGAAAATAGTTTACAGACAAGATATAAAAAATCTGTTACGTTGCACTCACACGATTTCCTATACTCTTGTGCATATATTATTTGAATGTGACCTGTATTACGAAAGAAAATCTTCCAGTTTCACTTGAATTGTTCAAAATGGATTTTCCCACATCACAGACTTAATAAAATTCAGACATAAAAGTACTAGGTATATAAAATTAATTGGGCACATTCAAAATGTAACATAAAAATTTAAATGTTTAAAGAGCAAGTAATTAGTGTGACCAAAACTTATAAAACTATAGACGTTAAATTTGAATGCTGTAAGAAGCCTAAGTTTCGAGGGTGTTAAATAAATGTTCTAATTAAAAAGTCCGATTTTAAAGGAACAGTTAACAAACAAAAACAAAAACAAAAAAAAAAACAAAAAATAGTTTTCAACTCAATCTTGGATTTTCCATCATCATCGTCATTAAGTTCAACTGCATATAGTGGAGTGAGTGGGCTGTTTGTTTTTGCGTAGTAACCTTGTTACTTTACGAACAGGGTAGTTTAGTTCTTGTAATGCCTCTTCGTTACTGAGGGAATGGGGTAAGCTGCGAATGATGACAGAACAGGTTTTGTCTTGAGGGTACCTGTATGTGAAATATTTTTGATTGATGGGGTCAAAATATGCTCTGAGAACTCGATAATCGTCTATTGTAGAGGTGAAAAATTGTATTTTTGCCCCTTAGTGCAGTATGAAACTTTAATTTCAAGTGACCATGTATGCTATGGATAAACTGCTGATAATTTTCAATTCCGTATAGGCATATTGGTGGCATTGTATTAGAATAATCCACGAATTCATTATGACCTGCACTAGCTTTCAACATGTCATACCTATTTCGCGTAGAAATAGCTGAAATGTATGCACAGTAATGAATATTCATATTCGTACACACAACAGCTTGTCAATGGAAAGTCATATATATTTGCTTAAAAACTTTTCTCCATAAGCCATATATAGGTGTTCGATTAAACTAATTAAAACGTATTCCACTGGAAAATACATTTCAAAACCAATACTATGGTATGAAATAACAAATGTTAGAAAATAGCCACAACTTTTGTTCAGGTTTCCTATTCCTACAGCAGTTAAGAATGCCTATTGCGTCATAAACAGCTCGAACAGACTTGCGTTTTAAAGGTTGTCAGTAGCAAAATGGGTAATGAAGATCTTAATTATGACCTCAAGCAGGTAATCATAAAGGAGCAAGGTTATACGAAGAAAGAAGACTGAATGCATGGAAGGAGCGTTTCATTATAAGCAGAATCTGAGAAAATCTAAAATTAAGTGTTCCTGAGATATAACCGTAGTAGAAAATGTGTCTGGAAAGAATATGTCTGACCAAACGATTCGTCGTGTGTTATGGAAGTACGGATATCATGGTCGAACACCAAACAAGAAGGCTTATGTAAGTGCACCAAACAGGAAGAAATGATTCTAAAGTAAGAACAAATTAGAATCTTGTTGCTTCACTGTTAATAGCTTCAATTTTCCTTATTTAGGAAGAAATGAATTGGGTTTGCTAAAAAGCACATCCATAAGGACCAGAACTTTTGGAACAGCGCAATATGGTCGGACGAGACTAAGATAAACCTGTTTGGGTCAGACGGGATAAACAGAGTCTGGAGAGAATTCAGACTATGATCCCGGAAACACTCTTCCCACAGTGAAACATGGTGGAGCTTCCATCATGATTTGGGCCTTTATGTCATCCAACCGTGTTGGTAATATGCAATTTATTGATGGCATTATGAACAAGCATGCATGCTTCGATATTCTAATGAACAACTTCAGGCAGAGTGCAGAGAAAACGGGCAAGGCACCTGCTTATAGGATTCAGCAAGATAATGGCTATAAACACAAGGTGGAGCTAAACATGAACTGGCTGATACGGAATGTACCCAAACTACTATATACACCTCCTCAGAGTCTAGACTTGAACCTCATCGAGAATTTGTGGCGAATTTTGAAGAAATGAGTCCGCAAAAGCAGAGTCACGTCTAAACAAGAGCTTAAACCTATTGTGGAAGAAGAATGGAATAAAATCAGCTCAGAGGAATGGAAGTACTTGGTTACTTTTATGAACTAAATATGTGAGGCATTTATCAAAGTCAAGAGGTACCCAACAAAGTATTAGTTTATCAATTCCGTCTTTGTTATTGAACTATGATTTCTAACGTAGGAATAGAAAAATCGCACAAAAATGATCATGTTTCTCTTACAATTTAAATTAAGCTAATTTGTAGCTTCATAAATTAGTATTTCTTTAAATCAGAATACAACATTGGTTATACTGTTCAATATATACAAAATATGTATCAATTAAAATGTATCTTCCTGTAAATATTGAAGTATTTTCTAAGAAAATTGAATTGTACGATAAAAAGTTATATACTGTATTTGTTACACTATTAACCATATGCCATTGTGAGGTGCTTGTTGAGGGCACTGAAAATGCACAAAACGCATTGTTTGCGTTTTCCGCACTCAAAGGTTTGCTAATCTGGGATATTTGATAATTTAGAATACTTGACAGTCTTCTGTTTTGAAGTTTGATCGTCAGCTGCTTTTCGTACTTTCCAACGATTCCCAGTTTGGTTGCTAGCATTACTAACAGATTCGTTCATGCTGGAATTTGTAGAATTAAGAAAAAGTACATTACCTACATTTGCTGTTGGTAGATCATCTTACTCCATCATTAAGACTGCATGTATCCGCACATTCGCTGCTAACATGAGCGTCCATGCCAGAGGCCAAGCTTCCTTGGAAGTCGCACAATTCAACTCACAGCCACGGAAATACACTGGAGTAATGCTTTATAACACTTATGATGAGTTGGTAAGTCCACGCGCACTTTTTAATAAAAAACCAACACTCATCGAGGCAAGTAAACTGATCAGCTGCTTTAAAATACGTAGCATGTAACGATGATCGCTTGAATCCAATCGCGGCCACCTTCGTTCTCCAACTCAATGTTGATTTAAAACAATTTCAGTCTGTGGTTTGCTGTTTTTCAACGGCAAGAAAAGCCAGACTTACCGGTCGTTGATAAGTCATGAATAGTCTCTGTGATCGATTTGTGGCACTTAATGTAGAAAATGCAGATTTTCAAGTTGCCGTATTGTTCCAAACAATGCATTCGTCATTCTCACTGAAGCATTCATCTAAATGCACAAAATCCACGGTCTCGTTTAAAGATCTTCTTCAGCTGTTGTGGGTCGGAACTGCTTGTGGAATACGATGGCAACAGACTATAATGAATGTAGCTAGTATTTCCAGTTGTCTTCCTGGCTCTTTTATTTTGTACAGGAACTAAAAACAAAGTTTCTGGTAGCATATTTTCAGCTTCCTTCAGCACAAAAGAAAGCTTTTCTTCTTTTCAAAACTCACTGACTTTTTGTTTCACACACTTAATGATAACAATTGCGTCACTTAAGCTTGTAGTCTGAAACGACTGCATTATTAGCTGGTTCCAGCAATCCATGTGTTTTCTTGAACAAAACTAACAGAAAGAAAAATTGAAGTGAGATTATCACAGTCTTCAAACCAACGCTTTTGACTGAAGAGTTCTCTTAGCACTTTAAGTGCTTCTTCATACTTTGACAAACTTAATTTAGTAATTGCTAGGTGCCCACTCCAACGCTGTTCTGGAAGACGCACAATGATTCTGGCTTCTTAATAAGGATGCAATTTTGCCTTACTGAAAGAAATCGTGCAACATAGCACGCTGGTAAAATAAAAGCGTCTTCAGGTATTTCAGATACTGTTTTAACAACTACTAAGTGTAATCTATGATTCTAATAGTCAGGAGAAGTATATGTTGCACTTTTAGGTATGTACGTTAAACATTCGCAAAGGTTTTTATCTTCTTTAACGTGTATTCAAGAACATTTAATAATAGACTCCTTTCAGTCCCCTACTCTATACTATAATTGCCAGGTAGAGTCAGCTCATTGACCACTAAGAACTGTGTTACTTAAATGTATGATTTAACATAGTAATTTGTTTCTAGAGTGTGATTTCATTAAATAATGTTGGCAATGAGCTGGGTTATTTAATCCCGGGACATAAAGTACTTACGATAGTAAGTCACCATTGGGGTAATTGTATCTTATGTGAGACTGCCTTTGTGGTTTACTGGGAGAAATACGAAATGGTTGGAGAATTCAATATCATTCTGGAAGGTTGTCTCAGTAGCTTAATGGTAAGCGGAGGTTCTGTGGTTTAAATCCCAGATGTGGCAGTGAATTTTTCAGTTCCAATTCTATCACTCAAACATTGCCCACACAAGGCTTGTCTGTATAAAAACACCAACAGTAAGTTTGTTGGCATAAATTAATAATAATTAGCCCTATATGGTTTAATTTATTTATAGATATGGTTGATGAGTTTGATAATTTATATTTGCCTACAGTGAACAATAGAGACATATCAGGTTTACTTTCTGCAGATGACTTAGTGGAAGGCTCAATTTCAGTTAGAGGATTATCAAGGGTTATATAAATTGTACATGATTATTGCAAGAAGTGCTGTTTGAAAATGAATTATAGAAAGCCAAAGGTAATGAATGGTTTTCAAAAGAGGAAATAAATTGAAGAGGGAGGAAAAGTGGAATGTGGGAGGGGAGGAGCTGCAAGGGGTGAGGAAATTCGACTATGTAGGAGTGAGATTGAGCCGTAATGGGAAATGGAATGATCTAAAGGTTAAAGAGATGGTTGGTTGAGCATGGACTAGATCATGCATACATAGATTAAGAGGAATGAGAATGGGAGTAAGTTCGGATATATATCCTTTGTGTGGGGAACAGAATAATGATTTTCACTATATATTATAATGTTGTGGAGGGAACAATTTTTGCCAAAGAAATGGGGGAGGGATAATAAAGATGTTAATAAGCTTACGATAATGAAGTTAAGAAAGGAAGGCGATATACGAGTAGAGTTATTAGGGAAATTTATGGCAAGAATAAGGGGAAAATGGTACAGGAAACTAGTAGAAATAATGTAGATAGGTTGGATCCAACCATACATAAATAACCACGGAGTTAAAGTGTGTAGTGGGCCAAAGAATAAGGTAGGAAAAATATTGTAAAATTGAAAGTAAGGGTATTGTAGATATGTTTTTTGATGTATTTATTTGGTTGTAAGTTGGTTTAATTGTATAATTCATCCATGCATTCATACTGGAATACTCAACACAAAATCTGTTCTATCATTCGCAACTAACCCCATTCCCTCAGTAACGAAGAGGCATTACAAGAACTAAACTACCCTGTTCGTAAAGTAACAAGGTTACTAGGCAAAAACAAACAGCCCACTCACTCCACTATATGCAGTTGAACTTAATGACGGTGATAATGGAAAATCCAAGATTGAGTTAAAAACTATTTTTTGTTTGTTAACTGTTCCTTTAAAATTGGACTTTTTAATTAAAACATTTACTTAACCCCTCGAAACTTAGGCTTCTTACAGCGTCCAAATTCAACGTTTATAGTTTTACAAGTTTTGGTCACAACTGCTTGCTCTTTAAACATTTAAATTTTCATTTTACATTTTGAATGTGCCTAATTAATTTTATATAGTTTTTTTGGTTGAATTGTATTAAGCCTGTGATTTTCATTGATCCGGGAAAATCCATTTTCAACAACACAAGTAAAAATGGTAATTTTTTTAAGATGTTGAATCAGAAACTGAAAAATTCAATGCCATAGCCGGGATTTGAACCACGGATCTTCCGCTGATCGGGCGGATGCTCTATCCATTAAGCTACTATGGCCAACTTGCCAGTAAGACACTAAATTCTCCAGCTGATTCGTACTTTTTCCCGGTTAACCACAAGGGAATCTCACATCACAGATGAAGAATACCCCAAGGGTGACTTACAATAATTGTACTTGTATGTCCCGGTTTTAGGTAACCTTTAGCGGAAGATCCGTGGTTCAAATCCCGGCTATGGAATTGCATTTTTCAGTTTCTGATTCAACCTCTTAAAACATTGCCCACACACGGCCTGTGTGTTTAAAACACCAGTAGTTAACTTGTTGGTGTAAATAAACTGGTAAATTTTCTTTCGCAGTCACATCCAAATATGTGTTCCGTAGTGTCTGGGCTTTCACAAGTACATAATCATTTTTACTTTTATCAAGTTTCTTTGGGTAAAATGGAGTGTTAGCAACCTTTAGTCTTATCGTAATATTATATACAAATCTCGTCTGTTAATGTTTTGCTTTTTAAACCATGAAGTTCTTTCATTACTTCCCTATCATATAGAATAGATGAATTGATGTATTCTGAATGCCAATACTGTATCATTTTATTTCTAACCACAGAGTATTTGCTGTCCCTGAATTGTTAAAGCTCATTGTTCTAGAGAAATAATAGACTGTATGATATGAAAAATAAAGTTTACGTATGTATGTTTACATAACTCTAGAAATTAAAGATATATCCTTTAATTTTCTCTACTACGTATAATAAGTTGGAGAAGTAATGTATTCCACACAAAAATTCAATGTAGGGATTTCACCGGAAATATTTGTTTGGAGGTCCGCTGAATCCAAAGAAAACAGCTTTTGGAACAAGGTACGTGTGTGTTTGCGTCAGTGCGCAAACAGCATATCCCAAAAAGAAACGTCGGTTAAAAATAAAACTTGATATATAAGTTCAGCATCTTACAACGACGTGACACGAAGATTTTAAAGACTCTATACCCCCCCCCCCCCCCACCCCACTCTAAACTATCCTTTACATGGAACAATAAAACTTTTTTGTATCTCAAAAATGAGTGCAATGATTTTGAATTTTCAGGGAACAACCTCTGAAGCTCTCTTTATTCTGGATGACTTTTTGATAACCAGTAAAATGCAAGAGATGGACGAAATATTGCTATGCGAAAAGTGTAGATTCGTTAGAACAAATGTATGTCGTATACTTTTTTTTTTTTTTTTGGGTAGTTAGCGGCTTCCGAGGTATTCGCTGTTACTGGTTTGAATTTTAAAATACTTATACTTTTCTCAAATGGGAAGTCATTTTTTTCTCTCTCTTGAACATGCAAAGAGAACGGAATTTCAGACCATGGCATAGCGATCGACCTTAGAACACTTGATTATCGCTTAAAGGTTAGGGTAATTCCATTGTAATTACAAGTAAATATGCAATAAGACAATTTCTGCAAATGTTGGTGTTAATTAACGTGAAACAAATAGAAGAATAAACATTTGTAAGAAAAAATAGTTGGTACAAGAGTGAGCAGAGAAAGTTAAGTGACAACAACGCATCTGCTTTTTACTTTCTCTTCTGGTAAGTAGGGAAAGTATTGTATTCCACCCAAAAATTCGATGTAGAGATTTCACCGGAAATATATGTTTTGAGGCCCCCTGAATCCAAAAAAAGCATTTTAAGAAAAAGGTCCGTGTGTGTCTGTGTCAATCTGTGGACATCATAACTCAAAAACGAAAAGTCGGTTAAAAACCAAAGGTGGTATTTAAGTTTAATGTCTTTCAGGGATGTGACGAAGATTTTGAAGAAAATAGCGCCACGCTAAACTACCCTTTACATGGAAAATTTTTCGAAAGTTCTGATTTTCTTGAAAATGGCTCTCACGATTTTGATTAAAATGTCATATGTTTGAGATATTTTTATGACAAATGAAATGTATATCTTGAATTTTCTGGCTATAGCCCCTGTAGTCGTATTTGCTCTGGACGACTTTTGTATAACTGGTAAACCGTTAGAGATAGACCACATTATACTATACAAAAAATGTAGATCTTGCTAAAGTACACAATTTACGTCTCAATAAATTTTCTTGTAGGGTGAACCATTTCGGAGATACTCCTTGTTATGTGTGTGAGTTTCGGAAAACAACTTTCGTGAAATGGATCATCGCTGTTCATTTTTTTATATGTCAAGTGTGCAAAGACAACAGAATCTCAAACATTTGACTATCGCACAAAGCCTACTGTATTCTAACATTCCCTTTGCACCTACAAGGAAATAAGTAATAAGATAATTTGTACAAATGTGTATCTCAACTAACAAGAAAGAAGATATAGGAATAAGAGTTTGTAAGAATGTTAAGTACAAGAGTAGAGAAAGTCATGTGAGTGCAACACATCAGATTTTTTAAATTATTTTATCTCATCCCTCCTATAAAATCCAGAGCCTCGCTATGACATGTGAAAAGTCACTGAAAATTACTTTTGGGTGTACTTTATATACTGCGTTTCGTTGTGTTGTTACCAGCTTCTTCCATTCGAAGCTTATCCGATGTTAAATCCTTACATTAGTTACTATTGGCCACAAAACACGAATCGTTGCATAAAAGAGTTATGTCCTGTAGCTTGCGTCACCTACCGGCAAACTATATAAGCTACTGTTGGTCGAGAGAAACCAAGTAGGCAGCGCCATCTATCCGATAAAACTTACATTGCTCAGTAAACAACAGATGTCGCGGTGGTTCAGCGTTTTAGGACTCTTCAACTCGTGAGTAAATGAACAATCCGTATTCCTAATGAAGCCAAATACTGCTGACCGACGAAACGCGCGTACGCTTAGCAAATGTCTGAATACTTATTCCCGGCAAGGTAAATGTGATTACATAGGAACGAACAATGTGATGTGTTGCACTCACATGACTTTCTCTACTCTAGTACAAACTGTTCTAACAATCGCTTAGTCCTGTTTCTTTTTTTCCTTCTATCCTTTGTATTCCTATTTGAGAAAAGTATAAGTATTAGAAAATAAAAACAAATAAATATGTCCGAAATGGTGCCCCCCCCCACCAAAAAAAAAAAAAGTCCGCGTAAAATGTATGTTATTAACGAGATCTACATTTGTTGTGCAGTAAGATTTTGTCTATTTCTTACAGTTTACCAATTATGCGAAAGTCATCCAGAATGAAGAGGACTTCAGAGGACATTCCTAGGAACTTCAAGATAAACATTTTATTTTTCTTGGAAATTCTTAAGCCTAGAATGTTTTAATTAAAGATGTTAGAGCCATTTTTGAGAAAATCGAATATTTCGAAAAGTATCCCCTGTAAGTGATGGGGAATTTCCCTAAAAATCTTCGTGTGGTACTTTTGGAGATACTGTATTTAAATATCAATTTTGGTATTTAACCGACTTTTTGTTTTTGAGTCGTGCTATTCACATTTTTACACACAGACTTTTTTCAAGAAAGCGGCTTTTGGTTTTAAGGGACTCAAAATATGTAATTGCGGTTAAACCACAACCTGGAATTTATGGGTAGAATGTAATGTTTTATCTGCCTACTATGCATGTGGTAGAGAAGATGCTACAGAATGGTACCTAGGCAACTAAGGCCATCTGTGTGGCAAAACACTGGCTACATGCGTCCATTAAAACATTCCAGAATTAAGCACATTGACTTGAAGAATCATTACAATTATCATGTTATAATTCTTCATTGCTTGTCCCATCTTCATGGCAACTGTCTTAGGATTATAGATCTTCCAATACTTTTTCTCTGATAGGTCTACATATGATTCCACAGTAGATGTGCATCATTATAACAATTTTCCTGCTTCTGCCTTTCTTCTTGTTACTGTTGTAGATATCTTATAATTCGTTTAGGTCTTCTATTCCCATTTTTTCAGTATATCTTCTTTATCATCAGTATCTGTAAGTTTAAAGCAAGTTCTCGTAAACGTTTCCTTTCAGCAACTTCTACTTTGTTAATAACCAAATTTTACACTGGTACAGTAGCTCAAAAATTTCATCAGTGAGTAAAGTTTTGTGGTACTGTTTTGTTAAAGGATGGGTTTAATCGTTGGAGTAATCGCTTTCCCGTTACTTGTTTCTAAACATGTAGTTTCTGAATTATTAAAGTAATTTTCATAAACATTAATGGTCATTAACGGAGGTTACCGATCAGAAAAAAAAAAAAAAAAAAAAACAACAGTTATGGTTTTAATTCGACATTTTTTGTTATTACCAGTTATATTAATTGTTATAATTATAGATATTTGTGATTTTAATTACCTTTCTCACTTAATACTGTCATATTTGAGATTTCATACTTGTAGAATGTATTAAAATACTCTAGGAGTTAATCTGAACCAGTAATTCCTTAAGTGGTATCAGGTACCTTTAAATTAAAATATTTACAGAAAGTATTTAAATATTATGAAAAATTGGTATTTCACATTAACAATATGCACCTTCATACACTAGGAAGAAAATCGTGCAATTCGGTCAAATGGTTTTGAAATGAAAGGCTTTTATCTGAGAAAAAATCTAGTAGTTGCGAAAGCTAGCATTTGGAATGCACATTAAATGAATAGACTTTAAAGATTAGCTCTGATAATTCTGGAACAAACTTTATGATAAACTTTGAAGTATTTACAGATATTCATTCTGCACCTACTGTTATCGGTCTATAATATTCATTTTATTGTGCCACCCACATATAATATGATCAACCTAATACTTCAATTTCATTGGATTTTTACTACACCTACTACGCAAAAATAGACAGATAAGTAGTGGAATATTAGTTGGAGTCAAAAATGATATTAAATCCTCCTTTCAAATTGTTAAAGAAATGGATAACACAGATAAAGCTGAATTAATAAAGCTAAATTTTTGGGATAACAAAACACATCTTCATTTATACAGTATTTATAATCCTCCCAGGAATTATCGAGATCTCTCAGTTATTGAACAATTAAATAAAACAATCATAATTGGGGATTACAATGCCCATTCAAAAGATGGGGTACTGAAAAAGTGGATTCTACTGGGAAGATAGTGGAAGAATTTTTGAATACCACAACTTTTGAACTGATTTATGATAAAGAAGATCCCAAAACCTTCATACATTACTGTGGAGCAGGCAGTAACCCAGACCTCTTGTTAGCTATAACAGATATTGTTTCAAAAATTAAAAAACAAGTTATAGTTCTGGTCACAGAGCAGTAATTGCTGATATAAAACTAGATAATACAAATAACAGTCAAAATCAGACAAATCTGTATTCGAGCTTCAAAAAGCAGATTGGGACAAATATAAAACTGAACTGGAACATAAATTTAAAGAACAAACAAACTCACAGCTGTATGACCACCCAGATCATATGACCAAAAATATCTGTAAAGTCATCCTAGAAACTGGGAGAAAAAAAAAAAAAAATATATATATATATATATTCCTCATGGAAGAATAAAAAATTTCAAACCCTTTTGGAACCCCCAGTTAGAAGAACTGAGAAAGCAAAGGGATATAGCTAGAAATACAGCTGAACAAACAAAAAACACATCAGATACACAAATATGGCGAAAGAAATGTGCCTTTCTGAAAAAGGAAATTAATACAGCTAAAAAGAATCACTTTAATAATTTCTTAGAAAAAATGGATTATAGGACAGATGGTAACAAAGCCCATAAGTTCATAAAAATGTCAAGGATAGGAAAGAAAGCAACGGCACACCTATCATACACAACAATAAAATATTAACAAATGATGCAGCCATAGCCCAAACATTCAATAAATATTATGCTAATTCACATAAAGTAACAAGAAATAATAAAAAGGAACGTAAACAACTTAAGAAAGATTTAAAACAAGAAAGAGAATGTGATCTTAACACTCAATACAATATCTTTCTTCAAAATTTATAATGCAAGAACTGAACATTGTAATTAATAATCTAAAAAACAAAAAGTCTCCTGGACCAGATCACATACATCCAGAGTTCATAAAAACGATTCTATATGCAGAACAAAACTGCTAAAGAAAGTAAAAAAATAGGGATACAAGGTCCAATGTTTTCATGGCTATATTATTTCCTAACACAACGCTTTATTGCAACCAGATATGGAAGAAATATATCTAAATATAAACAAGTACACCATGGCTTACCACAAGGAGCAGTGCTCAGGACTACACTTTTTAATATATTTATTAATTATCTGCCACAACAAATACAAGAATCAAGTGTGAAGTGTGTGCTATTTGCTGATGACTTAGTAATGTGGGCTTCAAAACCAAAAAACAAAAGTACAGAACTAGAAAAAACCATGTCACAATCCTTAAACAACCTACAAACGTGGACCAAAGAAAATGTAATGACTGTTAATACAACAGAATCAAACTACCAAATCTTTTCCCTAAGAAAAAAACAACTAAAAGTAAAACTAAATTTTGAGGGTCAACAATTACCAGAAACAAAGGAAGCAAGGTACTTAGGAGTTACATTTCATATCAACTTACATGGCCCAAACAAATAGAAAATGTAACAGAAAGAGCAGAGGGGTGCCTTTCACTGTTAAAACGTCTAACAGGAATGAAGTGGGGACATTCCAGAGCAACGCTTAACACAACATACAATGTATATATAAAGCTATTATTTACTCACTGCAGCGAAGTCGTTGTAACAGCAAATACAAAAAAAGAAAAAAATCAAATATTTCAAAACCAAAGTCTGATATTAATTACAGGTGCTATCAAAACCACACCAATAGCAGCTATGGAAATAAGAACCAATCAATACCCCATTGAATATGAAATAGAAAAAGCTGCTCTTATTCAACACAAAAAGTTGATCAGACTCCCATTCAATACATGGAAGAAGAGGAATTTTACACATACACTAAAGACTCAGGAGAGCTTTCTTTCCAAAATTCAAGACATCAAGAAGAATACATACCTTCCTAATTCAAAGGAAAACTTCATATCTAAAGTCAATCTGACACAAACATTAGACATCGCATATTATTTACACCTGACAGAAGAAGTTAAGAAAAGTGATACTCCAACTAGTGTTCTAAAATTATTGGCATTAGAGACAATCCATACTAGATTTCCAGAACACGAACGGCTCCATATTTATACTGATGGATCATTGATATCAAACCAAAATGGAGCAGGAGCTAGAGTCTCGTGTCACCTCTTCTCTCATTACAAATCTTTAAGTTATGGAATTACAAACTTTGATGGAGAAATTGAAGCAATTCGAATGGCCCTACAAAATCTTTTCTATAGAATTTCACATTTTCAGCAAGCAGTTATTCTCTCAGATTCCAGGGCAGCAATTTTAGCAATTACTTCCAAGTTGTATCCAAAAAACCAAACAATTATAGAATGTTGGAAAATCCTTACCCATCTAACTGCACTTCAAAAACACCTAGCCTTCCAATGGATACCAGCTCACTGTGGACTGAGTGGTAATGAGAAAGCTGATTCTCTTGCAAAAAATGGTACTGGCAGTGTACAGAAATCTATAGTTAGTCTACCATTTTATGCAGCTAAAGGATTAGTCAACTCTGAATTAAAAAAAAAATTATTGCAAAATATTACTATGAAAAATCAAAAAATAAAAGATGTGAGCTAACAAACATTCAAACAGTAATTCCTGAGTATCCTCGAAAAACAGTATTTGCAACCTTCAGGATGATTACAGGACATGATTGTCTGGCAAAACATTTGAACAGAATTGGGGTGTCGGTCTGGGTGGCTCAGTTGGTCAGACGCGGGCCTACTGATCCCAAGGTCGCGGGTTCAAAGCCAGCCCAGGCCAATGGTTTTTAAGTGTTCTTAAAAACGACAGCTCCATGTCAGTAGATTTACTGGCATGTAAAAGAACTCCTGCGGGACAAAATTCCGGCACACCGGCGACGCTGATGTGATCCTAGCAATTGACAGCGTCGTTAAACAACAAAATAATTAATATTAATTCAGAATTGGGATATATTCTTCACCACTCTGTCCTCTATGTGATCTGCAAGAGGAAATGGACCGAGACCACCTTCAAATATGCCCGGCCACTTCTAGTGCCCCATCCATCAGTGAAAAATATTGGAGAGCAAGAGGATTAGTTACTTCAGTGTCAGAAATTCAGCATTAGCTAACAACAACATATAATTTGGAATTTGCTTAACTTGTTTATATCTTAATTATTACTAATATATGACACAATTACTTAGCTATAGAAAGGTTTAGCAGGGCTGTTTATAGTTTTAAATGGCTTGGCCCCATAAGTACAATGCCATTTTGAGATTGTGTTCCTTAGAAATAATATTTAAAGAACACGTTAGTCTATGTAGTTTATCCTTGGGTCTAAAAAGTACGAGGACATTTATGTAAGCTAGGTTGCTGATTTGCTTCAGGCTGTCCACACACAAAGCATTAGACCCGTCACAGGAAATGTAAACAGCCGTGGCCGTGAGTCATAGATATGGAATGGGTCGCGATCACGTGACAGCTACAAGCCTACGGTTTACATATTTCCTATTACGTATGCAATATGTACGGTGTAAACAATGTATACTACACGGACCTAATGTATGCAGTATTTATTGTAGTTTTACTATCTTTAGAATAGAACTTTGGCACAATATGAACACCATTATCGTTTTAATATATAATGTATTTATACATTTTAATATACATATTCAACATTATAGCTCGTACCTTTAGGATACAATATTCCATAATATGTATATTTTTACTTTGTCTACTACGTATAAGTAGAGGAAATATTGTATTCCACCCAAAATTTCAATGTTGAGATTTCATCGCAAATATATGTTTTGAGGGTCCCTGAATTATATAAAAAAAGCATTTTTAGGAAAAGGTCCGTGTATGTGCATGTGGATAGCATAACTCAAAAACGAAAAGTGGGTTAAAAACCAAAGTTGGTATTTAAGGTTAATGTCTTTCAAAGATGCGACACGACGATTGTGAATAAAATTGCTCCATCCCAAACTACCCCTTCCATGGACAATTTTGACTTTCTTGAAAATGGTTCCAACGATTTTGATTAAAATTGCCATATGTTTGAGATATGTTATGACAAATGAAATATATATCTTGAATTTTCTGGCTACAGCCCATGTAGTCCTGTTTACTTTAGATGACTTTCGTATAACTGGTAAACTGTAAGAGATACACCAAATCTTACTATACAAGAAAAGTAGATCTTGCTAAAATACACAATGTATGTCTAACTTTTTTTTTTAAGTAATGCACCATTCCGGAGATATGCCTTTGTTATTTGTGTGAGCTTAGGAGAACTTATATTTCTGTCAAATGGAACATCGTTATTCATTGTTTTAAATGTTAACCGTGCAAAGAGAACGGAATTTGAAAGCTTTAAAAGATTTGACTATCGCTCAAAGCCTACTAAATTCCCATATTCCCCTTGCACCAACAAGGAAATAAGCAATAAGATATTTGCAAATTTTTGTCTCAACTAACACGAAGAACCTACAAGAATAGGAGCTTGTTAGAATGGTTAGTACAAAAGTAGGTAAAGTCATGTAAGTGCAGCACATCAGATTTTTACTTTCTCTACTGGTAAGTAGGGGAAGTGTTGTATTCCACCCAAAAATTCGATGTCGTGATTCCACCGGAAATATATGTTTTGAGACCTCCCTGAACCCCCCCCCCCCAAAAAAAAAAACATTTTTAGAAAAAAGGCCCGTAAGTGTGCCTGTGGACAGCATAACTCACAAACGAAAAGTCAGTTAGTATTTAAGTTTAATGTCTTTCAAGAATGCGGCACGAAGATTTTGAAGAAAACAGCCCCACCCTAAACTGCCCTTTCCATGGAACATTAATCGAAAATTTTTATTTTCTTGAAAATGGCTCTAACGATTTCGATTAAAATATCATATGTTTGAGATATTTTTATGAAAAATCTGATGTGTTGCACATAAAAAAATGAACAACGGTGACCCATTTCACGAAAGTTCCAAGTTTTCCGAAACTCACACACACAACAAGGTATATCTCCGAAATGGTTCACCCTACAAGAAAATTTATTGAGACATAAACTGTGTATTTTAGCAAGATCTACATTTTTTGTATAGTATAATTTGGTCTATCTCTAACGGTTTACCAGTTATGCAAAAGTCGTCCAGAGTAAATACGACTACAGGGGCTATAGCCAGAAAATTCAAGATATACATTTCATTTGTCATAAAAATATCTCAAACATGTGACATTTTAATCAAAATGGTTAGAGCCATTTTCAAGAAAATCAAAATTTTCGAAAAATTTTCCATATAAAGGGTAGTTTAGGGTGGGGCTATTTTCTTCAAAATCTTCGTGTCACATCCTTGAACGACATTAAACTTAAATACCAACTTTGGTTTTTAACCGACTTTTCGTTTTTGAGCTATGCTGTCCACAGACTGACAGACTGACAGACACACAGACACACAGACACACGGACACACACACACGGACCTTTTTCTAAAAATGATTTTTTTTGGATTCAGGGGGCCTCAAAACATGTATTTCCGGTGAAATCTCAACTTCGAATTTTTGGGTGGAATACAATACTTCCCCTACTTACCAGTAGAGAAAGTAAAAATGAAATGTATATCTTGAATTTTCTGGCTATAGCCTCTGTAGTCCCCTACACACCAGTAAGTGGAACTAATGTTCTGCTCAGCTTGGGTACCTTGTGGTCACCATCCACATATCCCTTAGACACCAGTAAGTGGAAGTAATGCTCTGCTCAGCTTGGCTACCTTGCGGTCGCCATCCACGTATCCCCTAGACACAAGTAAGTGGAAGTAATGTTCTGCTCAGCTTGGGTACCTTGTGGTCACCATCCACATGTCCCCTAGACACCAGTAAGTGGAAGTAATGTTCTGCTCAACTTGGGTACCTTGTGGTCACCATCCACATGTCCCCTAGACACCAGTAAGTGGAAGTAATGTTCTGCTCAGCTTGGGTACCTTGTGGTCACCATCCAAATGTCCCCTAGACAGCAGTAAGTGGAAGTAATGTTCTGCTCAACTAGGGTACCTTGTGGTCACCATCCACATGTCCCCTTGACACCAGTAAGTGGAAGTAATGTTCTGCTGAACTTGGGTACCTTGTGGTCACCATCCACATGTCCCCTTGACACCAGTAAGTGGAAGTAATGTTCTGCTGAACTTGGGTACCTTGTGGTCACCATCCACATGTCCCCTTGACACCAGTAAGTGGAAGAAATGTTCTGCTCAACTTGGGTACCTTGTGGTTACCATCCACATGTCCCCTTGACACCAGTAAGTGGAAGTAATGTTCTGCTCAGCTTGGGTACCTTGTGGTCGGCATCCACATATTCCCTAGACACAAGTATGTGGAAGCAATGTTCTGCTCAGCTTAGGTACCTTGTGGTCGACATCCACGCCTCGACGGATACCCCTGAGTATTCAATAATCGCGACTTAAGTTCTTACATTAGCATTCATAAAAGACTGTTTAGCAAGGTTAAAAGGATTTAAACATTTGTCGTTTCTGATCCGATGTCAAGTGCCACACGTGTAAATTTATGCCTCCGAGTAGCTGGCGTTAATCTGTGGATTGTATTGAAGCTCCCGTTGTAAAATGAGCACAGTGTTATAATTCAGTCGCTGTGCACGGAACCAGAATCGTAGTGTCACTTAGGGTGTGCATATGTAAGTGGACAGCACAGCGATCCACAGTGTGTTTGGAGTGAGCAACACGACACAATATGTTGTTAGCTAAAGCTGGATTTCTGACAATGAAGTCATTAGTCCTCTTGCTCTCTCATGTTTTTCAGTGATGGATGGGCCACTAGAAGTGTTCTTGACACAATG
Source organism: Tenodera sinensis (assembly GCA_030765045.1). NCBI lineage: Eukaryota > Metazoa > Arthropoda > Insecta > Mantodea > Mantidae > Tenodera > Tenodera sinensis. The sequence continues at coordinate 40,876,655 of CM060971.1, forward strand.
CGAACACTACCGTTATAAGTAAGTGGAAGAACGTCAATTCTCTGCGGCGAATCAGACTCATTTAGTACTCAGATTCAATACAAAAATTGGTTTTCTGTAGTAACTTCGTAATAGAACCAGAACCGTAATCAGGTCGTACAGGTTCTCCTGTACGGTGTGTCTTTTCGCACAGCACCTAGCCGCTAATGCGACTTTATCTGTGCGATATGGGAGGTTGTCCGTGTATTGTCATGCGTTTTTGTTCTGGGCAAAGGTTTCTTTCTGTATACCTAATTCAGGATACAGAAAGGGGGCAGGAATAGGTGATGGGTAATGATGTGTTGGAGGATGGGAGTGGCATTACCCTTATCCAAGGACGTCCTTGGGTAAGCGGTAACTTTTCTTCGTTCTAGGTGCTCTGTGGTCATATTGACCTAATACCCGTACCAGCTGATTGGTGTGGGAGTTAATTTTCGAGTACATGGTTCGGGATCGCTCCTTTACCAAGTCCTCGATGTAGGGAAGTCCTGATTGGGTATGTAGGATATGAGACGGGAATCTACGTCCGGTATTGAAGATCATTCTTAGTGCCCTGTTCTGCACCGACTGTAGTTTGATGATGTGTGAAGGCGCAGTTGATCCCCAGGCTTCGCAGCCATAAAGGATCACGGGTTCGTAATAGAAAGAAGTCAGTAAGTAGTCAGTAATCTATATGAAGCCTTTGTGGACAAATGACGCTGATATATGCTAGCATATTTTATGATATAAAGACATTTTCATTCTTTTAAGATCACCATCATTTTGAAAGTCAAAATTCCAAATATGAAATATCAAAGTTTAATGATATTTCCCACTACATGCTCTATGCCTGCTTGTTTGTCAACAATTCAAAACTAAGGTTTGTGCTGCCATCTACTGTTTATATAGTTTGAAACAGTTCAGTATTTTCAGGACCCTCTGGATTAACGGACCTGACTCTGCCATCTAAGTTGTACAAAAATGGCGTCGGCTGATGGCGGTGATTTCTGAGGTGTTTCCACACGCTATCCTTCGTATTATTTTCTATGCCTATGAATTATTGTCTGTTATAACAATTCCTATGTAAGTATGTCTTCATATTAGCAAAGCGAGTGTTTAAAAACTTTAATTTGGGCAGTATAGGGAACGGGAATAAACCTAATAACGTGTTGATTCTGAAGTGTGCTATTCACGTGTTCATGTTTATTGTGTTTCATCTAAGACTATGGCTACGTTAGCCGTATAGTGTGGTTAATTTATCTGTTTGCAAATACAATTTGTGTCACGATTACAGTGGTGAGAGGTTGTTGAAGAAAAACTGTCCCAGTAGTGTATGTTATTGTAGTCATACCTTAACCTAACCTCAAACATCACAATGCACCGTAACTGTTGCATTCCCGGATGCAAATTAAAAATCAGAGACTTTCAGTGAAAACAAGAGGTAAATTGAAACGTAACGCTTGTAAATTCTATTTACAATATTAAATAAATTGCAGCGTTATGTGTGTTGCCGGTGTGTATATAACCTGGTGAATAGTGAAAGACAAATTTCGAGACGCCGCTCCCTTACAGTTTTACCCATGTAAGTAGTAGATATGCTGCTTGTATTTATACATTATCTTTTGTCTTTGTAATTTAAATGTGTAGCTGTAGTTTAGAAGAAATGTGTTATGTTGCTGCATGTTAAACCGTAGACTATAGCAAAGTTGGGAAAATGTTTACAAAATCGGCCTGATACCGAAATTTAGATTTCCAATCGAATGGGCATGATAAAGACACGTTTTGATTTAATTGCCGGATGTGAGATTTGCGATAAGTGTTGAGTAATAACATATGTAGATAATAGAATAGGAAGTGTTGTAAGGTGAGCAAGATATGAGTAAATAATAGTCGTTAAATTTGTAGTATAAACACATTATTGGTTTGAAATTAACGAGTCATGACGTCATACCATATAGTTTGAAATCAGTCAAAATTCAGGTCTGCCAACCTTAAAAGTCGCGCGATATACTTAATAAAATATAAAGAAAACATCGTTTAATCATAAAAAGGTAACTAGATATTCGGAATTCAAAAAAGAACATGTTATAATAGAAAGGGACATTTCTAAATTGCGGGGAAAGGAAATAGCATTTTGGATACGAGGCTTTCTTTTGGATGACGTCATGACATTTAAAATTGGAGAGAACGTTTTCCTAGCGTGGGTAAGCCAGAAAGCGTCACTACTCACCCCAGACCAGCACCGCACGTTGTGGTGTGCAGACGTGAGTGCGATTCCTCTGCGTATAGAAAGTCGGCATAACTCCCGAAAGTGTATGAGAAGTAATAAACAATATACAAAAGTTTTTCTGGGGTAATCTATAACACCTACGCATACCCGAGATAAAGAAAGAGATCTCATACTGAACTCTACCGACTGAGCGAACCACATCAAAGGGCGACACAACGTGACCAACAACATTCCGCCACAAATGGCAACCCAACGTGTGGCCTCGAGAGAATAGACCAACCCCAAGACGACCAAGCCAGCATCGAACCAGCAAACAAGAAGGTGCCCAGCGTGTCAACATCTGTGAAACGTATAGCGAACAAGTTTAAGTGCAGTTAAAATTAAAAAAAAAAAAAAAAAAAAAAAAATGTGAAAATTGTGAAATATTGGTGAGTAGAAAAACACATGTAAATAGCTTAGAAATGGAAGACAGTGATAGCGATTTTCTAGGTTTTGAGAGTCCGGAAATTGAGAAAAGTGTAGTTAGGATGGAAGAATATAATCAAAATATAATCGGTAGCAGAATATGCCAAGAAGTAGAAGATCAGAACGTTAGAGAAACACCTAGAGGTAGCTCAGAAATGTTTAGTAGTAATTCAGAAAGGCCAGCAATTATGTCAGAAATAGAGAATATGTTTCAAAAGATAATGGAAAAGATGAGTACAGAGTTAAGTCAAAAGATAGATAAAACTAGTATAGAGTTAGGACAGAAACTAGAGAAGGGACAACAGGAATTGGGAATGCAATTGGAAAATCAGAAGAGAGCTTTAGAAACCTTTAGGGAAGAAGTTAGGGAGGAAATTAATAAAGTCAGTAGTGAAGTAAAAGAAAATAGAGAACAGGTTAAGGGAGAATTAGAGACAATAAGGCAAGAAGTAAAGAATTCTGAAAAGAAATTAGGTCAACAAGTTAGTGAAAAATTAGATAAAGAAAGGGAAAGAGTAACATATAGATTAGACAAACAAAGGGAAGAGGTAGTACAAAGGTTAGATAAAGACAGGGAAGAAATTAGAGAAGAGTTACAGGGGTGTAAAGTTAGAATAGAAAGATCTGATGTAGAAAGTGAAAGGCAGGCTAGAAATTTGGAGGATGTTACAGACCAAATAAAAGGGGTAGTAACAGAAATTACTCAGGTAAAAGAGGCCTTAGAAAATTTGAAATTAAATGAAAATGCATGTAATCACAACAATCTTAATAATGAAGCTGCAAGAAACGAGGCAATACCAGGTGTATCAGCTGACATTTCAATGCAAAATAGGGGTAACAGTAATTCCCATTCTGATCTCAGAAATAGTGCAGGGACAGGTGACAATTCAAATTTACATTGGCCTAACCATGTCTTAAATGAAATGACACCTCCAGTTTTTGAAAATGAAGATTCAGATGATCCTAAAGCCTTTTTAGAAGGGTTACAAGAGTACTTCACGGTGAAACGTATACCAGAGGAGTACAAGATGGTGATAGTAAGAAAATGCCTAAAGGGTAATGCTGCCAATTGGCTAGGCCTTTCTATGGGTAACAATAATGATTACAGGACCTTTAGGAACATCTTTTTAACCAGATATTGGGGAGCTAGTAGGCAGGCTAATATTAGAGTTGAATTAAGCAATGGAAAGTTTAATCCTAGATCGGAGGAATCGATGGTCAACTATTTTATGAGAATAGCGAGAAAATCGAAGATGTTGGATCCTCCCTTAGATGAAAAAGATCTAATAAATATAGTTACTCCACATTTTCCGGAAACGCTTCAACACTACCTAATCATAGCCCGACCCGATAGCATTGCAGCTATGATCGAATTATTATCAGCCTTAGAAGTCAATAAGCCAAAACACGCATTTGGAAATAAATATGAAGAAAAAGAAACTGTAAATTCTTTCGGGCAAGGGGCACAGTATTATCAGAATAGAAGTGAGATTAGGGAAAGATATAAAGGACCAGTACCAAGGATGGAATCATTCCGGTGGGAAAATCAAGGTAGATATAACCAGGAAGGGCATCACCAAAATAGAAATGGTAATCTAAGGGGAAGAAATATAAGGGTGAATTATATGAATACAAATAGATTTGATCGAGGTAGACGGGGACGTTATTTTGGACATAGTAGAAATTCAAATGATGGGTATTGGACAAACAGAGATAATGAGTTTAGACCGAGGTCACCAAGACAGGGAGAAAGGTATTCTAATGGACGAAATTCCCCCGAAAATGCGGAAATGGTTGAGGCCATTAACACGGTCAAAAACATGGTAGGAAGTAACCCCGATTTAATGCAGGAAAACAGAAGTAACAATTCGGGAAATAGTACAGGAGCAATACCTAAAAATCAGGGAAACGCCAGACCCGGTCAAACGCGCCTTCAGTGAGAACTGGGTATCCTAGTAATGATTGTGATAAGTACTCGGAAATAAATAGTCCTGGAAGGCAAATGATGATACAAAAGAAAAGAGAATGGAAAAATAGAATCGACGAAAACGAAAAAGTAGGAGATCCACCTAAAATCAAAATTGGAGTAAATGGAAAACAATACAATGCAATTATAGATACGGGATCAAATAGCACAGTATGCTCACAAAATTTTTATGATAATTTACAAAGTAGTGGTTTTAAAGTAATGTCTTTACCAGTTAATGGGATATATTGCTCGCTAGCTGTGGGAAAACGAAAAGAGAGAGTAAAATTTCAAGCAATGATAAATATTGAAATAAATGGGAGAATACTTGGAATTTTATTTCTGATTGTAGGAAGACTTGTGACAGATATTATAATAGGTTGTGATTGTCTTTATGCCTGGGAAGCTGTGGTGAATTTTAAAAAACATGATTGTAGAAATGAAAGTTGAAGATGAGACCATTATAGTGCCTTTTGTGGAAGATAGTAGTTCAGAAACTATTGTAAGAGAAAAAGAGGAAGAAGAAATCCAAGGGGATACATTCTTTGTAGACTATGTTAAAGTAGGAGCTATGGAATTAACTGAAGTAAATGTCAAAGAGTACAGTGTCGATAATAAAGAAAATGTAGAATGGGATAAAAATGATTTCATAGACAATTTGAGGTTTTCTGACGCAACTAGGTACTATGATAGGGAGAGTAGTGAAGACTTAGAAGAATTATTGCGGGAAAAGGTAACTCAGGCTGATCAACTAAATGAACAACAAAGGGATAAACTGTTTAAGATATTAATCCGAAATAAAGAAGTATTCTCTGAGAAACCTGGTAAATGTAATATTTATACTCATTCGTTTGAGATGATACCCATCAAACCTTTTACACATAAAGCGAGAGCTATCCCTAGTACAATAAGAGAAGAGGTAGATGCAGTTATAAAGTCAATGTTAGAAGATGAGGTTATTGAGATTTCGAATTCAGAATTTGTGAATCCCCTATGTATTGTAAATAAGGCCAATAGAAAGATTAGGGTGACATTAGACGCGAGAAAACTAAATCATTGTTCCTCATACTTTCCATCAGGGAATCCAACAGAACGTGTCCTCCGAGATATAGGAATTTATTTACGTGTACTTACACATCATAATCACAAGGATTGGGTGAAATATTGTCCATTGATAGAAAAGATTATCAATCACACCATTAATGTAACTACTGGGTTTGCACCAATAAAATTAATGTTAGGAATTGAACCAGAACCAATATTGATCGGGGTACCAAAAATACTCAAAATAAATGACATTCAGTTAAGTAAAGAAGAAAGAGCGAAAATTGCTTTTGAACGAATCAAGAAAAGGCAGAGAAGCGAAAATTAAAGAAAAAGAGTAGAAAACATAAATGGGAACCTAAGATAGGCGATTGGGTACTAGTTAAAGACCATAAGTTATCAAGTGCATTGCGAGGTAGGAACAAAAGGATGGAATTGTTATATAAAGGTCCTGCAGAAATTATATCCAAATTTGGTTATCATACCTATGAATTAAAAGATGTTCAAAATGAAAAATGTCTGGGAAGATGGCATAAACAACTCCTTCGACCATACAAGAAACCGTGTGGTACCTTGGAACCTTGATTTCATGTAAAAAAAATTCGAAGTGTCATTTGTCTATTGGCACCCAATCAGCTTTGAGATGAAATTTAAATGTTAGCTTACTTGAAAATCATATATTGGTCAGGTACTTACATATTCATGACAAATGCAGAATGTGAATTGCTATATACTACAAAGAGCTTAAGAATATATTGTATAGAGCTCACAATAACAGCTTCAGAAAGATTGTTAAAATGTTCATCTCCGCATAGAGAGAAAACCGAATATTAACTTTGTAAACATTTGTTAAAATATTTAGATGTATAGATAGTTATCACAGCAAGACAAAGAAAGAACTTGTCTGAAGAGTGTAATGGATTTATATAAATATATGTACATTTTAGTGCTTAAAGGATTAGTAAAGATATGTGTTACAATAACAAAAGTGAGAATTCACAGTGCAAGTGATAGTGAGAGCGAAGTGAGCAAACATGAACTAAAAGAAGGAAGTATAAAGAAAGACTCTTGAAATTTAACCTTTATATAAAAGTTTCACAGAAGAAACCATAACATATTGTAATTAGTATTTAAGGATTAATGTTAAGTCAAGTGTATAATTGTTTGTCATGTTAAAAAGATTAATGAGAAAATATGTTAATAACCAATTTCAAAACAGTGTAATTGAAAATTGTATATAATGGGAGTGTTGCCGATTATTCAAAATACAGGAGTAATTTTTAATTTTTCTTTCGGGCAAGACATTTACATTATTTTATTATGAAATAATAAAATAACATAAATGGGGGCATTTGATACCGAAATTTAGATTTCCAATCGAATGGGCTTGATAAAGACACGTTTTAATTTAATTGCCGGATGTGAGATTTGCGATAAGTGTTGAGTAATAAAATATGTAGATAATAGAGTAGGAAGTGTTGTAAGGTGAGCAAGATATGAGTAAATAATAGTCGTTAAATTTGTAGTATAAACACATTATTGGTTTGAAATTAACGAGTCATGACGTCATACCATATAGTTTGAAATCAGTCAAAATTCAGGTCTGCCAACCTTAAAAGTCGCGCGATATACTTAATAAAATATAAAGAAAACATCGTTTAATCATAAAAAGGTAACTAGATATTCGGAATTCAAAAAAGAACATGTTATAATAGAAAGGGACATTTCTAAATTGCGGGGAAAGGAAATAGCATTTTGGATACGAGGCTTTCTTTTGGATGACGTCATGACATTTAAAATTGGAGAGAACGTTTTCCTAGCGTGGGTAAGCCAGAAAGCGTCACTACTCACCTCAGACCAGCACCGCACGTTGTGGTGTGCAGACGTGAGTGCGATTCCTCTGCGTATAGAAAGTCGGCATAACTCCCGAAAGTGTATGAGAAGTAATAAACAATATACAAAAGTTTTTCTGGGGTAATCTATAACACCTACGCATACCCGAGATAAAGAAAGAGATCTCATACTGAACTCTACCGACTGAGCGAACCACATCAAAGGGCGACACAACGTGACCAACAACATTCCGCCACAGGCCGCTCGAGAAAACGAATGAAACATAGTGCAATGGATGCAGTTTTTATTGCTGATTACGATTTTGTAAGTTTTATTGTGCGCTCAAGCTTCGTTCTTTATTTATGAGCAAATTTCGTACGTGCGATGCAGTGGTTTTATTTCGCTTATGCGGCGGATATTTAGCTAGTAAATGTGTATAAACGAGTATAATATATACTAGAATGATTGATTAATGCATTTACGTTGAAATGATTGCATAAACACTGCCCAAATTGTAAATATTTCGATAACACAGGACCCTGTCACCCCACTCATATACATACACTAACCTAACCTAACATGGGCAAAATTTCGATAACATAGGACCCTGTTACTATACTCATATATGTACATACACTAAACCTCACCTAACACAGGAAAAACGAAAACGAAGCTTGACCGGCAAATAAAACTTTCAAAACCGTAATCAGCAATAACAATTTCAACGTAAATACATTAATCAATCATTCTAGCATATATTATACTCGTTTATAAACATTTATTTGCTAAATATCCGCCGCATACGCGAAATAAAACCACTGCATAGCACATACAAAATTTGCTCATAAGTAAAAAGCGAAGCTTAAGCGCATAATAAAACTTTCAAAATCGTAATTAGCAATAAAAACTGCATCCATTGCACTATGTTTCATTCGTTTTCTCGAGCGGCCAATTTTATAAATAATTACCCAAAGTTGCTTTACAATGCTGATTTAAGGTTACGTATTTCATATATGTATTTCATTTACAGTGCTGTCTTACGGTTATTATTTTTAATATTTCATCTGCTTTTGTGGATTCCCCCTGTAAAATAAAGTGTCATGAAGTGCTGAGTAATATGCTGTTGCAAACTGAGTAATCAAAAGTTTTCAGTAATAGTAAAAGCAAATTTTCACCCTAAAGCTTTTGAATTTAGTAGGTAGCTAATTATTCTAAATGGCAGCATTTGTATATCAGCCATCCAGTATAGTATGTTTGTGTAGGTATATAACATTATGTAGATTGTACAAGTGTGACAAACAGTGTAAACAATGATTAATAATTGAGTCAACTCAATGTAAACACTTCTGTTCTATTTAAATAACATGCTGCTTGCAGTTTTGTCTATCTTCTTTGTAATTTGAGTGTGTAATGCAGTTACATAATGGCATGTAAACCTGTAGATTGCATGAATGATATTTAAGGTTATATATTTCATTGCCCATGGGTTATCGTTTAATATTAAATGTCATCCTTTTTTGTTTACTTGAGGTTATGTTTAAGACAGTGTTTTTGTGTTTAACACAGCCCATATTCACAAAATAGGCGTGTTATTACACAACATTTATATTTTACTGCGTTGAAATCGTAGCCTGTAGACGAGTTGTTTATAAGTAGTTCCCACCACATAGGCCGCCATCTTGAATCACAGTGTCAGGTCCGGTATTTAGGAGGTCCTGGTATTTTGTCTATAGATGAGATAGTCACCACCATCTAGCGGTCATGTCTTCGGTAGGTGGGAGGAAAATCGATGTTATCCTATGTAGTTACTGTGCCATCTGCAAGCAGAGTACTGAACTGTTACAAAATAAATTAACAGCAGATGACAGCCCCAGCCTTAAGTTCGGTAGTTTTGAAAAATGAACAGGAATATAAGGTATAGTAAGAAATATCAATGACGTTTTACATTTGGTATCTAGATTTTTAGTTCCCAAAATAATTGCAATTCTGATGACTGAAGTTGTCGTTACTTCATAAATTATAACTGTACAAATCAAGCGCTTTGTGCCAGAGGAGCTCATATTGAAGTATAAGCTGAGGGTTTTCACTACTCAACCAGGCGTCTCCTTTGCTGGAGCAACCGGAGGGAAAAAGGTTTCCATGCCACCACCAAATGGTCCCCCTCTACTACCTTAAACCCCACAAACATCCACCGGAGACTTGGGCAGTCTAAGGGAAATCCTAAACCTGTTCAGCGAGCTCAACCTCCCAGCTCTCTTAGCCAAACTGCAGCCTTTCCTGATTAAGTTCAGAAGCTGCACAAGCACTATGGAGAAAATAGAAACCATCTTATGCCTCCTCTCAACCTTCCTAGAGTAAATGGCCTATGTAAGGGGAGGCACAACTTTAACCCACGCACTCCTGTGGAATGCAGATGGCATCCACAGGCAGCAACACGAAATTGAGAACTACCTACGGCGTAACAAAATTGACGTCGCATTTATCTGTGAAACAAAATTAAGACAAGAGCACGCTTTTAAGCTCCAGGGCTACCAAATTTTCCGGAATGACAGAATTGGCAGACAGGGGGGAGGAGCTGCTATTTTGCTGAGAAACTCAATTGCTCATGCTCCTGTCACGCCACCTGCACTGGCAGCGTTAGAGTGCACGACTCTTAAAACACGTGTTAATAGTAAAACGGTTATGCTGGTAGCACTTTATCGGCCCCCCAACTCCCCAGATTTCATACGAGACCTCGAACAAATCTTCGCTTTAGAGGAGCATGTTATAATTGCAGGAGATTTCAATGCCAAAGACCCTCGTGGTTTTCACGCCAGGCAAACGCGGCGGGAAATCTCCTGGTTGAACTTATAACTGATAATGACAACATTGAGGTACATCTTCCCCCAGAACCGACCTTTTGGCATCGATCAGGGCACTTTGACCCTGAGATTCTGGACATCGTACTCACAAAAAATGCGACAATGTTAAACAACTTTACTGTGTATCACAGCCTGGACTCCGACCATCTTCCTGTGCATTTCGACATACAGGGTGGTATTTCAGCCGGTGTCCCTGGCCCTCGAAAGAGGGCAGACACCGACTGGAATAAGTTCACCATCGAAATGCACGGGATGGCGCAACCCAGACTGTCATACTATAGCGAGGCAGACATAGATATTGCCATTGAAAACTTTACTGCCTCGCTACACACAGCCAAGAGAAGTGCTACCACATACACCACAAGACCGCCCGGTTTATGTACGTACCCCGAGGTAGAGCAACTCATTGCCCGGAGACGACGCTTGACAAAACTGTGGCGATACACCCGACAGCCTGAATATAAAGTGCTAGAAAAATGGCTACGCAATGTCATTCGGCAACAAATTAAAATCAACAAAATTGAACAGTGGGTAAACAAAATGCTGAGTATGACCCATTCGGACTCTTCTTTGTGGAAATTACTAAAGGCTTTCAAAGTTTCCACGAGCGTTAACTCCGCAACTGAGGCGCTGCACACTCATGGTGGCCTGCACTTCTCCGAAGAGGAGGAAGCAGAGGTCTTCGCTGACTGTCTCCAAGACAGATCCAGTGAAAACCCAGTTACCAACCGTGTTTTAGAACGAGAGGTACAGACATGGGTACAAACCTGGGTGGCGCAGAAGAAAGAGCAACAACTACCCATCATAACACCGCAGGAATTTTTCAAGCTCATTAGGAAATTGCCTAATGGGAGAGCTGCCGGCCCAGACAAAGTGACTAATGAGGAACTTCAGCATCTCCCGAGAAAAGCTCTGGTGCAACTAACAAAGATATTTAACGCCTGTTTGCAGCAAGGCTATTTCCCCTCTACTTGGAAACGAGCCAAGGTTATCATGCTCCCAAAGCAAGGGAAAAGCACCAGACAACCGCAAAACTACCACCCCATTAGTCTTTTGTCTACTATTGGTAAATTGCTCGAAAAATGTATCCTTTCTCGACTACATAAACAAGTCTCGGCAACACATGAACTCTCAAATTCACAATTTGGCTTTAGAATAGGACATTCCACTAAACTACAGCTCCTCAGACTAACTGATGACGTAACAAAGCAATTTAACAAGAGGGCTTCAACGTTGGCGCTATTTCTGGACGTAGAAGCCGCATTTGACAGGTGCTGGCACAATGGCCTCATTTACAAACTGCACCACAATTTCCCGGCTCTTCAAAATTATCTATACTTGCTGCACAATTTTCTATAAAAACGGCAGTTTTACGTCCAAGTGGGCCGCTCCTCCTCACGGGAGCGAGTGATGCGGGCTGGCGTCCCACAAGGGGCAATCATGTCCCCTATTCTGTACATATTATTCACTAATGACTTCCCAGTGGACGCCAGATGCAAGGTCGGCATGTATGCTGACGACTGCAATATACAACCACCATAGAAATCCACGTTTCGGCCTTGCATGTATGCTGACGACACTGCAATATACAACCACCATAGAAATCCACGTTTCGGCCTTGCAGAAATGCAACGTTATGTTAACAACTTCCTCTCATGGCAACATGACTGGAAAATCAAAATTAACCCCGACAAATGCCAGCTAATTCATTTCTCTAAGCGGCTGCCTTCAGCAGGTTAAATACTTAGGTGTCACCTTGGACCGCACAATGTGTTGGTCCACTCAAATAAAAATAGCGCCAATAAAGGCAAACAGCGGCTAAAGTTGTGCGCCCCCGTCTTCCGCAGTAAACAGTTGCGACTGAAGTCAAAACTGATATTATATAGGTCACTTATTCTCTCGGTTGTCCTGTATGCATGTGTGGCCTGGGCTAATGCCTCCAAAACCGCCCTGAAACAACTCCAAACCCTCGAAAACCTCTCCCTCAGAAAAATCGTGTCTGCTCCACTCCTCACCAGTACCCAAACACTACACCTTGAAACCCGGATCCCGTTCATCACGGAGGCAATTGAAAGACGAGCAACGGCTGTATGGACGCGCATTAGAAACCACGAAAACGACGTGATCGTCAACATTGGCAAGGGCGAGCCGAAGCACCGCAAGCATAATAGGATCAAAATGTTCTAGAAGCGGCTCGGCTTGCCGACAAATGCGCGTCCACGCAACCTCGATCCTAGGCCACATACATGTTCCGGCAGAGGCCCTCGCCTCGAAAAATATTCAGGAGCTGCCACCGTGGGACGGTGTACATAGTGCAAATAGTGCAGTGCGCTGGGACGTATATCTCTTGTGTGCCCAGTGAAGATATGTGTATGTGTGTGAGAGTGTGCGTGGGTGAATGCGTGCGTGAATGTGTCTGTAAATAATTTGTAAGTATGTACATATGTATATATAACACGAAGACGAAACAGAACTTATAAAGGCAAAAGAAAACTATTCTCGGTGACCTACAGATGGTCACCGTATGGGTTTTTTGTAGACACCGAAAAAAGTGTATATATAAACAAAGCCAAATGTAAAAAAATGTTAAATATAGCCTGTAAGCCGGGCCCATTGTACCGGCACAAAGCCAACACTTTTCTAATAAATAACTTGAAACTTGAAACTTGAAATCCCCCAGAGTTCATGCTGGTTCAGTTCATGAGTGCTCTAGATGGTTCATGATGAGCAATCACAGTTCATAGAGAGTTCGTCAGTGGCCGAGACTTCTTAAGCACCACCGGAGCGCGAGCGCTGCAGGAGAGAGAGTCAGAGCGCGGCGTGCAGCGAGGTTCAGTTCGGTTCGCTGAGAGGAATCAAAGTGTAGTGCTTAACGCAACTGTGCCGGTGCACTGGCAGGGCAAGCAGCGTTACAAACATTACTCCCGTGTTATACCCGAGAGAATATAGTGGTGCTAACTAAATTGTTAGATTTAATCTGTGACAAGTCTAGTGTTTCTGTATTTTTTATTTATTTACGTACTGTGACAGTGACACCTTTTAAGTGAGTGTTTTAGTGTATTAAGTCCGCGTGGGGCACGCTTAGCGTCCCCCGCGCATATAAGGAATGGCATCCGCCGCAGCACATCCTACTCCTCCGACGGTCGGCAATGAACTGTTCAAGTTAGTTCAAGTGATTTATTAGAGAAGTATTGGCCTGGTGCGGGTACAATGGGCCAGGCTTACAGGCTATATTTAACATTTTTTAAGTTGGCTTTGTTCATACTTACACTTTTTTCGGTATATACAAAAACCCATACGGTGACCGTCTGTAGGTCACCGAGAATAGTTTTCTTTTGTCTTTTTTTGAGGTCCATTTCGTCTTTGCGTTATATTCACTTATGTACATATTTACAAATTATTTACAGACACATACACGCACGCATTCACCCACGCACACACTCACACACACATACACACATCTTCACTGGGCACACCAGAGATATGCGTCCCTGCGCACTGCACTATTTACTCTTCCTATATACACTGTCCCACGGTGGAAGCTCCTGAATATTTCCCGAGGCGAGGGCCTCTGCCGGAACATGTATGTCGCCTAGGAACGAGGCTGCGTGGACGCGCATTAGCCGGCGAGCCGAGCCGCTTCTGGAACATTTTGACCCTAGTATGCTTGCGGTGCTTCGGCTTGCCTTTGCCGATGTTGGCGATCACGTCATTCTCGTGGTTTCTAATGCGCGTCCATGCCGCCATTTCTCGTTTTTATATTGACTCCGGGACGAACGGGATCCTGGTTTCGAGGTGAAGCGTTTGGTTAGTGGTGAGGAGTGGAGCAGAGAGGATTCTTCTGAGGGAGAGATTTTGGAGGGTTTGGAGTTGTTTGAGGGCGGTTTTGGAGGCATTGGCCCAGGCCACACATGCAGACAGGACCACCGAGAGAATAAATGACCTATATAGCATCAGTTTTGACTTCGGTCGCAACTGTTTACTACGGAAGATGGGAGCGCACAACTTTAGCCGCTGTCTGCCTTTACTGGCACTATTTTTTATGTGGGTGCACCAACACATTGTGCGGTCCATGGTGACACCTAAGTATTTAACCTGCTGACGGCAGTGCAATATTTGACCACCGACCGTTAGGTCCATTGCCAAAGTGTGATGCCGCTTGGAGAAGTGAATCAGCTGGCATTTGTCGCGATTAATTTTGATTTTCCATTCATGTTGCCATGAGAGGAAGCTGTTTACATAACGTTGCATTTCTGCAAGGCCGAAACGCGGATTTGAAAGTTCATGGGATTCCGAAACTTGTTTTTGAAGTCGAGAAAGTATAAGTTTTTCGAGCAATTTACCAAAAGTAGACAAGAAACTAATGGGGCGGTAGTTTTGCGGTTGTCTGGTGCTTTTTGCTTGCTTTGGGAGCATAATTACCTTGGCTCGTTTCCAAGTGGAGGGGAACTAGCCTTGCTGCAGACAGGCGTTAAATATTTTGGTCAGTTGCACCAGGACTTTTCTCGGGAGATGTTTAAGTTCCTCATTAGTCACTTTGTCTGGGCCAGCAGCTTTCCCATTAGGTATCTTTCTAATGAGCTTGTAAACTTCCTGCGGTGCTTTTGGGGCTAGCTGTTGCTCTTACTTCTGCACCACCCAGGTTTGTACCCATGTCTGTACCTCCCGTTCTATATCGCGGTTGGTAACTGGGTTTTCGCTGAATCTATCTTCAACACAGTCAGCGAAGACCTCGGCTTTCTTCTCTTCGGAGAAGTGCAGGACGCCATGAGTGTTCAGCGCCTCAGTAGCGGAGTTGACGCTCGTGGAAACCTTAAATGCCTTTAATAATTTCCACAAGGAAGAGTCCGAAAGGGTGGTACTCAGCATTTTGTTTTCCCACTGTTCAGTTTTGTTGATTTTAATTTGATGCCGAATAATGTTGCGTAGCCATTTTGTATTCAGGCTGGCGGGTGTACCGCCACAGTCTTGTCAAGCGTCGTCTCCGCACAATGAGTTGCTCTACCTCGAGGTACGTGCAAAAACCGGGAGGTCTTGTGGTGTAAGTGGTAGCGTTTCTCTTGGCCGTGTGTAGCGAAGCAGTAAAGTTTTCAATGGAGGCATCTACGTCTGCCTCTCTATAGTATGACAACCTGGGTTGCGCCATCCTGTGCATTTCCATGATGAAGTTATTCCAGTTGGTCTCAGCCCTCCTTCGAGGGCCAGAAGCACCGGCTGAAATGCCACCCTGTATGTCGAAATGAGCAGGAAGGTGGTCTGAGTCCAGGCTGTGATACACTGTAAAGTTAGTTAAAGGTGTCTCATTTTTTGTTAGTACAAAATCCAAAATTTCGTGGTCAGAGTGCCCCGATCTGTGCCAAAATGTGGGATCTGGGGGAAGGTGAACCTCTAAGTCGTCATTATCAGTTATAAGTTCAACCAGGAGATTTCCAGCCGCGTTTGCTCGGTGAGAAAACCACCAGTGGTGCCGGGCATTGAAATCTCCTGCAATTATAACATGCTCCTCTAAAGCGAGGATTTGTTCGAGGTCACGTATGAAACCTGCCGAGTTGGGGGGCGGATAAAGCGCTACCAGCATCACTGTTTGATTATTTACACGTGTTATATTGGTGTTCGGCCGCGTTGGCGACACTGTTTGTCGCGAAACGGGCCGGTGATTGTGGGCTATCGCGAACTCGGCTTCACTTTTGCAGCGTCGCGAAAGTGCATTGGCGCACCGCCAGCATTTACACTGTGCTCTATAAATTGAATGAAAATCTTAAATTATCTTAATTTCTTGTACATCGTGAGTATGGCTAGACCTGTGACATATGATGCTACTCCAGCGTCAGGCTATTGGACAACGGACAACTATGATGACGCTGTTAATTTCATCGTACAGTTTTTGGAACAGGAGTTGTCTATTAAGTTGGTCATGCATACCTCGGCGATCTTTTTGAAGAATAGCGAGGAGATCACCGTGCATATCCAGAACAGGGTGGACACCGTTTTGGACGTCGACCATCTGCAGATGCAGGACTTTTTTGGAGAGGTGTTCTCAAATTTGACAGACCCGGATGAGTTTCCATCGGTGGCAGGTTCAGGTATGACCTTTCTGAGATTGCACCGATGGTGGTTTTCCATGTTTCCATGCCAACCGAATAACAACGCCACTCCAACCGAGAGGAACACCATTACCACCGATGTGACGACCATGGAGGTGGATGCAACAGATGGGCCTATCCCTGACGTACGTGTTGTGACCACTTCAGACACGTGCACTCTAACGCTGCCATTGCAGGTAGCGTAACAGAAGTATGAGCAATAGTGTTTTTGAGCAAAATAGCAGTCCCTCCCTCCTGTCTGCCAATTCTGTCGTTCCGAGAGATTTGATACCCCTGGAGATCAAAAGTGTGCTCTTGCTGTAATTTTGTTTCGCAAATGAATGCGACATCAATTTTGTTACGCCGCAGGTAATTTTCAATTTCGTGTTGCTTCCTGTGGATGCCATCTGCATTTCACTGAAGTGCGCGAGTTAAAGTTATGCCTCCCCTTGAAGTGGCCATTTACTCGAAGAGACTGGTAACCAAGCATATGATGGCCTCCAACTTCTCCACGGTACTGTTGCAACTTTTTAATCTTGCGATTAGGGGCCGCAACTTTGCTAGTAGCGCTGGGAGGTTTAAATCCTTAAAAAGGCTGAAAATTTCTGTTAAGCCTCCCCGGTCGCTGGTGGGTGCCTGTGAGGGCTGGGGTTGTGGAGGGGGACCATTTGGTGGCTGCACAGGTGCATTTTGCCCTCCGGTGGCTCCTGCAAAAGAGGTGGCGGTTTTGACGAGGGCCGGGTGGTGGATGGGGCGTGGCCCTGGTTGAGTGCTGGGATAGTTCCTGACTGCGGCTGCCGGTTGACGGCGGTGACGTTCCATCTTAAATGTCTCGCAACCCCTTGTAGCTGGCAGGATGAGCCTCCCCACAGTTCGCCCAGTGGGGTACAGCTTCCTCTTTTGCCTTCTTTGGGCAGTCAGCTAGGCGGTGGAGGCCACCGCAGAGAACACACGGGGAGGTCATATTACACATTTTAAATGTATTGCCTAATTGTTCACAGTTGAAACACTGCGTGATTTTTTGAAAGGTTTTTAAGACCTCCACGGTGACCATCATATGGCACACTTCTGTTGAGGACACAGAGTAGCTGAGGACATCTACCGTCAGTGATTATAACCAAATAGTTGTTGTTAACGCCACCAGATGCGTTTTGTTCTTGTTTTGTTTTTGTAAAAATAAAGAGAGTTTAAGTATGGAGACCTAGCTGTTTGTATACGTTATTTATACTACGACATACTGGTGCCGAAACTTAATTACTGTTCGAATCACGGATCACTACATCACGAAACGAAACATCTTGAAGATTTCAAGCAGAAAATACTATGTTAAAGTGGCAGTGAAGTGCAGATTACTTGAAATAAGACACGGAACATCACAACGCCACACGACGACACCATTTCAACACAACGGATAAGTACAATAATCCATTGTATACGGGTTGATTTGCATAACGCAGCAGCATGTTTGCAATAACACTTGCTACATTACTTTCATTGATTTGGTAGAATTGTGTATTATGTATGCTTGATAACCTCATCAGTTTCGAGTAGCCATTTTTTTTTGCCATTGCCAACGCCATCTGGTTACTAAACCTCTTGGAATAGCACAGAGCACAGCTGTTCTTTCAAGCTCGCCCCATCTCTCCAGCCATAAATCTAGACAAATCAACTTATTCTTATTCACATAATGACGGACAAAGAACAAGAACTTAAGAAACTTAAAAGAAAACGTACCACTCAGCGCAATAATTGTACACGGTTTGCAACATCTTTAAATGGCAGTAATGACTCTACAGATCCAGCTGAGATCGAACACATCAGCGATCGTCTTCAGGATACTTTAAACATGTTACTCACCTTAGATGACTATATTCATGACATGTTAACAGACGAAGAATACGAAGCAGACGCACAGACTTGCGAAGAATATTTAGACAGATCGAAGCGCGCACTTCAGCACGCCAAAACCCTCCTTACAAAGAAGAAAGACAAGCCTGGTGTGCTTTCTACTACTAATAACTATTCTGACGGTATACCCACGGTCATACAAGGGGTTACACTACCCACAATACGGCTCGAACCCTTTTCCGGTGATATAGAAACTTGGTGCAGGTTCTGGGAACAGTTCCAGTCCTCAGTTGACAAGAACCCCACAATATCTGACATAAATAAGCACGTGTTTCTAAGAGGATACCTCGAAGGAGAGCCAAAGCGACTCATAGATGGCATAGCAGTGAGCGCAGATACCTATGAACAGACGAAAAAGATACTTGTAGCACGATACGGAGACAAGGATAGAATAATCCAGGCCCACCTTGACTTCCTGGAAAATTTAAGACCTGCTTTGTCGGAAAGTCCTCAAGAGTTGAACTCGACGTACGTGGAGTGTCATCGCAGAGTACAAGCCCTCATAGCCCTAGGGGAAGATGTAAACCTATACGGACGTATATTGGCTCCAAAAATCCTAAGAGCTTTTCCAGCTGAAATTTGCAGACGCTGGCTAATACACGCAAAGCGAGAAAACATTAAAGAAGGTCACATGATGTCATTAATGGCGTTTCTCAATGAAGAGGTAGAGGGATCGCTAACAACTGAGAAGATCAGAGGAGAAACCACCACGTCCGCTCCATCCTTCTATACTCCGACAACGGCCACTCTTCAAATTTCTGCAAAAAGGGAAAAATCAAAACCGAGATGGAAGAAAACCATAAATCAATTCTGCGTCTTTTGTGAAAATAAAGGCCACTGGGCCCAAGAATGTAAAGAAATAACCAACCTGGAAGACAGAATACAAAAGCTCAGACTTTCCACGCGATGTTTTCTTTGCCTTAACAGAGGACACACTGTCCACCAGTGCAACAAGAAAGGAAAAGTTTCTTGCTCAAATTGCAAGCAACTTCATCACATATCCGTCTGTAACGCCAATAACACGCCACCCACTACTGTCAGCAAAATTCAAGTGGCAATATCACATTTATCATTTCTCCAAACTGCTCCTGTGTGGATCAAATGGCCCACGGGAATTTCTAAACTCACACGATGTATCCTGGATGCTGGAAGTCAATCCAGCTTCATTGCACAGGTTCTAGTAGACACTCTCAAACTAAACGTAACTGACAAGCGAGACCTATCGGTGAAATCATTTGAAGCAACGTCCACTGGTTCCCAACTACGACGGCTTGTTCAGTTTGACATTATCGGATTTTCAACAAGGAAAACCGTCACTCTCACGGCCTTTGAAAGTGACAACACTTATTCATCGCATCCAAGTGTCACCCAGGACTTCAGTAATCTAACGCTTGCTGATCCGGGAACTAACAACGAAGAACTTCCTATTGAGATATTAATAGGTGCTGACCATTACTGGAAGATAGTAAAAATGGAACAGCCAATACCAATAACGCCTTCACTTGTACTGCTTCCTACAGTCTTCGGCTGGGTTCTGACAGGTAACCGGTCCGGAGCTTCAGTTAATCACGTTGCGACCTACCACATCTCAACCACTGACTGCGAAATATCCGATGAATCCATGAGACAGTTCTGGGATCTGGAAACAATTGGTATTCGAGAGACACATGGCAGACAAATGTCCGGGAAAGATGCAACTATCCTACATGAATTCCACAAAACATACTGTATCCAAGACGGTAGAAGAGTTGTATCACTTCCACGTAAAAAGGGCGTAATTTTGTCAAATAACCTGCCAATAGCTGAGAGAAGATTCCAGACTCTTGAGCACCGAATGCAACACGATTCGGTTTTCAAGGCAATGTACCACGCACACATGTTGGACTACATCGTAAAGGAACAAGTCGAAATAGCTCCAACGAACGAGACTCCCGGAAACGTCTTCTATCTACCACATCACGCAGTCAAGAAGCAAAAGAAAGATGGCACTAAATGGAGGATCGTGTTCGATGCCTCTTCTCATGAGCGAGGCCAACCGGCGTTGAACGACGCACTAGAAATGGGACCTAATCTCCTACCCGAAATCGTAGCGACGTTACTCAATTTCAGAGTGTATCCAACTGCCCTTGTCTGCGATGGCAGTCAAGCATTCTTACAGCTAACTCTACATGAGAACGATAGGGATCTAACAAGATTTCTATGGTACCGAGTGGAACCTCATGTTGATGGAATTACGCAGGCGAGCACGGACATTGTACCGTATCGCTTCAGACGATTGCCGTTTGGACTTACCAGTAGCCCGTTCCTCCTTTCGGCAACCTTGCGAGAACTTGCAGCCATGTATCATGAGAAGTACCCAACTGCAGCACAACTTCTAAACAGCTGTACCTTTATGGACGATTTTGCAGCCAGCGTAGATAATGATAACTTAGCAGTTACCGTTTATTATGAACTTATAGCTCTACTTCGACACATCAAACTCCCATTGTCGAAATGGTTTTCGAATTCCCTACCACTCAGAGAAATATGGAGAGCAGAAGGTCAAGAGGTGAAATCAGAAACACGGGTTCTCGGTGTTAACTGGAATGCACAGTCGGACTTACTCTTTGCCACTCCAGAGGACATTACTCACGAACTAGTAGACAAACCAGCAACTAAATGCCTGCTTCTACGTGTTACAGCCAGATTTTATGACCCACTTGGTTTGTTTTCACCAGTACTGATCATCGGCAAGATTCTCTTTCAGGACACCTGGTGTAAGGGATTAAAATGGGATAGTATCTTACCAGTTGATCTTGGCCAGAGATGGCAAGCCTGGAATTCAAATCTGTCGTACTTGTCTTCTATTCAGGTTCCAAGATGGATTGGTGTATCCACATTAAGCGATAATCTGTCTGTCCATGTGTTTTGTGATGCTTCAGAAAGAGCATATGGCGCTGTACTATACGTTCGGTCAACCACTGACAACACTTGCAATGTCAAACTTGTCTTCAGCAAAAATAGGTTATCACCTGTGAAGAGAGTAACACTTCCCAGACTGGAATTACTTGCAGCCTTGGTTGGATCACGTCTTCTTCGCTACTTCTGCAAGGAAACTGGAATTGATTCCTCTTGTGCCACCTTATGGAGCGACTCGGCCGTCACTTTGGGCTGGATTCGCAACAATCCAAATCGATGGAAAACCTTCGTTTGCAACCGTGTGACCGAAATTCATACGTATACTTTGTCTAGGCAATGGAGACACTGTCCCGGCATCGAGAATCCTGCAGACTACCTCTCAAGAGGACTACAAGCAAAAGAGCTGTCTTTGAAGGATTCATGGTGGAAGGGGCCTTGTTGGCTTGTCCAACATCCTAACTCGTGGCCTCGTGCTATCACTGTGCCGGACACGGCTCTACCAGAAGAAAAGAAGATCTCTCAAGTCCTTGTTGTTACAGCCCCAGAAACACTGTTCAGAGCGTCACGCTACAGTTCATACTGGAAAATATTACATGTCACCGCGTGGATTCTTCGCTTTGTAAGATGCATAAAAGAGAAAAGAAAGGGATGTGTCAACTATTTATCTGCAGAAGAAATAGAGACAGCAAGGATGTATTGGATACGTCAGGTGCAACGGGAATGCTTCGGTACTGAACTAGCATCCTTGAAGAAAAGTAAACCACTGCCGAAATCTTCCAAGATTTTTCGATTTAATCCCTTCCTGCGTGATGATATTATTCGCCTTGGGGGACGTCTACAATTCGCAGATCTGACAAATGATGAAAGACATCCAGTGCTTTTAGACGGATCACATGCATTCACATACCTTCTTATCAGACAGACTCACATCAGGCTTCATCACATGGGTGTCCGTGTAATACTAGAAGAGCTTCGCTCGGAATTTTGGGTTTTGCGAGCTCGACAGGTGATCAAAAAGGTCTTGCATGAATGTCTACCATGCAAAATATCCCACAAGAAGAGGTGTGAAGAGATCGAAGCCCCATTGCCATTGGATCGTGTTCGTTCTACTCGACCATTTGCCGTGACTGGCATCGACTTTGCCGGCCCACTCTATATCAAATCGGGGAACGAGATGAAGAAAGCTTACATCGTTCTGTTTACATGTGCAACGGTACGAGCTATACACTTAGAACTGGCTACGGACCTATCTACTGACAAATTTTTAATGGCATTCCAGCGATTTGTGGGACGCCGAGGAGTACCACGAATCATATACTCTGACAACGCTCAAACTTTTCAAGCAGCAAATAGAGAGCTTCAACTGTCAAAAGTTCTCACCGATCCGAAGACGCATGAATATCTAGCGCATCACAACGTGACCTGGAAGTTCATAGCTCCACGGGCGGCTTGGTGGGGAGGAATGGTGGGAAAGGATGATCGGTTCCACCAAACGCTGTCTCAGAAAGGTACTCGGTCGATCACAGGTCGATGAAGAGGGACTCAACACTGTTCTGATCAGCATCGAAGCCACCCTAAATTCACGTCCCATTGTACAAGATGGGAGCAACCTTGAAGCTCTTACACCTTCCCATTTCCTCAACGGAGAGAAACTCACGACCATTCCGAACGGACCTGAGCCTGACGGAAGAAAAGATCTTACGAAGGAATTCCGAAAGAAGATGAAAATCTCCGAAGACTTCTGGCGAAGGTGGAAAAAGGAATACCTCCTGCAACTGCGGAGTTACCACGAGGTTAAGTGTCCAGCCGGCAAACATCCGAAACTGCGAGTTGGAGACGTCGCCCTCCTGCAAGAAGACGTCCTGCCCAGACACATGTGGAAGAGAGCCCGAGTCGACGAAGTACTACAAGGGAGAGATGGCCGAGTGAGGACAGCCATCCTGCGTCTACCCGATGGTACGAGGAGCAGTCGATCGGTACAACTGGTGATTCCACTGGAAATCGACCAGGGTGGGGAGGATGTTGAGGACACAGAGTAGCTGAGGACATCTACCGTCAGTGATTATAACCAAATAGTTGTTGTTAACGCCACCAGATGCATTCTCCACAGCTCCACCTATTTTTGAAAAGTATGATACTATTCCTTCTTTCTTTTTCTCTTTTCGTTCTTCTTTTTCTTTCTTCAATTTTACAATATGGACTTTTATTTAACTAAGGACCATGCTCTTATAATGCTCATTATCTAATACACAATTAGTTGTCATTTTAGGTATTTCATAAATTGCGTAAGTTTTGATAATCTCAGTAAGACAAGCAGTGTCACTCCCCCTCCTCCAAGTATGACTTTTGACATTTAATTACTGTCTGCTTCATTTTTTGGCTCAGCCCTTGAAGTTCTGCCTCCAGGTTTCTTGTAATTACATTTATAAGAGCAAAGTTGTTTATGTTGACTTTTCTCTCATCATGCCTGGTTTAAGGAAATTCATCAAAAACTTCAAAATGAAAAATGAGCCCAGCACGTAGCTTATTTTCAAAATGATTCTTGGAACTGCAACGGGAACTAATTTTAAACAGGCCGAGATATTGTATACAGCAAAGCATAAAGCCAATTAAATTTGTGTATAACTCAATTTTCCGTGGTTCTCCAACATCTAGACATACATAGTCTTCTTGAAATATAAATCGTATCCATTTTAAAGTTGGTTATCACTATGAAGCCTTTGTGGACATTTTACGTTGGTATATGCTATCCTACTTTATGATATAAAGACATTTTCATTCATTTAAGATCAGACTATTTTGAAAGTCAAAAATCCAGATATGAAATCTCAGAGTTTATTGATATTTCCCACTATATGCTCTACTCCTGCTTGCTTTTTAACAAGTTAACAACTTAGGCTTGTGCTGCCATCTGTCGTTTATATAGTTTGAAACAGTTGAGTGTTTCGCCTACAGATGAGATAGTCACCACCATCTAGCGACCATGATTTCAGTAAATGGGAGGAAAACCGATGTTATCCTATGTAGTTACTGTGCCATCTGCAAGCAGAGTACTGAACTATTACACAATAACTTAACAGCAGATGACAGCACCAGCCTTAAGTTTGATAATTTTGAGAAATAAACAGGGATATAATGTATACTAAGAAATATCAATGACTCTTTTCATTTGGTATCTAGATCTTTAGTTTGCAAAACAATTGCAATTCTGATAACTGATGTCATTACGTCACAAATTATAACTATATATATCACGGGCTTTTGTGCGTAACGAGCTCATATTGAAGTATAAACTGAGAGTTTTCTGCTTAAATTTGCAACAACCGATTTCCCAATTCTTGTGGTGTTTTCTGATAATTATTCGGAGAAATTTTCTTAATATGATGGTTTGAACAATTATTTCTGTGATTTCTTTTAAATCATTGAATGTGAAAAATAAAATACACAGAAAATAGCATGCAAATAGGAAACAGTATATTAGTACGTTAGTGAAGAAAGTATCACATTCCGACCCGTCTAGTATTGTGATCCGAGCCGAGGCACGCAGTGGGGAATACATGGCCCTAAACCGTATTGATGATTTTGTTACTTCGGCTTGTGGAAAACGGCAGATTGTATGTTTCCCCTCGTTGTTGAGTTACTTCCTTAAAAATAAAACAAATCGACCACGCTCGAGAATTTCGAGGTGACGTTTTTTGTTTGCAGGTTTGTGATCCCCGCACGCTCAAATCCTTACATTGTTGAAATACACACCTTCCGGCATGTAATTAACCTACCATACTTAAATTAACGCGTTCAAGTATTTTTAAAAATCTATTTCTTTTTCACTATTTCGATCAACTGCCCTAGACGAGCGACCCTATATAGGGGGCTTATATAATGTAAAGGTAGTCAACAGGGCGCAAGATATCCCTCTTATGTTAATCTACCGTGCTTGAGTAAATCCCAAAATCCCTTATTGGGCTCCCTACTATTAAACACACAGGTGGCTATTTCTTCTCCTTTCAGATTGTCTTATGCAAGAACATTGAGATTATTTTTGTCTTAAATATGAATTTATACATTCGTAAATGAAAAAATCTGATATGTTGCATTCACATGACTTTCGCTACTCTTGTACTAACCATTCTTACAAATTCTTATGCCTCTATCTTCTTCGTGTTGAGTTAAACATATGTACAAATTATCTTATTGCTAACTTCCTTGGATGCTTATTTCCAAGGGGAATATTATAATGCAGTAGGCTTTGTGCGATAGTCAAATGTTTTAAAGCTTTGAGCTACTGTTGTCTTTTAACATTTAGCTCATAAAAAATGAACAACGATGATCCATTTCACGAAAGCTTTAGGTTTTCTGAAACTCACACATATAACAAGGAATATCTCCGAAACGGTTCACCTTACAAGAACATTTATTTGAACATAAACTGTGTACTATAGCAAGATCTACATTTGTTATACAGTATGACCTGGGACATTTTAATCAAAATCGTTGGAGCTATTTTCAAGAAAATCAAAATTTTCGAAAAATGTTCCATGTAAAGGTTAGTTTAGTATGGGGCTATTTTCTTCAAAATCTTCGTGTCGCATCCCTGAAAGACATTAAACTTAAATACCAACTTTGGTTTTTAACCAACTTTTCATTTTTGAGTAATGCTGTCCACAGGCACATATACACACAGACATACACACAGATACACACACAGACCTTTTACTAAAAATGCTTTTTTTGGATTCTAGAGGTCTCAAAACATATATTTCCGGTGAAATCTCGACATCGAATTTTTGGGTGAAATACAATACTTCCCCTACTTACCAGTAGAGACAGCAAAAGGAAGAAAGTCTCTGGTGTGATATCATGGACTGTTATTCTTTGTAAACAATAGTTTACCATTTTTTAAAAACATTTATTAATTTAAAATCCATTGACTTACATGAGAGTAGTGTCACTAATTTGTATTCTATAATAATGTGGATATTGCAAAAAAAAAAAATGGTGTTCTACGATACACAAAAGATGTCAGCAATTAGGCTTTACTTTCTCTACTGGTAAGTAGGAAATATTGTATTCCACCCAAAAATTCGATGTCGAGATTTCACCAGAAATATATGTTTTGAGACCCCCTGAATCCAAAAAAAAATATTTTTAGAAAAACGTCCGTGTGTGTGTGTGTTCGTGTGTGTGTGTGTGTGTGTGTGTGTGTGTGTGTGTGTGTGTCAGTCTGTGGACAGCATAACTCAAAAACGAAAAGTTGATTAAAAATCAAAGTTGGCTATTTACTTCAAAATCTGCGTGTCGCATACTTGAAAGACAGCCGCCCCCCCCCCCTTTATGGGCTGATATACCATTCATCCGCATGTGATGAAAATTGGAAATCTAAGTGTTTTTTCATATAGAAGATTAAGCTACCCTTTACATGGAAATTTTTTGAAGATTGCTCTAACGATTTTGGCTAAAATGTCATATGTTTGAGATATTTTTATGACAAATGAAATGTATATACTGAATTCTCTGGCTATAGCCCCTGTAGTCGTATTTAGTCTGGACGACTTTTGCATAGCTCGTTAACCGTTAGAGATAGACAAAATCATACTATACAAGTATACAAAAATGTAGATGTTGCTAAAATACACAATTTATATCTAATTAAACTTTAGTAGGGTGAACCGTTGTGGAGATATTCCTGCTTATGTGTGTGAGTTTCGAAAAACTTGAAAACTTTCGTGAAATGGAACATCGTTGTTCATTTTTTATATGTTAAGCGTGCAAAGAGAACGGAATGTCAAAGCTTTAAATGATTAGACTCGCTCAAAGTCTACTGTATGCCCATATTCCCCTCACACCTACAAGGAAATGAGCAAAAAGATAATTTCTGCACATGTTTATCTTAACTAATACAAAGATATAAGAATAGGATTTCTTAAGAATGGTTAGTAAAAGAGTAGAAAAAGTTATGTGAGTGCGACACATCAGATTTTTGTTAGTTGCTCCTGTGCATGCAGCTACTGGCGTGAATCGCCGTGCACATCTTGAAGTTATTAAGATTTACAGTAAGACATTACCAATGTGAAAAATTACGCTTGACGCCGTAGATTAGATTATCAGACGCGGAACCTTTCCATATGCATCTCATAAGTACTCCTTCAGTAATGTTGCTGCATTTGGTACGGTTCTTTTTATGTACTTTTCCATGAAACTTTGAAAATATGGATTGTGTTAACTTTTTACATGGGATATTGGCCCGTATCATCATGTGGCATAAATCTGCCAAAACGGCCAGATTGTGCGCTTGCACATGAGGTAGGCATAATTTCACTCAGTTCATTTGAACCCACCAAATTCACCTGTGAGCAATATCATTTACTAGGACAATGTTGCACATTGTTAAAGCGTCTGTTCCCTCCTATTTCTGAATTACAGAGTCTGCATTCTATTATATCACCATTAATAGTACAATACTGTGAATCGAATTCTTTAATATATTCCTGTATTTGCTCTTTGCGTGATTCAGGCATATTGTGTTTCTGTATATAAACATGTACGTTTCTGTATATAAACATGTACCTGCTATTGTAGCCAGAGAAAGCGACACGGAACCGGCACTTGAAGACAGCAGGACAGGAGGCAATGTATATGCGCACAGGCTGTAGGGGTGTAATCTCAAACGGCACTGCCTGAAGTCCAGTTGCAGTGAAATCTAATTTCCGTTCGTTGGAAATATATAATTTTTTCTTTAATCTTGGTGCTGTTTTGAAGAAGCCTTAAATGTTGAAACGAATATTTATGCTTAAAAGTTGGTCTGTTGGTAATATACCATTATTAGACGAATCGGCGAGTTTAAATTTTAGGTACAAAAATCTCACTGATATTGATTTTCACTTGTGGCGCCTTTTTTTTTTTTTTTTTAATTAACGTCCTCCAACATTGTGTCATATCGGACGAATGAATGAAATGAAACGGGTGAAATGATGCTCAAATGAGCCCGAGGTCCATGGAGCTTTAAGTTACCCGACACTCGTCTTCTCAGGGTAGGAAAAACCTTACCCGGATAACTTGTCCTAAGCGAGATTCGAACTCGCGACCTCTTGAACGTGAGGCAGACACGCTAACCATCACGCTACCGAGGCAGCCCCACCCCCACCCCCCTTATGGGCTGATATAGCATTCATCCGCGTGTGATGAAAATTGGAATTCTAAATGTTTTTTCATAGAGAAGATTATTATGCTCTCCATTTTACTATGCAACATATTACATTCACATGGTTTTCTCTCTCGCTTTTACCTTATGTAACGTATTCACATTTCCTACTCTGCCTGCCCTTCAAAATACAATTCATCCAATTTTCTATGATTGAAATAGAAGTGAAACGTATTACGTTCATACTGTTTTCTCTACTGACTTTTCTTCCTGTGGCATTTGTGGTTGTTCAACAGCTCTGTTGCATAGTGTGTTCCCAAAGTTTTTCTTTATTTAATTTATTTTTTATTCCTTATAATATCCTAAGAGTTTTAATTAAATATTTATTTAAGTCTATTAAGTAATATTTTTTAAATGTTTACACTGAAACACAAGACCATTGGGCAAGTGTAACCTAAGTTCAAACCAGAGGAAACGTCGTGTATTTCAGCTAAAGCTTAATTTTGGAAACACTATAACATTATAATGCTACAGGATTTAACACAATCATTTAATATTCTGTCACATTAAAGTCAGCAAAGTTCGAGTCTGTATAGGAAATATTTTTTGATAGGCAGTAGCGCCTCTGTTTTCAACTATGGGATTTTATATTGCTTCAAAACTGCTGTTGGGACTACGATCGAAGGAAAGATAAGTAAGGTAATTAATTATTGAACTTATAAGAAATTTATGCTCGATTTGCTTGCTGTCATCGAACATCAGAAGGAGGTTAAAACACTACTTGGCTATCATTTCCCTTATTGATTTTATATTAGAAAGCGTTCACTTTGTTTTCCTTCTATATTAGTAACACATTGTTACAAATGTAAACCTTGATCTCCTTAAAAAGAGTTCTAAGCACCATTCGTGAACATGGAAGTGTGCGAGTTGCCACAATGAACATCAAACTCTGCACCTACATTCATGGGAAACGAAAGTGAGTTTTATACTTTACATCTTGCATACAGTTATTTGTATGTTATTTTAGGAGACTATTTCTCTCAATATGGGGAGTTCAAACTAAGGGAACAACGCTTTGAACTGGAACCAACCACAGCTTTGTGGAATAATTTCACCATTTTCTTTTCACCGCTCCTGCCTGTTGACTCCAACTGTATTGTGACAAAATCACAAAATCAGTTCGGTTACTTTTCTATTAATATATTGTCCTCTAAAATTTTACCATAACTACAAAGTTTTCTTCTCGTCGTTAACGCGTCTACAGTCCTTTGGGCGAACACAATATTTAGCCCTCGTAACCTTGCTGAGTTCCTACAGTGTCTTTCTTCACTTTCTCTATCTCTCATACACTAACTAACTTGCACGTGTGAGTAACTTCTGGTTCCTGTCCTCTTTATAAAGTGGGGATGACGTCACAGAACCTTTCTTGAACTCTACGAACGTGCCGTCGGTGACGCGACAGGTTTTTTTCTGGATGGCCCCGGAGAAATCCCCTTTCCATTGTTGTTCGTCACGTACACACAAACAGTTACGTGAAGCAGCCTGATCTTGAACGCCTTTGCCCACACACCGGTCCGGCATATGGCCGGAAGCAGCCCGGTCTCGACAGTTCTTTGTTTTGTGCCGAGCTTCTGAATCTTAGCAAGGAAAACTAACCGCTGAAGTATTGTAACTCATGTTACAATAACATGGAGTTAAAATAACTGTTACCAAATAACTAAGACATAGTTGGCCGTGAGTGGTTGAAATGTTAAGCGGAAAGTTCCTTTGCGGTGACCGCCAAAAGTATATAAACAAGCGCGGTCCTTAGGCGCTACATATTGCGATAAGCGATAACAGTGAAACACTTCTGCAAGACACAAAAGAAGCACGCACTTTAGAAATACCTACTCTTTTGTCAACATAAATCCCAACTGCTTCATTGGTACACCACTAAAATTCCTAATTGTACGTTGCCAAGGCTTATGTTTCTGACTCGTATGTGAAACAAAATTTTACTGTGCGACTTGGTGAAGTCCAAGAATGTTTTTCCCCTTTCAAGTTTTAGAACTGATATTCACGCACCTTTCTGGTTTGTGATTACCCGAAACTTCAGCTAGTGGATTTCTTGTCGACTGAGTTTATCGCAACTCCTAATTGCCTTAATTACACTGATTTTACTGTACCAGTTTTTAAAATTCTTACATCCAAAGAAAGAGGAAGCTGATTTGTTATTAAATTGTTAGTTCGCAGAAAATTAATACCTATCGCTTTCTAATATTGGAGATTTTCTGTTTTATGCAATACTATTACTGTTTTTAAATGATTTTATGTTGCTTGTATTATGTGAAATGTATGTCTAATTGGTAATACAGGCTACTTATTACATTACACGTATTTAATACGTTAAATAACATTAAATTATTACTATTATTATTATTAATATTATTATTATTATTATTATTATTATTATTATTATTATTATTATTATTATTATTATTATTATTATTATTATTATTATTATTATTATTATTATTATTATTATTATTATTATTATTATTATTATTATTATTATTATTATTATTATTATTATTATTATTATTATTATTATTATTATTATTATTATTATTATTATTATTATTATTATTATTATTATTATTATTATTATTATTATTATTATTATTATTATTATTATTATTATTATTATTATTATTATTATTATTATTATTATTATTATTATTATTATTATTATTATTATTATTATTATTATTATTATTATTATTATTATTATTATTATTATTATTATTATTATTATTATTATTATTATTATTATTATTATTATTATTATTATTTTTATTATTATTATTATTACTGTGATGAAAGTTAAAATATTTACAAAACTACATTATTTTGAATTTGAAACACATTTTGAATTTACGACACATTAAAAAATCCGATGTGTTGCACTCACATGACTTTCTACTCTTGTACTAACCATTCTTACAAACTCATACTCCTATATGTTCTTCGTGTTACTTGAGATAAACACCTTCAGAAATTATCATATTGCTTATTTTCTTGTAGGTGCAAGGTGAATATGAGAATAGAGTAGGCTTTGAGCGATAGTCAAATCTTTTAAAGCATTAAAATTCCGTTCTCTTTGCACGGTTAACATATAAAAATGACTAACGCTCTTCCATTTGTGGATTGTATATTACAAAACTCACAGAAATAACATAGACTATCTCCGAAATGATTCACTCTACAATAAAATGTATTTGGACATAAATTGTGTGTTTTAGCAATATCTATATCTTTTGTATAGTAAGATTTGCTCTATCTCTTACGGTTTATCAATTATGCAAAAGTCATCTGAGTAAATAGGACTTCATGGGCTATAGCTAGAAAATTCAAGATATACCTTTCATTTGTCATAAATATAGGTATCTAAAACGTATGGCATTTTAATCTAAATCGTTAGAGCCATTTTCAAGAAAATCTAAATTTTCGAAACTTTTATCATGTAAAGGGTAGTTTAGGGTAGAGCAATTTTCTCCAAAATCATCGTGTTGCGCCACTCTGCTATTAGCTATTAAATTACCCTTCTAAATATCACTCTCCTTTGATTAATTCCTATCCACCAAATCTTCAGGATAGCGCAAGTTCACATCAAACAACACGTGCATAACTAACAATTTATTGAAATAACTTAAAGTTTTAAACAATATCTATATGCTAAGTAAAACCTTTCTAACATTACATCGTATCTCGTGAAATTAAGAATACGAGAAAACAACAAATCATATACACAATTCAAATATTTTTAAATGCTTTTTAAACTTATCCTTACACAAGAAGACTTTTTTTTACAATAAACTTGACCTACAGTAAATAAACATTCAAACAGTATATAACACAAAACCCTGAATGCTCCTATATCATGACGGAAAATGGAATTACATTATCTTTGATTGCTTCTCTTGGTAGAATTCCATCAGGAGTACGTCCCTGGTTCCTTTCAGCTTGCTGTTCTTAATTTCTTCTCCTTTACTTTCATTAGATTTTCCTTTTGTCTGTTTAGCTCCTAGTTTGTTACTGTCTTTTGCTGTTTACCAATAATTACTTTGGTAACATCCTTGTTTGTATTTTTCTGTTCCTTTACAGGTTAAGCTTCTTGCCTTTTTTTTTTTTTTTTTTTTTTTTTTTTTTGGGTTAAGAAACAGTTTTTATGGATTGCTCTTTTTCAGCATCTTTTTAGCGGTCCGTTTTATATCTGCTTGTTGATCACTTGATGTATTTCCTTGCCCCACATGTGACTTTTGCTTATGTTTAATTTTTCTTTTCTTGTCAGTTGGTTTCCGGTCATCGCCTGTATACGTGAGCTGGGCAAATGCAGTCTGTTCCGCAGATTTGAATCCAAACGCAAATACAAGAACGGCACATATTAATACAAATCCTACTGGAAGTGCATAATGGGGATTGACAACTTCAGACAGTTCCATTTTCCACATCCTCTTCTGTTCAACTCCACTGTTTACGTGAACACTAACCGTTCCACTTTCAGGACATACCCCTTCTGGCTGTTCCCAAGTCTAGAATAATTTCTTATATACATCGGTATTACTCTTAATACCGTTACAGCGTCGCATCCTTGAAAAACATTAAACTTAAATACCCACTTTGGTTTTTAACCACACACACACACACACACACACACACACACACACACACACACACACACACACACACACACACACACACACACACACACACACACGGACTTTTTTTCTAAAAATGTGTTTTGGTTTCAGGGGGCCTCAAAACATATTTCCTGTGAAATTTTGACATGGAATTTTTGGGTGGAATATAATACTTCCTCTGCTTAATACTAGCAATAAACACACAATTGACTCATTTTATAATTACGACGCAGTTACAAAATTCACTTAATTTTTGCGTCAATGAATGATTTAACTGTTTATGGATAAAGATTAGAAGGAAGAAGAAAAACTGAGAATGAACATTAATAATTTTCTTTGAGTTGTGGATATTTTAAGTGGAAATTAGAACGATCGGAACATGTAATATGTCTGATGAATATGTAGTAAAATATTACGGATCGACAATTGTTTAATATAGTTATAAGATTTGTATTCAGAAAGAATTTAATAGTTGAGTTAAAATATTGAAAGATATATCGTGAAGTAACTTTAATATCCTCAAATAACTTTAATAACACAGAAGATCGCTTGTCCCACAAATTTAAAAAACTACCAAACTTGAAAGTACATGATCTAAGAATTAATTATTGTAATTATAGCAACTACTTATATTGTGCAAGAATGAATGAATGAATTTTCAAAATAGTTCATTGTACTAATATACGGCTGGCCCCGTAGCGCAGTTGGTAGAGCACCTGCCTGCTTTGCAAGGGGTCCCGGGTTCGATTCCGGACAAGGGGGTAGGAATTTTTCAGCAGCCAGGATTATTCCTCATCCTTCCCAGAGTCTGGAAGTATGACCGCTCGCCTACCCGCATGTGGTATTCGTGGTGGACGAATAGGCGTCTGGGCAAGTTTTCCCGGGTTCTCCGGTTTTCCCCGCCATTCATTCCACTAATCATCCATTTCGCCTACATTTCATGTCATCCTCTTCCTCACTATCACGCCTGGTGCTTGGCTGACCACCAGGTATTCACTCTGTCTGGTCCAGAGGTTCCTTTGCTCCCCGACAGACGTCTGACCCTAGGCACTGGCTTGTAAGTCCTAGGGGGTGTAAGCCCGACATAAGGGGAGGCTAATCAGGGAAAGAAAGAAGTACTGCTATACATCTCATAGCAGTCCATTTAACTAAATTATAGAACTACTATGCATTACCACAAAAAGAACCAAGGATATACACGCAGTCAGTTACAACGTTGCACAATCAGAGAGAACCGGCACGTTCAACTAATTAAGGTATTAAAACCCTTAGAATACTAATTGTGTTTCCCTAACACAAAACCTGGCTGGCTGGTGACTTCTTTGGCAAAATTGTAATTTGCTTCTTACGTTACGCATTGATTTTTACATACGAAGCTATTTGTTGAAGTTATCTCCCTATTATTTCTTTATAAAATTATTATATTAACCCTAACAGTCTACAATTCCAGTATCAAACATAGCCTGTTGACATGTCAGTGTGTACTGGATCTCTACAGAAATTAGCAGTGTCTACCATACTGGCAATCCAAATAGGCTTGGCTGGATGGTAACATTCCATGGAATATCCTAACCTGTTGTTGCGGAATAGAATATAAAAGAAAAATCTGATGTGTTGCACTCACATGACTTTCTCTACTCTTGTACTAATCATTCTCACAAACTCTTATATTACATGTTAGTTGAGATAAACACTTGTTCAAATTATCTTATTTATTATTTCCTTGTATTTGCAAGGGGAATATGGAAATACAGCACGCTTTGAGCGTACTGTATTTAAAGATTTGAGATCCTGTTCTCTTTGCACACTTAACACATAAAAAATGACAACGATGTTTCATTTCACGAACTTTTTTTTTTTCCGAAACTGACACAAATAACAAGCAATATCACCGAAATACTTCACTCTACAAAAAATTTATTCAGACATAAATGGTGTGTTTTAGCGAGAGCTACATTTTTTATTGTCAATCTCCTACGGTTTACGAGTTATTCAAAAGCCACCCAGGGTAAACAGGAATACATAGGTTTTAATTTTTTGTTTAACGACGCTGTCAATTGCTAGGATCACATCAGCGTTGCCGGTGAGCCGGAATTTTGTCCCGCAGGAGTTCTTTTGCATGCCAGTAAATCTACTGATGGAGCTGTCGTTTTTTAGCACACTTAAAAACCATCGGTCTGGGCCGGATATGAACCCGCGACCTTGGGAACAGTAGGCCAGAGTCTAACCAACTGAGCCACCCGGACCGACCGGAATACATAGGCTATAGCCAGAAAATTCAAGATATACGAGATAAAAATATCTTAAACATATGGCCTTTTAATCAAAATCGTTAGAGCCATTTCCAAGAAAATCAAAATTTTCGAAAAAATTTCTATGGAAAGAGTAGTTTAGGGTGGCGCTAGTTTGTTCAAAATCTTCGTGTCGCATCCTTGAACGACATCAAACTTATGTGCCAAATTTGTTTTAACCGACCTTTCGTTTTTGAGTTATGCTGTCCACAGACTGACAGACTGACACACAGACACACACACACACACACACACACACACACACACAAACACAAACACACATACGGACCCTTATCTAAAATGTCCTCGTTTGTATTCAGGTGGTCTGTAAACATAAGGCGGCGCCGTGGCCGAGCGGTTAGCGCGCTCGCCTACCACCTAGGCGGCCCGGGTTCGATCCCAGGGACCCGCATGTGGTATTCGTGGTGGACGAAGCGGCGTCAGGGCGGGTTTTCTCCGGGTGCTCCGGTTTCCCCCGCCATCTCATTCCACCGGTGCTCCATCTTCATGTATCATCAGTGTCACCGCCTGCGGTGCCGTAGTAGTAAAAGCGGGCGTTAAACACTACAACAACAACATCCCGTTAACCTACAAATGTAATATATTGTTATTATCAGTCAAGCCAGTGCGCTGGGACAGAGCGGACGTACCAGGAGAACCGGTTGTTTTGCCTACTGCGTGTGTGGCCTGATAGTGAGTGAGCGCAAGAAAGACATATACCACACTGTGAGTGATATTATCGATCACCAAGTGTAGGAATTTAAAGTGAGTATTTCAGCTAAATTTAAAAGTGAAAAGAAATGGAAATGTACGCGAGGAAAAATACCCTCAGGATCAAGTTTGCTTTAAGTGCAACGCGACCGTCGGCATATGAAGTGCATGATTTCATAGCAGATACATTACGGTTAAATGCGGAACAAGTGGATACAATACAGTTAATTGCAAGTGAACGGGCAATTTATGTTAAATTAATATCAGCACTCTTGCTGGAGAAAACCCTCAATAACTTCTTGGCGGAAACACCTTTCACATATATGAATGGTGAGATGACTAAAGTGCTTATCGAACACGTGACCGGTAATGCTGTCAATGTCCGAGTGTTTGATGTACCCCCAGAGCTCCCGGCAGAGGTCTTAAAAGCAGCGTTGCAGCGTTACGGAACGGTATATGACGTCCGGAAGGAACAATGGAGCCGACAATATCGCGTCCCGGTGTTTAATGGGGTACGAGCGGTAAAGATGCAACTGAAGACGAACATCCCTAGTTTTATCATCATTGGCAGCTACAGATTATCGGTGTCCTACGCCGGCCAACCCAGATCCTGCTACGTCTGCAGTAGCACGGCACATCTAAAGGAATTTTGCCCCCACCGTCCGACCGCAACACGCCCAGTGGCGACTGGACGGAGAAACGAAACAGAACCGACGAAGGTGGTAGTGGACACGCAGAGTGAGGGAGCGCATCCTACGGATGAAAACAGGCAAACGTCCCTGGTGAATGACAGTCAACAGGAAGCAGCAAGGTCTGCACCGCAAAGGGAGTATGCCTCCATAGTTCGAGATACCACTGGGAAACGAGTACATCTGGCCAATCCGGAGGAGATAATACCACCCGAGGTGGGTCCACTTGTAACGGAGACAGCTGCAGCAGAAGAGAAACGCCCGACCGAGAAGAAACGGGCCAAGCGGGCGAAGACAAGCAAAGCCCAGAAGGAAGAACCATCCTGGAATAACCAAATGGAGCTGGAGGAAGTTGTGGAAGAAGCCCATGAGGAGGCACGTCTATTGCAAGTCCCGTCCACAGACACAGCAGATACGGCTGGAGTACTGACGCAAGAGCCTGCCTCAGCATTGATTGGCAGCAGTATCCTGGAGGAGGGAGGTGACAGAAACACCTGTGAGGTTCAACCTGCAAGGAGGGACGCGGAAAACAACCCCCAGAGTGATTACGAAGCAGCACAGTTACAACAAAGTGTGAGGTGCCCAGCGGTGGAGATAGGAGCAGACTCCCATTACCGGGAGGACACCCCCGGCACCACCGTAGCGGCACGACCATCTGCGAGTGATTCTCGACCGCAAGTACTCGAACGGCCACACAGATCCCAAGAGGACCAACCACGGTCAGCTGAAGCAGTCGCAATTTATCGGCGTGCAGAGATGGCTGGTGGATCTCATCCCTCTCAACCTGATGCGAGGGCCACAGAAGCGGCGTCGCCGATCCTACTTCAGGTGACACGGAAGCCCCAGGTGTCCTTATGTGACCCAAGGCTTAAGGGAAACCCTCCGGCACAGATAACCCCAGCTAGACATCCAGAGACCGAACAGTAGCACACTAGCAGCAATGCACGAGGCCAAGGACGTAGACGCCCGAGTTACACTATCTTTGCGACAGTCGCTTTCATAATGATCTATCTACGAACGGTGGCAACAGTGAATGTGAATGGGTGCAGAAATCTAGTAACCCAAAAACTGCTCAATAGTTTCCTCCAGGTGAACAACATCGACATATGCTTTCTCCAAGAAGTAAATACTTACAACTTGGATGCTCTTTACAATTACGACTATAAAGTTAACCTAGGTTTGAACGGCAGAGGAACGGCAATAGTGTACAGGAAGGGACTTCCCCTGCAGAATTTTCAGATGGATCCCGACGGACGGGTCCTCTCCGCTACTTTGGAAGAGACCGTCCTGGTTAACATATATGCTCCAGCTGGGTCACAGAATAGACAAGCGAGAGAGCGTTTCTTCCAAACCGATGTAACCCCGCATTTGCGACAAGGCAAGGAACTTCTGCTAGCAGGCGACTTCAATTGCACGTTGCAGGCGAAGGACCAAAAAGGTGCTACGAATTTTAGCATCATGCTACAACACCTAGTGTCACAGCTGCAACTGCTTGACGCATGGGAGATCAAGCATGGGAACGAAGTGGAATTCACTTTCATCCGCAACACTTCTGCCTCACGCATCGACCGACAGTATCTATCTCCCGGAATGGCTCCAAATGTCCATCGAATTTGGGTCATTCCGGTGGTTTTTAGTGACCATCATGCAGTGCTATGTCAATTGCAAATAAATGAAATAAGGCTTGAGACGGCCGGCCGTGGCTACTGGAAACTCAATAATTCTATGCTGGAGGACACAGACATTAGGGAACAATTTCAAATCAAATGGCTTCAGTTACAGTCGGCCTTTAGAAGTTCAACTCGGAAGAGTTTTTGGTGGGTGAACACGGCAAAACCAGCGATTCGCTCCCTATTTAAATCCATGGGTATTGTGAGGGCACAGGCCAAGAAGCAGCTACTACATTTTTACAATGAGGCGCTGTGGGGGCTACATCTGAAGCAAAGGGAGGGCTATGAGGTGCAGACGGAGATAAAAAAAGTAAAAGAAATCATCAAATTAAAACACTTACACCAGTTGGAAGGACATAAAGTTCGAGCCAAAGTGAAATCCATGCATGAAGCGGAACAGAACTCATTTTATTATTTCGCAAAGGAGCGGCAGAAGGGACATGGAAGATATCCTCAAACAATACGGGACGCGCACACTGGAACTGCCCATGTTGGAACGCGCGCCCAGCTCCAGCTTATAGCGGATCACTTTCAGGCTTTATTTCAAGAAGCGCCAGAAGCAGACACCCCTTATAGGCGTATGGAACATGAACTGTTTGACACCGG
The DNA here is from genome assembly GCA_030765045.1 of Tenodera sinensis. Taxonomy (NCBI): domain Eukaryota; kingdom Metazoa; phylum Arthropoda; class Insecta; order Mantodea; family Mantidae; genus Tenodera; species Tenodera sinensis. The sequence continues at coordinate 40,915,724 of CM060971.1, forward strand.
CATCACCCAGGAATCCGCAAAAATACTTACCAGCCCTATCACGGAGCGGGAGGTGTTGGTCGCCATTGAACAAGCCAGTCGACACACATCACCAGGTCCTGATGGGCTCACCTATGAATTCTATAGAAAGTTCTGGCCAATAATCAAGAACGAAGTGATGGAAGTATATGCGGAACTGTGGGAGACAGCAGTGTTTCCCGCAACCTTCGCGGATGGTGTTATCACCCTGGTGCCGAAGAAACAGAAAACCGCCACCATGAAGGACTATCGTCCAATAACGCTGCTAAACGCCGATTATAAGTTATTTGCGAAAGTTCTGGCTAACCGATTAAAAGGAGCAATTGCAGAAATCATGCATTGTAACCAAGCGGCAATATCGAAAAAGAACATTATTGACACATTGGCGGAACTACGTGACACGCTGATCCATCTACGCAGAGAAAATAAAGCGGTGGCTTTGATCAATCTCGACTTTCAACAGGCTTTTGATAGAGTGCGCCATTCGTATCTGTGGAACTGCTTAACGGCTGCGAAATTTCCAGTGCCGGTAATCAACCTTATTCAGGGACTCTACGGCACGGCACAGTCTCGAGTCTTATGGAACGGATGGTTTTCCAGGCCGGTACGAATACAACGATCAGTACGTCAAGGCTGCCCGCTGTCAATGGGATTGTTTTCATTGGCATTGAATCCTTTACTCCAGAGGTTGCAACAAACCATGCGAGGAGTCAGTGTATACAATGAGCGGTTCACACTTACAGCCTATGCTGATGATGTGACTGTGGTGGCTGCAGATAATGAAGACATGACGACCATGCAACAGGGATTGGAGCAGTACACAACGATGTCCGGTGCAGTGTTAAATGCTGAGAAATCGGAGATCCTAATATTAGGAAATTGGCCGGAACCGCCACAGACCTTGGGGATGCAATGTGTGACTACTACAAGGATACTTGGAATATGCTTTATGGCAAATATAGAAGATACGATTGCAGTTAACTGGAGGGAAAAAATTAATAGTTTACGCCATTCCTTATCCATGGAGAGGATCCGGAACCTGAATTTGCTACAACGCATCTGGTACCTACATACTTATGGTCTAAGCAAAATTTGGTATGTGGCACAGATTCTGCCGATTGCAAAACGTGACTCACAGAAATTGGAACAACTCCTTGGTTACTTTTTGTGGACTGGAAAAGCATATAAGGTGAGCCGGCCTCAACTACGTTTGCCTCCGTCCAAAGGTGGTTGCGGCTTAGTGGAGATTGCCAAGAAATGCATGGCCTTATTGGGGAAAACCGCCACACAATCATTGCGCGGATCTGGCTCATCCATTGACCAAAATTTCTGGAAGGAACAGCTGCATAACCCTCAGGTGGCACTCAACGGATTTAAACCCACTGTCCTTCACCTAAAACGAATTCTGGACAACAACGATGACATTACGGCCTTCGAATGCACCCGGAACCACTACCGTATGCTCACGACAGTTCATCTGGTGCCCAGAGTGGCAGAGAAATATACCAGGGAGTGGAAAGTGATCTGGCAGAATTTATTTTGTAAACATGTACCCAGTGATTGGCAGGAAACCACCTATGAAGTATTAAATGAGACTATACCGACAGCGGATAAACTCTGGCGACATGGAAGGGCACAGTCAAACCAATGTCCATCTTGTGCCGCCGTCGACACACTGGACCACCGGATTGCTTCCTGTAAGCAGGTTGAAGTCATCTGGGTAGAGCTCAGGACCTACGTCGCCAAATGGTGTCCACCGCAAGCTCCACCATGCCTTGAGAAGCTCCAGCGTTTGGAATTTCATTTTCAGAAGACTGCACTCCAACGCTGTGTAGTTTGGCTGGTAATGGGAACATTGTACTGGATCCTTAAACAGAATAATGGCCCAGTGGCGCAGAGGAAGGATTGGGTCAGTTTTCTGAGACAGGCACGCTGGCAACTGATAACTTCTGGTCTTAGCAAATCAATGCAGCCGTACATAACACGCCTTGCACTTTAAATACGACAATGTAACTATAATCAAAATAATATATACATAAAAAAAAAAAAAATTAAAAAAAAATAAAATAAAAAATAAAAAAAAAACTAACTTTGAGTATCTGTTATGAAAATAAATGACCATGTGTCACCTAAAAAAAAAAAAATAACAGGTTAAACTTAAAGTTAAGGTTTTCATAAAAAAAGCAAAAAAAAACAAAAACAAAAAAAAACAAAATAAAATAAAAAAAGCAAAAAAAAAAAAAGAACGCGGCACTATGTGTCAAAAAAAAACACAAAATATATATAAAAAAATAATAAAAAAAAAATAAAAATATTAAAAAAAAACGCTGCTAAAAAAAAAAAAAAACATATATTTCCGCTGAAATCTCGACATCGAATTTTTGGCTGGAATACAATACTTTCTCTACTTACAGTAGAGAAAGTAAAAATAAATGGTGATGTTCCATTTGACAGAAGCATACGTTCTCCAAAACTTACACAAATAACAAAGAATATCTCTGAATTTGTTCACTCTACAAAAAAAAAAAAAAAAAAAAAAAAATAAAAATAAAAAAAAATAATAATAGACATAAATTGTGTTTTAGCAGCTGATGTAATATTGAGGTCTAGAGTTCCATTTGATCTCTTGGTTATGTTTCTTTCGCCTTCATTGCGTTGCATTGGGTCAGGGGTGGGGAGCAATTGTCCCAGTGTCAATTCATTCCCCATGTCACCTTTCTTCGTGATCAACGAAGAGGAAAACCCCTAGGGAAAACTGGTCCCATCTAATGCATATATGTGTATCTGTGCTAATAGCCACTACAAGTAAATGGGGGACCATTTTATTCACACCTTCGGAGTACTCTTCCCCAGGCCTGCATTAGACTGTGTACCGTATTATTTTTCACAATAAAATATATTTAAAAAGCTTATGATACCTACGTCGTAAAAATAATGCTTAGCACTATATTAAAATAAAATGTCTTATTTGTTTTATGTTTATTTCTTGTGATACAAAACATTATTTTACAAGTAATCATGTATTATATGAAACATACATTATAAATGCACATTTGCGGAACCGCTCTTGGAAGACAATATTTACATTAAATCTTTGAAGCAATAATAAAATGTGTTACACACGAGGATGAGATTTCCAGCCTTAGCTGGAGATGAAATAGAAGTATCCCAAACTTTGTTTCAGAGGTACAAGGCAATGGAAACAGTGCTGTAAATAATATGTTTGGTGCATGTATTCGTCGCCTAGCTTTCAGCACGTCATGGAACCACCTGTGCCCTCTATGAGCCGATTAAGAAACCAAATGAATGTGGTGGTGAAATGTAAATGACGAGGTATACATATTAGTCGATGATCAACTGTCGGAATGAACCCTCGAGCCCGAACAGATCGTCATGTGTCTTGGGTTTACCCGGTCTCTTTGATTCATCAGCTTTGATCTCTTCCTGCTCCTTGAACCAGTCAGTGTAGCTCTCCATCTTCTTTATCCAAGCCTCTGTAAAACAGAAAATAATAATTCACTTCATTTATTCCGTATTTAAATATTTGTTTAAGTTTAACGTAAAGTATTTCAATTGTTGAGTAATTTGTTCCAAAGAAAGAACCACAGATATGATCTTAGATATTAAAGGAGTCATGCAATTGGAGGTATCCTTAAGTCATATAGTTAACTAATGTTAATAGGTACTCTTTAGCCTACTACTCGATCGCTGCGTCATCCACCTCTGCGCACAGTGGGCGTCATGAATAGGGTGCAGTATGGCTTAGCGACCAGAACTTCTCCAGGCCATGGAATGCAGCCTTTGTAGCCTGGTTAGAAGGAACCACGAGTGTAATAGACGGTGTTTATTGAAATACTTACTGTGAATTTCTTCAATAGGTCCCGCAAATCCGCCATATTCTTCAGGAAGCATCTCTTTTGGAATGTACTTATACAGAGATTCCAGTCCATCAGCGTGCACAAATATCTGGAAGGCAAACAAAACGAGCTATTATGAAGTGAAATAAGAAACCAACTTGTACAAAATCTAACGAAATATGTTCACTAAACGTCGGGCGTAGAACAATAAGGCAAACGAAACCATTTTGAGATGATTTTGATCAATAGTGTTGTAATCATAATGTTGCGCTTTAAACATATGAAAAAGCTCTGTATCACAATCTAAGAAGTAAAACCACAACTATGAGATTTTATTGTATTTTAATAACCTGGACAGGAAAACTCGCTGAAACGTGATAGGTGTTACCTAGGCAGAGTGATAGGGGCATAAGGCAGATATTTTATTGGTAATTGAGCAAAGTGTAATCAAGAATACTTATATACTTCAATATTTACTTCATTCGCGAACTTATAGTTTTAGCTATCAACAGCAATATGTTTTCTGGTTGATTAAGAAGCTATCACGCAGAATGGGTGAGTCACGTGGTAAGGAAATGATATACTGGAACCGAGATTCAATGAGTTTTGCAAGGCCAATGACCTCACAATGCCTAGGCCAGAAGTCGTGCGTAGCAAACCGTGTGGTCTATACGACAGGCGTTGTTCATTTCACGGCGTAGTTACGACCATGAAAAAAAAACTTCGGGTAGTAAACTATGTGATTGGTTTGTGAGAAAACTGATAGACGAAGAGAAAACAACACCAACAACAAACCCGACCGTTGGATCCCAACCTCTGTCCCCTACAGACGCCATGAGAGGGGTCCAGTGATAGAGAATGGAACGTGGCCAGCACCCCGAGTCCTCCTGACCAGGATGTGCGATCTTCGTAACTGAAGTTGATCATACAGAGGAACCAGAATAGGTGATCAGCCCGAAGCTTGTTGTGAGAATGAGAAAGTGGATTATACGAAATGATGGCGAAAGACGACAGTAAAGGTGATGATGGAGCAAATGGTGGAATGGGGCGGGGGAAACCAGAGAACCGAACCCTGCGTCAGTGTGTCTACCACACATTCCACATGCGGGCGTCTGGGGTCGAACCCGGGTCGCTTTGCTGAGAGTCAAGCGGTCCAACTCTTTGGCCACGGCCTGGCCTGAAGAAAAAGAACTATGACACCGAAATGATTACAGTTAATGTACCAATTATAATAAGTAATGCCACGACTGGTTGTTAATTTACGTATCTAGTGAATTTCACCAGCACGAGGTACATTTATTAAGATTATTTCACGAATTAAAGAATGATATAGCCTATGAAATAGTATTTAAACGTTATATTGTAATTAGTAACCTCTTAAAAGTAAGATGAAGCAGGCATTCATACATCAGCACCCAATGATGCGATCTACGAGGTTCTCATATTGATGTTCCTATCTTTTAAGATGTTGACGTCAGTATCTCCTGTTAATTTATAATTTCATTCAATACAAAAATTGTCAAACTGATTCTAAACATATTTATTGTTGTATTCTGCGTTCTGGGGTTTCTCTCTTGGAACTATTTCATGTATTTGATACAACACCGAAGTGTTTTTGACACTAGCTGCTCTATTGCGTCAAATTACGTAAGCTGTTGCGCATCTGTAGCACAGTGCAGTTGGACTTTCTAACCTGATCACAATAAAAAAGACAGAAGTGATAATTAAAATTCAGAGGAGACGACAATAAAATTTGATAATTATTTCGTGAATTATCGGTTCAAATTTGAAATTGTTACGCACATGATTTGTTGTTTTCATCCAAGTCACGTAAGAGTGGAATAGTCAGAATATATGCACTTATATCTCTAACACCCTGTATCTTGTACTAGTCGCTAATAATATTATGATATTGGGTTTCTAAGAGTAAAAGAATATATAAATAAAAGTGAATATGAAAGGTCTTTTTACTTTCTCTACAACGTATAGTAAGTAGGAGTATTGTGTTCCACCCAAAAATTCGATGTCGATATTTCACCGGAAGTATGTGTTTTTGAGGTCCTCTGAAAAAAAAAAGCATGTTTAGAAAAAGGTCCATGTGTGTGTCTGTCAGTCTGTCTGTCTGTCTGTCTGTCTGTCTGTCTGTCTGTGGGCAGCATAACTCGAAAACAAAAGGTCGGTTAAAAACTAAAGTTGGTGTTTAAGTTTAACGTCCTTTAAGGATACGGCACGAACATTTTTAAGAAAGTTCATCCACCCTAAAGTAATCTTTACATGGGAAATTTTTCGAAAATTTTGATTTACCTGAAAATGGCTCAAAGGATTTTGATTAAAATGCCATATGCTTAAGATATTTTTATGACAAATGTAATGCATGTTTTGAATATTCTGGCTATAACCTATGTAGTTCTGTTTACTCTGAATGACTTTTGTATACCTGGTAAAGTCTAAGAAATAGACTGTATAAAAATGTAGATTGGTTACCACAAGAGTAGAAAAAGTCATGTAAGTGCAACACATCAGATTTTTTAAACAAGTGATTATAGTCAGACACAGGAATACATAAACAGCTGCTTCAGGCTAGGATAAACATTCAAAACTTAGCACTAGAAAGAGATGCAAAATAAATTAGGCCAAAGATCAGTAACGGGCAGATAAAAACAGCCGCTGCCAGCAAGCGCCAAAAATGTATGAGGTATGGGGATGGTTTGTTATCTGGGACTCCTTGTTTATATTTAGAGGCAGACATTATCTCTTTTTCTTACTTATCGTTGTTAACGATATACTTTAACACTTGGATTTGAAATATATGTTTCACAATATGTGTAAACGATTTTTTCCCGAATTTCTACAATTTCGCCTTTTCCCGAGAAAATGATATATCTATTTTAAAAGATAATTATAAGCCAGCGTGTTGACGGTGTAAAGTTAAACAAAGAACACGATTTTATTTTGAGGCCATGAAACTTATTTAAATATGTGATATTAATCTCGACTTGGAAAATATTATGTTTAAACAAGTAGCTGAATTTAATGTCCAAACTTTGTATCAAGATTGTAATGAATCTGATGAATTATAAACTCTGATAACATTTGAAGTTAAACCTAACCTGTTTATAAACTTTGCAAGATATGTGTTCAAACCTTACCACTAGCATTAAATGTGGACAAGGAAGTACTTTTTTGGTATATAATTCAGTAGTTTTTATTCTTATTTATTTTATTTATTATGAACATAAACAGGCATAAACCCAGTTACAACGTTCATTATAAAGTGCATTTACATACAATCATTTCCAGATCTAACTTATTGAAGGAAAAAAGAAAAAGAGGAAATAATGACAATATAATGATAACATTATAAAATCACTTCTAATTTTGAAAGTTATATTAATCTATGTGTGTAAATTATTCAGCGTAAACCGAGTTTGGCATGTTGCATATATATACATTAAAATAGTCAAGACTATTATATGAATATAACATTCTGTTTAGCGGTGAATTTTTATGGTTTCCGGTATTTGCTGTTGAGACGAAAACAAATGTTTGAGTCTACTTATTTTATTTGGCAAATAAGACAATATATTTGCAATAGTTTGACCATTATCAATAATCGAGTGTGAGATTTTATACAAAAATATTAATCCCGTAATGTCTCTCATAGCGCTTAAAGCTTAAAATTTAAATCTTTTTAAAATGCTTTCGTAATTTGTGTAAGTAGAGTAACACCCATTTCTTTTAAATAGTATACATTTTAAACATTTTTATTGTACTTTTTCTGTTGAATTGACATGTTTTGTGTTGGTATTTCTAATAATACATGCATATTCAAGATTTTCTCTAACAAATGAGCTAAAATGTCGGACCATAGACCATATTGGTAACTTTGCCTTTGAACCAACTGCTTTAGGGAGAACAGGGAATAAACGCAGAGCAAACAAAACATCTCATTCTCTAGTCGGGAATCGAAACTTGAACAACTGGCCGGGATGCTACATAAAACACAGACCCATGGATATTCTATTGATCATTTTGGAAATTTTGTCCCCTCGAGACTTGAACCATGGATCTGTCCTTTCCGATGAGCTACCAAGACAGGTAGCAGTAAACACATTAAACACTTTTAGATATCGTGGTTAACCTTGAGAGCGGAGTTTATATACTTTGTTGATTGATTTATTCGAGTAATTTATGGTATATCTGTGCTACAGTATAGCGCAAAGGAATGTATTACCGTATTTTATCGCATAAGGACCCCCCCCCCCCCTCCCCAATGATTTTTCATCACTAAATATTATTTACCTATTAAACATCGCATAATCCCCTCTCCTGGTTCGTTCTTATTGGAGCGGCCTTCAAATGACTCGACAATGGACAACAATCAACGCAGCGGCGCCTGTCACGGACAACAATGGACGCAGTGCTTGCCACAAAAATACTCGTATTGCCATTGTCACAACGTATCGTAAAATTGGAATGTGAAGTTGCAGACGTGTTTCTAAGTCAGTTTGTTACAAGTCGTCATATTGTTAAGAAGAGTTCTTTTAAAAAAAAAAAAGAAAAAAAAAAAAAAACAAACTTGAATTTCTTGTGTCATTAATGGTTCTGACGACATGTTGTGGAATAGCGAAAATGAAGATGTGTTATCTGAGCCAGATATAAAAGAAAATAGTGATGATAGTGACGAGAGTGAGACCGCAGAATAGAGAAAAGAAACAATGAAACAATACATTGTAGGCCCAATGAAAGCGTGGTATGTATCCAGTTCATTCAAAAATTACTGTATACCTATATAACTTTTACATAATACTACATGGTTTCCCTTCCTTTCTGAACTCCTAGAAGCACCACTCTCATAATTACCTCCCCAGTGTTTTCAAGCATATTTTTCGAGAAAAAAAAAGGGGGGAATTACGGGATAAAATACGGTATTTTATTTAGATATTAAACTGCATGCCAATATATTATTTGCTCTTGTATACATAGTTAAATGAAAATAATTGTATTTGTAATAACTAGACATTTGAGTGCCAACAGTAATGGTTATAAACTGCCGCAAAAATGACGCAGCATTACAACTTCTTGTTACGTAAATCGTCGATATATTGACGTCGTATGCTTTAATTTGGGAATACTTACGTAACAGGCATCTGTTAGGAGAACTAAGTGGGAAATCCTTAAGTATTGACAAACTATATCTAAGCTGTTGGATAACGATAATGTGGGGAACGGTATCCACTATAACAACGTTAACTTTTATTTCAGCTTCATTAACCTAATGCGGGTCTGTCAAACTGTAGCACGTGAGCCAAACCCAGCACGCGAGCCGATATTGTTTGGTCCACTAACAAACTTTAAAAAATATGAATAATAGATTTATTGCGCCTGCATTAGGTTATTTTATTCAGAGATTTTGAATAATTAAATAAAATTAGGTATTCAGATGTTTTATTAATATACATAGTAATGGCCTAGTTAAGGACGAACTCAAGTTAATTTCGTTGACTTTTACAACTATGTGTCGACTGTTATTTCCTGGAGTATATCACTATTTCAATAAACATATTTGAGAATACTTCTTTTTAAAAAATAAAATTGTGTTTCAAATAAAAATAAAGGCATGATGTGGTGGATGACACCTGTGCGAAACTTTTTCTAAAAACGTTATTTTTGTAATCAGAACGTCTCAAAACATGTGCCTAATTTTTGGTGAAATCTAGATATCGAATGTTTGAGTAAAACTGCCTCTGTGTAGCCTAGGAGAATAGGAATACAATAGGCTTTGAGCGACAGTCTATGTTTTAAAGCTTTGAAATTTCCTTCTCTTTGCACGACTAACATATCAAAAATAAAGCTCTTCCATTTGTGGAAAGTATAAGTATTTTAAAACTAACACAAATAACAGAGAATATCTCCGAAATGGTTCATTCTACCAAAAATTATTTGGGTATAAAATGTGTGTTATAGCAAGATCTACTTTTTGTATAGTAAGATTTGCTCTATCTCTTACGGTTTACCAGTTGTGCAAAAGTCATACAGAGTAAGCAGAACTACATAAGCTAAAGCCAGAAAACTTAAAATATGCATTTCATTTGCCATGAAAATATCTTTTGCACATAAAGGGTAGCTTAGCGTGGAGGAATTTTCTTCAATATCTTCGTGTCGCATCCTTGAAAGATATTAAACTTAAATACCTTTTTATAAAAATGCTTTTCTTATTCAAGGAGCTCAAAAAATAGATTTCCCGTGAAATCTGGGGAACGAATTTTTGGGTGGAAAAACAATACTTCCCCTAGTCCGTGGGTACATGTGTCCCAATGTTCGTTTTCCATTTATTAACAATCAAGATGTTATTAATGCGAGAATTTTAAAGTGACATTAATATTTTTATTTCTTTATTTACTTTTGTCATTGTCAGCTTGTTAGGAAACGCTCAACACAAGCTCTCATCAGATACTCAAAACGTCCTCTTCTTGCATCTAGATACGTCTGTACTCGTCGAATCTTGGACTGTCGCACGTTGTCAAATACTCTGAAGGGTTAGCATTAAACGCTTGTAGATAGACTGATAGGTGCATTGTCACTTAACTCTTTACATGCTCGTACATAAAAGCAAATGTACTCGTAGAACTATCTATGGAAACTCATTGCCATCTACGTGAGATACATCGAGTCACAGGCTTCTATCAATGAGTACATAGATAAATCAAGTCGTGGGATTGGACATGCAAAGTCACTGAAGGCCAACTTTCATTAATATGTTAATAAATTTATAACTGAATAACGTAAAAACCAAACATTTTAGGATATAGATTTAGGTACATTAACTTTTTTCTTGTTTCATTATAAGGAAGCCATCCTCAAACTTTGTAAAAGTATATTTGAATCAGGATATATAAGCAACCACTCCAGTAGTCAGCTACTGACCACAGAAAACCATGAAAAACCCAAGGTCAGAGTGGGCTGACAATGGGAATCGCGACCGAGAGCTCCTGGTTACGAGCCTCAACAGTCACGAGTTGTCTACTCGTAAAAGGATATAAAATCAAATCTGAAGTGTTGCACTCACATGACTTCATCTACTCTTGTACTAACCATTCTTACATATTCTTATTCCTTTATCTTCTTCATGTTAGTTGAGATAAACATTTGCAGAAATTATCTTATTGCTTATTCCCTTGTAGACGCAGGGACAGTATGGGCATACAGTAGGCTTTGTGGGATAGTCAAATATTTTAAAACTTTGAAATTCCATTCTCTTTGCACGGTTAACATGTACAAAAATGAACAACAATGTTGTATTTGACATAAATCAGACTATACTAAATGGTTCACTCTACAAAAAAAAATATTTGGACATAAATTGTGTGTTTTAGTCAGATCTACATTTTTAATACGATTTGGTTTATCTCTTACGGTTTACGAGATCTTCAAAAGTAATCCAGAGTAAGCAGGACTACAAAGGCTATAGCTAGAAAATTCAAAATATACATTTCATTTGTCATAAAAATATCTGGAGCATGTCACTTTAATTAAAATCGTTTACAACCATTTTCAAGAAAATCAGAATTTCCGAAAAATTTTCCATGTAAAGGGTAGTTTAGAGTAGAGAAATTTTGTTCAGAATCTTCGTGTCGTATCCTTGAAAGACATTAAACTTAAATACCAACTTTGGTTTTTCACCGACTTTTCGTTTTTGAATTATGCTGCCCACAGACTGACACACACACACACACACACACACACACACACACACACACACACACACACACACACACACACAAATGCTTTTTTGGATTCAGGGGGCCTCAAAACATTATTTGCGGTGAAATCTGAATGACCAATTTTTGGCTGGAATAGAATATTTCCTCTACTTTACTATACGTAGTAGAGAAGGTAAAAATTGAGAGATAAAGGGAAAGAATTGAAAATACTATTCTAGAAGAGGATTGGACCAAATAAAGAAAGCAGGAGAAACTGAGCGGAAACGATGTCTGTAGAGACATCCAAAGATAATAAAAGAGCACGAGATACTGAAGATTAAAGCGAAGAGATGGCCTTAATTAATGGAACGGAACGAATCGTAGCAAAAGGTCGAAAACCAAGAGATGATTTTCTCAGCTGAGCTGAAACGAAATTAAAGTTACGTTTCTCCAACGCAGTAGATAGAAGAGTGAAATCACTTTTAATTTGTGCGCACCGTTTTTGCTGCTGCTGCTGAATTTGTAACTAACTACATAAACATATAATACTATTATGTATGTAAATGACACACTTAGTGTTACCGCGACTCCCAGTATAACTTGTACATCTCTATTGTGATGTTCAACGGCGCCTCAGCTACGTGGCTAACGGAAATACAGGCTGCGGCGCGAATCGGAGTTCCGTAGTGTTGGTAGTCCTGATACCTACATGGCCAACATTGCATACCATCAACAAAACTGTCTCTTTTGCATGAATTCAACCAGGAATTTTTTTAAAGTTGTTTAGAATATGGATGCGTTAGGCGTTTATGGTTTAACTTCATTGGGCCATGACTGGACTAAGAGTTACGTCACTGCAGCTTGCGCCGTATCCTCTTTTTTTTTTTTCGTTAGCCACGGTCAACTAGATGTGACGTTCAGAGGCGCGTAGGCCAGGTGTGACGGTGAAATGGACGCTGGGCGTTCACCAAAAGATAACTTAGTCTTTCTGGAAGGGAAGTACAGGGGGTAACTCAGGATACTGCTTACTAAGGGTGGCTGGGATTGTGGACATTACTATAACAACTGGTGGGACTTAGCACCTCGATCGAAAGGCGATCTTATGTTTTTATGCCCCCTGACGGAGAACCTGTTCCGGACCAAACGCCTATTCGCTAGTAAATTTTAAATTGTCACAAAAGGAATACTAGTGCACCTGCAAATTAATCTACGAAGGACAATCTATGAATATTGGTTGTGGGTTGAAGATGCTAAGGGTGCAAATGTACCAAAACACATATTGTTTTATTTACAATGCTAGAACTTACCCGGTTCCTGATTTTCTCCTTCAGGAATGGCTTGGCGAAGTTGACGATGGTGTCCACAAGAGGTGAAACATTCACAACATGCACTTCCTTCAGTTTCACAGGGTAGGCTTCCTGAAAATGAAGGTGAGCAACATTTCAAACTTATGCTTTTAAACGCATCCAAACGTTTCAAAACAAAATCTTACGTATCTCAACTAATGCGCCATGGTTTGTCAGAAACAATCAACTACACAGAGAAACTGGAATCAGTACCATTCAACAGTCCATTTCTTCACAAGCCGAACAGTTTTACAGCAATCTAAAGAACGTTCCTGGATCTATTCACTACTCTCTTGGCAGAAAATCCAGCTTTCCAACACGCATCAAGAGTCGTCTACCACTGGACCAGTTATCACAGCAAGATCTGATTTAATTTCAACTAATACTGTCAGTGAGGGGCCCAATGGGGTTTACCTCATTTCAATGTTACTTATTATATTTTATTTATTGTTATGTGTATTTAAACAATGGTCTGTAGAGCGCACATGCGCTGATCGATCAATAAATCATTAAAAAAAAAAAAAAAACATGCTGTTGCAGAATACATAAATTAAGTTTTCTATACTCGCAGTAAATATTATTATCATTTATGTTTCAACAAACAAGAAAAGATTAGGACATATGTTCCAATGACACATCAGTCACTATGTAACTGTATATTATGACATTCTTGGTTTAGATACCTTTGTCGATCTTACTTAAGGTAGCAATGTAACCAAACTGCAAAATTGTATTCCTCCGCGGGCAGAAATAAGGCGCGACTTAACATGCGCATTATATGAATTATTCTCACCACGTGAGTGCTGGCTTTTGTACAATGTATTGCATAGGAGTGCCACTGCCATCTAGAGGCTTTTACTTAGTCATAGAAAAAAGTGAAAAAGTGGATATATTCTATCCTCTTACGTAAAGTAAATAATAACACAATTAGGTAATGGGTAAGTTTCACACGATGAAAACAGTACGTTTTTTACTACTTTGTAATGATTTCCCTTAGGGATGCTTTACCTACCCCAAAACATACGTCATTTTGAACAAACTGTATGTTCTGTTGCTTCGCTTTCTTATATGGGTGCGTACAAATGTATTTCGTGTCGCAAATAAACGTATTAATAACAACAATGAATTTGCACATTAATATATTCAATTTATTCTTGCCGGAAGCTTTTCAAAGCCTTTTTGTAGACAATCTTGCACTTTCTTTGAATTTGACGCAATTTGCATGTTATTTAATGGACTATACTTTCATTCATAATTTGTACAAGAGTCACTTAAAAGCGTCCTGCTAGTCCATTACACACATTTTTTTTAATATTCAGAAAGAATGAATGAATAGTATTACAATTTAAGTATACGAGGGCTGGAAAGAAGTAAGTTGCAACACTGCTTTATCTCTGCGCAGGGACTTTAGTTCGTGCTGCGGTTAGCAACAGATGTAAAGGCTGGGCGCTGGTATACAACTCGGCGTTAGTGTAGGTATTGCAGTAGTAGGAGTGAAGGGAAATTTACCAAGTTCAAAATGCATAAACATCGATTAGGCCTGTGGAGAAAAGGCCAAGGAATGTCACTCTGGGCTACGTAAGCATGCGAGAATGAGGCTATGTCTATCGAACCATGGCACGTTAGGTTACAGCTTTTCGTGCAGGGCATGATAGCGTGCATCAGGAACCGGCTTAGCTACAAAATTACTCTACAAACTGATACTGACTACCGAAATGTGGTGTTGCCTTACCCATTTGGAGTCCAGGGTAATGCCCACTATAATCTTCGCAAAACTTAAAGGTATATGGAGGCGGGGCGTACTGCGGACTCCAGCGAATCCTACCCTTGCCCCTCCTACCAGCGCTGCCGAATGTGGTGCATGCATCTCACTCAACCTTATGTTCATACCCACTGCCGGTACACGCGCTACGCTTGGCAACAGCGCTCTGCTTGAGCATTGGCCAGCGTTCACATGCCTTTAACTTTTGCGAGCGGTATAGTTAACGGTGACGGGTTCAACATTATTTAAGTTTTTCTTTAAATAAATCTATTTGCGATGATATGAGGGTTTTCGACATATTCATTTTAAAACTTTTCACTTGGAAGAAATCGTTTTCTGACTTGAGAACCAGAGCCATTGTAAACTTAAATTAGCAATGTCGTGTGTGTAAGAGGTTGGATTTACCTTCTTCCACTTTATGTGGACTATGCCACTCTTTAACACTCAGACGTACATTGTGTTGCAGTGGCGGTTTGGTTACATGTACCAATGCGTTTAATTTCCGAAACCATTTTCAAATCTTACGCGATGAACATCTGTTCATCAGTGATTTTTTTGGTGCTGCTTACATTTAAGAAGTCTATCGATATTTTAAATATAAGTAGTTCAATTTGGAGAAACTCTGTTAACAAATATTCGTATGTAAAGCTGTACTCACTCTTGTACAAACTATTCCTGAAAATGTTTATTACCTATCTACTTCATGTTAATAGAGATAAACATTTGTAAAAGTTATTGCTAATTTTCTTGTAAGTGCAAGGAGAATATAGGAAAAGGATGCTGTCAGTGTAATCTATTACACTGTTCTGTATGGAATTTCTCTTTTTTTTTTTTTTTTTTTTTTTTTTTTAACGAATGAGTGTTTCTGAATCACATTTTCACACTAATTGCAAAACTGAAATCCGTTTTCACGTACTTCGTCAGAATTCTTTGCAATTTAAATTTTATGTGTTGATATTTTTCATAATGCACGTACTGCAGTAATATTACCGCGTGCTTATCGTTTGTTAGAAAGGCTCAGCAGCTTATAATTTCAACTTTATCATTTAAAATGTAAAATAATATAACTATTACTATGTTTGTTTTATATTTATTTATTTATATTTATTTATATATATATATATTATATTTATTAGAATCTATTAGCTATATCCGCCTTAGGCGATGTACAAAAATTTGTCATGGCAATAAGACATGCAATGTTTATTCCTGGACGTTGTTTATCTACAGTAGGAGAAGACAGTGTGACGTGTGACGTCACAGCGGACAAGAGGAAATGGCATACGGGATAACGGGACATCGTAATTTTAAGGCTGACTGTTTCAATTACGGAATAGTCACAGATTATAAATAATTACATTTCGGCTTTATGCCATATATATATTCTAGTTTATGTGAACAGTCATGTTATAATGCCAATAGAACAAAAATTATAACTATTTTGCCTGAGCTAGAGGAGAGCTATACAGAACAATTAGGTGGACATTTTCCGACATTTGTCGTTTTGCTTTTCTTTAACTAGTTTGTCAATGTTAGGGCGTAATGTACGGCACATTTGTAACCGAAGACTGCATGTTAGATTGTGATCTGACGATATGCTTCGGGATTTTGACTTACAAAGGTTCATAACCGAAAATAATTGTTCGCACACATACGTAGAACCAAACATACATAATATCATTGTAACAAGGGCATACAGCTTCAGAAATCTGGTTTGAGAAACATTCTTATAATAATCAGCCAAGTATTCTTTGTGTTTATATTGGTTCTTCAGCAGATCGTCGCACTGTAAATTTATCAATTCAATTTGCTACCTGCTGGAAACATTGTTAACATCCAATGAATACGGGGTCGCAAAGACCTGAAACGTAGTTAACAATGTTTCTACATCTTGAAGCCTGGTCTCAAACTGGTGTGTAACACGGGGAACTGAACACAAGCGTTGCTGATCTAGGCAACATAGCAATACACTGCTCTCGCTTGACGTCACACGAATGTACAAGCTGGCTCTTCGTTTAAATACGTCACACGGCCTGAAGTTGTCTTCCCTGATTTACAGTATCAGCTACATTGTAGCACTGAAACTGAATTTCCAGTGGATCATACTTATGAACCAGACAATTCTGATGAGGATAGATCTTTTACTCAAAGTGGGCTTAATGATTTAGTGAGAGATTGCCTAAAGAATCAGCAGAACTTTTAAGCTCTAGGTTAAAATAAAAGAAAAGGAAGTATTTGCTGAGTTTTTTTTTTCTGAAAAATAAAATTTGGTGTATTGTCAAGACTTCAAAAGTTATAACAAAAGTTATAACGCCAAGGAGTGGAGGTTCTATATAGATTCTTCTCCAAAAGTCTTAAAGGCGTTTTACTTCATAATGGAAACATTCATCCTTCCATTCCTGTAGCCCACTCTTCTTTTTCAAAGGGGACATATGAAAGTGTTAAATTTCTGATACAAAAACTACAGTACGAAAACCATCAATGGCTAGTCTGTGGAGATTTCAAGATTATTGGATTATTACTTGATCAGTATGCTGATTTCACAGAATATCCTTTAAAAAGTGAACCTTTTATTGATCCCTCAAAAATATTGTTGCTGCCTCTCCATGTGAAATTAGGTTTAATGAAACAATTTGTGAAAACTAGATAAGGAAAGTGAGTACTTTGATTACCTTTACGTTACATTTCCTTCATTATTCAATGAAAAAAATTAAAGGTGGTGTAGGTATTGTTGGTCCACGAATTCGAAAACTGATGGACAGTCAGTTCGAGAATACTGTGAGTCAAGAAGTGAAAGATGCCTGGAATGCTTTCAGAAATGATGTTTTTAATTTCCTTGGAAATAAAAAAGATCCAAACTATGTTAACATAGTGAAAGTGATGCTACAAAATGTCAAACAATTTGGTCACAACACCAGTGTCAAAATACATTTTCTTCATTCTGATCTAAATTATTTCCCTGATAATTTAGGAGATTTTAGTGAGGAATAGGACGAAAGTTTTCACCAGGATATAAAAATTTGGAAACAAGGTATCAGGGGAAGTGAAGTGTTCACATGAAGGTGGGCTATTGTTGCATGTTAAAAAGGGACTGCTCTGAACAATATGAGAGAAGGTCAAAGAGGAGAAAATTTGAAGTATAATATAGAGGTAAGGTTATGAATGTGCTTGTAATTATTATTAATTAGTGATTAGTTAGTGGCAAACAAATTATAATTATGGCCTAGTTTTTAATACAAAATTCTTGTTGAAAGTATTTTTTTATTACATTTCACAAATTTTAAATTTTATTTCAGTTATTTATGAATATTTTGAAAACATGACGAATTCAGCACAAAAAATCCGCTTAGGATCACCTATCAGATTAAAAAAAATAAGTTTTGAAATGCAGAACGGTGTTATTATGTGACGTTTTTCCAATTCCGTTCTCTTTGCAAGGCCAAGAAATAAAAATATCAATAACATATTTATATTTGGGAAACGCATAAGCGTTGGCAGATTTAAACAAATAATGAAGAATATCGCGAAAATGGTTCACTGAAAAGAAAAGTATTTCGCATAAATTGTGTGTTTCAACCAGATCCGCATTTTAATGTTAACTTTAATAATAATTAATAGTAGTAATAATAATAATAATAATAATAATAATAATAATAATAATAATAATAATAATAATAATAATAATAATAATAATGATAATGATAATGATAATGATAATAATGATAATGATAATGATGATGGTGATGATGATGATAATAATAATAATAATAATAATAATAATAATAATAATAATAATAATAATAATAATAATAATAATAATAATAATAATAATAGTAATAAGCAACAACAATAACAATAACAACAACAATAATAACAACAACACTAATAATAATAATAATAATACAATAACAATAACAACAATAACAATAATAACAACAACACTAATAATAATAATAATAATAATAATAATAATAATAATAATAATAATAATAATAATAATAATAATAATAATAATAATAATAATAATAATAATAATAATAATAATAATAATAATAATAATAATAATAATAATAATAATAATAATAATAATAATAATAATAATAATAATAATAGTAATAAACAACTTTATCTCTTACTGTTTATCATTTATGCAAAACTCATGCATAATGAAGGGATCTTCTGAGGACATTCGGTGTATGACTTAGAAACAGCCTGTTTGTGCCCGCCACTGGATACTCACTATCAGTGAGTCTACACGCCACAGGCACTACTTGACCAACCCACGGACTGAAAGAGGAGGTGGGATTGTAGCTGATAATTACGTAAGCGTCCCCAGAGGGACAGGGTTGGACATAGCCGGTTTAGATCTTGCATACTTTTCCTGATTTCATATAGCATGGTATCTACAGCAAACTACAGTACCTCAATGTAAATATAACAAGATTGTCATTTGTCACTACAATAAATAAAGCTGTAGACAGTAAAGATCCTTGCAGCTCTCTTCTTGCCAGCTTAGCTGGACCTATAAATGCCCCATTATAAAACCCCCTTCGGAAACAATTAACTTAAAAACTTTTCATTAAGGACAGTACTTGCCACTGATACTACAGATTTGAAGTTTGCTACTTACATCTAGTGTAGATAAATCCTTTTCTAAAACCATATTCAGAACCAGTAAATAGATCTTTGTTTTCAAAATACAGTTAACCGATCTTTCATTGCTGATTCCAGTATTTTGAAGAGAAAACAACTGGCAGAATAGAAATACACCTATGCCTATCTATAGCGCGTCTCACCCTTAAAAGACAGTACACGTTAAATGGAGCGCAATGTTGCAACATGTACTAGTTGCGAATCTTTCTCCGCGAGCGACTCGAGGTGGCCTGAGTCCTGTACTTAGTCCTTCAATTGCTGCTTGACGAGACGGGCACTTTTAACTTTGGTATCCCTCCACGCCTTTGTTACTGTATGACCTAAATTTACAAATGACTCGTCTGTATAAACAATTGATTTCCCCTGGTCCCTAAACCTTTTACGTCTTTTAGATATTTATGTCGCTATCTGATGATATCGATATCGTCTCTTTCTATTAATATGCACTTGTTACCCGTTCTTTCATATTCGAACCCCAAATCAGAGTGGCCCTTGAGAAATTTGGTAGGGTCTCATCACTGTTGAACTGTGACAAAATTATATTCAGCGTGGGTGGAATATTTGCAAACAGTAAAGAATGAACAATTCGCCGCACTCCACCTTGCACTATTCAATCATATTGCGTTAACCTAGCGTTTTGTGTAGTCCCGCCTTTTTTGCTTTCTTTTTCGATGGCGTTCTTAGAGGTCCTTTTATTAGTTCCTTTTTAATCATACACACTACTGCTTTTGAACACCCGATAGCCTTAGCTGTTTCTTTTACCGCCTTACTTACACGGATTTTACTTAAAAAATAATCTAACACATTAATAATTATTTGGCGTTCCTTGCTTCTTTATTTACCAACATATCGTCCCTTCCTAGCTTCACCCTCCATAACTACAAATATTTAAAAAAATATTAAACAAATAACGCAATAACAGCTCACAGTTACACACACGGCTTCTTTCGAACTAATGCTAGTGCTGCTCCTTATACTATCTTCTGTGTCAGGCCTGACGCTGAATAGATGAATACCTTTTGTTTGCCTTACTGGATAAAAGAAAGAGATTACTGCCTTTTGGTTTCTTTTAAAAACTTTCTCCAACCTTCCTCAACATTTGTTCTCGCTGGTTCCCTGATGTAAACTCAATAACAAAAAAGTTTCACACTGCGTAACTTTTGCAGTGCACATATATAAAATTTTCCGAAAACATTTTATTTAAAAAATTATAACACTTAACTGGGTAAACATAGATAATTCAAAGTAGGCAGGTAGTAGCACTATAGTTTACTCTACCTAAGAAAAAAATATAGATGCATTCTAGCAGTTAGTTTGTTAGTTAGTGCGTTATGAGTGTAGAAACAGCAAATATCGGACTTCTATTGAAAAAAACGTTTTCTGAAGAAATTTGGACCTATAGAAATGTATAATGACTCTGAAAAGAATATAACCTGATAGAGAAAAAAAATTTGCATAGGATAATGTGTTCAAACCTGAAATTTATAACAAATGAATATTTATACCATGCTATTAGGAATCTGGCAACAGAGCAAGGGTAGAAAAGGACGCGGCTAATGGCAACTTGTATGCGCTAGATAGAGACAGAGATGTCCCATTTAACTCCATACTGTCTTCTAAGAGTGAAACGCTATATAGAATAGAAATATACCCATAGTTTTTATCATCCTTTTAGACAACTTCACTGAGACAGGAAACACACCAATATTTAGCCATTCATTTACACAGTATGTTAAAGGTTCACCAATGTATCCTTGATTTAGCAATGTTCCATCTAAGTTATTTTTACAATATGCCCTCTCAAATTTATGCACTAGTTCCTATGTCATTTGAAGACACAGAAAACAAAGACAAAGTGCTTTTATGACCTTGTGATTATGTGATAATCTAATGTGAAGTTGTTACACTGGTTTAGTGATTTACTTACAGGATTAACGGAAGAAATGCAATATTTATTGAAGTTCACTGGCTCAAGTCCAATGTGTTACTTATATCCGTTACATTTAGTATTTTCCTTATTCCTCTGTATTTATTGCATTCTTGTTATTGGGAGCCACGTTAAAATTAAACTTGTGCACCTTGAGTTGAGATATACTAGCGGTTTTCTTACGCCTTTATGACAAATTTATGTTCGAGTTATAACCACATATTCTACGTTCTTTTTTTTTCCCATTCTGTCTCTCTCTGTCTCTCTCTTTAATCAGGTAATTCCTCTGTACACCAGCCTCTAATTGGAGACATTTGACTGGGTTTTGATTTGGTGATACATTTTAATAGGAAAAAACCTGATGAGTTGCACTCATATGACTTTCTCTACTCTTGTACTAGCTATTCTTACAAACTCTTATTCCTATATCTTCTTCATATTTGTCCGGCTAAACATTTACAGAAATGACCTTATTGCTTATTTCCTTGTAGGTGCAAGGGGATAATGGGAATATAGTAGGTTTTGAGCGATGGTCAAATCTTTTAAAATTGGTTGCTATAAGAAGGCTTTGCTGTTCCGTTCTCTTTGCACAACCAAGATAAAAAGGCAATAACGACCTCCATTTTATAAAACTAAGTATTGTAAAACTGACACAAACAACAAGAGATATCTCCGAAATAGTTTAGCCCATAAACTGCATTTGGACATAACTTGTGTGTTTTAACACGATCTTCATCTTTTGCATATTAAGATGTGGTCGGATATTGTTTAGAACAGCTTACGCAAGCACTTGGTCAGAATTTCGGCGAAGTCCCACTCGGCAGTGTGTACGAATGGTCACGAAATTTGCCGAAGTTGCTGTGTTAATGCAGCGCTGCCAACAGCAGAATGTCCCTAGGAGTTTGTTGCCAACAGTAAGTTTGAATGTTTTTGCGGCAGTCGGCAGTATGCTGTTGACCTTCCTAGAAGCAAGTAGCGCAATGGCTAGGTTTATCAGTATATTGGATTTGGCGCCTGTGTGCTTAAATGAAGAGGCATGCATGCAATTCCTCTACGAGGAGGGCCGTAAATGGATTTTTTCTCCACTCGAAAATTAAAAAAAAAAAAAAATAAATAAATAAATAAATAAAATAAATAAATAAAAATAAATAAAAAAGAACGATAATTAATAAAAATAATATAAATATAATAATATTAAATAAAAATACAATAAAATAATATAATATAAAATAAATAAAAAAGAACGATAAATAATAATATAAATATAATAATATAATAAATATAATATATATAATATAAATCTAATAACATTAAAAATAATAATATAAAATAAAATAGATAAACAAAACAGAACGATAAATAGTAAACATAATAAAAATATAACAATATAATAAATATAATAACATTATATAATAAAATAATAAGATAAAATAAAATAGAACGATAAATAATAAACATAATAAAAATATAATAAAAAATATAATATAATAAATATAATAGCATTAGATAATAATAATATAAAATAAAATAAATAAACAAAAAAGATAAAGATAAAATAAAGATAGATAAAGATAAAAGATAAAGGTAAAAGATAAAATAAATAAACAAAAAAAGAACGATAAATAATAAACATAATAAAAATATACAAATATTAATATATTATAATATAAATATAATAAACAGAAGTATAATATATAGTATTATATATAAATAATAATATATCATATAAATGTAATAATAATAATAATAATAATAATAATAATCATCATCATAAGGTTCCTGAGAACCTTCAGCTAGCTTTGGATGATCAACAATATCACAAGAAAATCATCAAGGCACGCAAAGTTAATGTTTAAATGTTTAAATTCAATGTAAACTTCATGATTTGTTTTTTGTTTCCTCCTAATAAATAAATAAATTTAAAAAAATAATAATATAATAAAAATAATAATATAATAAAATAATATAATAATAAAGAATGAGCCAGCGTATCGTGGACCCAGTAACAAGGCAATAAGGATAATGTACACAATAATTCGCACTAGCGATATATCTGTGTGAGCAAGAGCAAAATAATGTACACAATGAGCAAAATAATAATGTACAGAATCCACAACAATAGTATAAGAGCAAAATAATGTACACAATGAGCAAAAAAATAATGAACAGAATCCACAACAATAGTATGCAGTTGCGCTAGGTGATGTGTATGTCTGTGGCGGCAACGACGGAGTGAGTGCATTTGTGTTTAATGTGTTGGCAACGAAAACTAGTGTAGTGTAAAAGGCAATGTTGGCAGATGTGAAAATCGTCTGCTAGTCATGCAGTGAAATCTAGTGGGCGATTTTGAAACTACTGTCGGCGCATGCGCAGTAAGTAAGCTCGAACTTTTAATCTGGCTGGCAAGTGGAAAGTGAGCTGTTCTAAACATAATTCCGGGAAATCTCGGCTTCATCATTTTGGGACCAATTCAACACTTCAACACACTGGTTTGTGCATGTAAATAGCCCGGGCACTTTCGCTTTCGCTTTAATGTTTAGAGAGCTAACGCTTGTGATTGGCCTACTCTCGCGCAGTAAACACAGAAGGACAAGTTTGTGTTCTCAAGAAGCACCGTTACTGTGTTTGTTTATGTACTGAGCTAGGGAACGTGACACCAGTAGTGTTGCCAGCTTGTTTTCCACAAAACTAAAATATCTCCCTAGGAAATGGCCAGAGACAAAAAACTTAAGATACAAAATGAGTTCCAGATATCGAGATCTACTCCTGGTTTAAATAAATGTAATGACTTCCCTTCCACCCGATATACAGGAACATCTCGTATATAGGGACGGATGTGCGTGTGTATATACATGTATACTAATCCCCAACACTGTTTAACCGCTCACTGCCTTTTTACTATGCAATGTATTGCATTCACATGGCTTTCTGAGCTCACTTTTCTTTTATGAAACACAATCACACTTCTTTCTCTACTCCCTCTTCTACAAACAAATCATATAATTTTCTATATGGCAAATATAAATGCAATGTCTTACATTCACATAGGTTTCTCTTCTTGTAGTATTTGGAGTTGCTTAACAGGGCTTTTGTATAGCGTTTCCCCGGTGTTCTTATTTATTTATTTATTTTGTGCTCTTTATAGTATGCCAAAATTTTAGTTAACCATTTATTAAAACGTAGTAATTATTATGCTTTAAATGTTTCCATAGAAACATAAGACTACAAATTGTAGGGGTAAATCGTCAAACCGCGGACCACGCTAGTGTTACTTCTAAATTAGTCAAGAGATAACACAACTTGAAGTGTAGGTTCCTTGAACACAAATGCTGCAGTTAGGGTAAGAGGATTTCACCTGTACACAGACGAGGAACTTCTTGACCAGGGCAGGTGTGAACTTGGCGAAGTGTGCAGGAGTAGCAATAGAAGCATCCAGGATATACACGTCACCAGCGACACCAACTTGTTCCTCCTTGAGACGGATGTCCCCTATCATCATCACTAGCTTCATGCCGTCGGCCACGTGTGGAGTGAATACCACATCCTTAGTTCTGGCTCTCATCACTATAACTCGACACCCATTTGGGGTCAAGCCAGGCAACGGTGGAAGATGCCTGCAAAATGACGAGTAGTTTAAAACGGCGAACACTACAAAACAAGCGTGTCTAGACCATTAGAAGGGATTTTAAAGGAATAATGAAGGGATAAACTGTTATTGAAGGCTATGAGAGATATGGAGAAGAAGAGAAAATAATGTAAATAATTTCTGGAATATGGCAGAAAGAGACTTGAGGACTAGAAATACGGAAGCCGGTCCAGATAGATGTGCAGTGCAGTAGCTGGGAATATGGAACCTAGCTCTCAATTAATTGTGCAATTATAATGAACATTTAGGTATGTCTCAGTTGTAGGATTCCAATTATAAATGTATGTGCAAAATTAAGAAGCATTTCTCTACAGATGGGGAAAACATCGTATATGAGGTGTGCTATATGTTTTGTTTTTGAGACACTGAAGATGCATATTTTCATATATTGCAACAGGTTATGAAAATAATACTGGTTATATATACATGTATGAATGATATAGGTACATATAATTAAATTTTTTAATGTATTGTCTGTTTTATGTATCTCAATGTGTAATTTGATAGCTACCCTCAATGCAACGGATTGCTAAAATAATGTTTATGTATAAATAAATAATTGAATTTACTATGTAGAATTCAATTGTTTATTATATTGTCCCTTTTACATGTATCGTATGCAATTTAATAGCTACCCTGTAATCCTGAATGTAATTTCTATAGATACACGTTTACTTTGTACGCCACTGCCCTTCGTCTGATTGAGTGCATACAGCAGACACCTTTGTTTACATTGTCGCTTCTGGTATTTGGTGGGTTTTATCCATGTACACTAAACTTGAAAAGTCAGGTACAAAATGCCTCGCTGGCAATAAGACATCTTCAGTGTTCTATAAACAGATTGTAGACACTTGGAGAAGGGCAACATATATGGATGTGAACAGATAAAGGAAAGCGGGAAGGTATTGCTTGGGTAACAACAGCAGTAAGGTATTAAAGGGCCCATGTAACATGTAAAGGGACTAATGCGTGAGGTTACTGTACAAGCCATAGGTGTTTATTTTCCCCGAAAGTATGAAGCAGGTTGTGGGGTGAAAGCAGAGCGGGCAGTCCCCGCGATAACAGATGTTGAAGTCACTCACGAAACGATTCCAAATGGAGGAATCAGTTGCGGTTCTTACTTACCCAAATACCCATTATCTGTGTTATCCACAACTTATGCATAGAGAAAGGAATAGTGGATATAATACTAATTCTTGTATTTCCAGAACATGCATCGTTTATTTTAATGTGTAACTGAGTTCGAATGTTTTCCACAAGGCTAATGACCCCAGACTACCTGGCCATTCAGTCAGATATTAAGTATGATTACGTGGAAGCAAAAAGGATGGTCTACACTGACAGGGATTGTTCATTTCCTGGCGTAGATACGACCATGTAGAAAACATCAGATAGTAATTTACGTTATTCGTATATGCATTAAGATACCAATTATCAAATATTCTGCGCTGACACCTCTGACAACAGCTGGTATGTAAATGCGATCTACTCACGCTAAGTTAAGGATCTCCTGTAACTCTGGTCTGGTGACATCTCTGTTGCTGAAGAACTCTGGCACAGCTGCTCGCATGGTGAAGTACATATCCAACTTACGTTTCGTCTTTTCCAAGGAAAACTTGCAACCCCGCAGGAAAGTCATAATGCGCTGGTCATCTGTAAGAAATTTAATTACCTTGTTACAAGAAATTGCAATTTGTGTGCTTGTTGTTATAATGCTATATGTCATGAAATATAAACTAGATATTACTTATGGACCGTCTTTAACTTGCTATCATTCTCAGAGTCCCACTCTATTTTGGGAGTGAACCGCATAATTATGTTCTGACGCCTCTGTATAAGCCTTTGAGGTTGTTTTACGCGTGTAAATCTAAGCAACGAGGCCACGGGTTTACTTTACCTTCGGCGGAAGCCATGCTAAGCATTTTTACGCCAGAAAAAACACACAGCGCTTCGCCGGGTCTGAACCCGTGACCTCGGGAATCAGAATAGTACCACGGTATGCTGAGTAATACGGTATCACCAGCTAAATGCGCAGCAGACTTCCGCTAGTAAAATGCGCAACTGCATAGCCGCTTGCTCTGATTGAAATGACAGTGTTTATGAGAACTAGTTTACGGAATCATTTTAGAACACTGAAATATTTAAATGAAAGTTTTAATATGAGTCACCTACGTTCAGTAGCAGTATATTTTTTGGAATCAAAATGTAGTAAAGACGTAATTGAGAGTAGTTTTTCTCAAATCAGCTGTCTAGACAGATTTTATGATCATCACTTACCAACTACCGTGAATCAGAGAATAAAATCCTAGCTTCTTGGACGTAATTCTTCCGAGGTATTAAGTCTGAGAATTATGCACGGGATATTAGCGTTACATTAAGCGCAACGATGATCAGTGGAAATGAAAGTGACAATAAAGAGGCGGTAGAAGAAGTAGGGGAAGAAGAAAGGAATTTAGATAAGAGACCAGCAGAAATATGAGGATTATGAGCTCTTTTCCTGTGCTAACCATCTTATTCAGCAACCAGATCAATACAACTAGAGTAACACAGGCACAACTTCCCAAAATATGCAACTTTTAGAAATGTTGGCAAGCTATGTAGCATATAGATTAAGAAAATCAGAACCAGATGCAATTGCTTCGTTGTATGCGACATATAAAAACTACTTTCCTGCAGATAAATCGTGGCTTTCGTCGCTTTCAAGGGGAAGACTAATTAAACGAACTGAGCATCGGCTTCACTCCGTCATTTAATATTTTAAACAATTGCTCTTTAAGCTTTAATAATTTAAATCTAATGGTTAGAGCTGAGCAAAGTTACCTGTTATATTAGAGATTTCTTTGATACGGAAAACGTGCATCTGTAATTTCAGGCACCCATTATTGTCATAACTAGCCTGAAGATTTCTTAAGTGCTAATGTCAGAACGAACAGAGGCTAGGTTGCGCTGCAACTGGACTATAGGCAGTGTGTCGGAGGTTCCACCCCGTACCCCCACCCTGTACCTTCTGAGTTCACATACATTGCACTTTGTTCTGCTGTCTACAAGTGCCGATTCCATGTCGCTTTCTTTGGCCACTTTGGCTACATACAATATATTATATATTATATGCACAAATACAATATGCCTAAATCACGCAAAGAGCAAATACAGGAATATATTAAACAATTCGATTCACAGTATTTTACTTTTAATGGTGATATAATAGAATGTAAACTCTGTCATTTAGAAATGGGAGGGAACAGACGCTTTAACAATGTACAACATTGTCGTAGAAAATGATATTGCCAACAGGCGCATTTGGTGGGTTCAAATGAATAGGGTGAAATTATGCCCTCTACCTCATGTGCAAGCACACAATCTGACCTTTTTGCAGATTTATGCAACGTGATGATACGGACTAATATGCCATTTAACAAATTTCACAATCCATGTCTTAAAAGTTTCATGGGAAACTACACAAAAAGAACCGTACCAAATGCAAGAACAATACAAAGCAGTACTTAAAAGATGCATTTGGAAATGTATTTTATTATATTAGATGTTCTGCGGCTGATAACTTAATTTGCGACGCAACAGTAATTTTTCACGATATAAGGAATATCTTACTGCAAATCGTAAGATACTCACCTTAAGTTACGTCAAGAGCTGCGTGACGATTCATTCCAATACTTACATACGCAGGAACAACTAACAAGAAAAATGTAGATCTTATCGAATATTTTATCACTAAAGATACGAGCTATAATGTTGAAAATGCATAGGATGCATTGTATATTAAAACGACAATTGTGTTCACACTATACCAAAATTGTATTGTGAATATATAACAGCACAATATATGTTGCATGCAGTAGGTCCGGCGCTGATGACCTCGAAGTTGAGCGCCCTTAAACCAAAGCAACCAACAGCAGTAGGTCCGGCGCTGATGACCTCGAAGTTGAGCGCCCTTAAACCAAAGCAACCAACAGCAGTAGGTCCGGCGCTGATGACCTCGAAGTTGAGCGCCCTTAAACCAAAGCAACCAACAGCAGTAGGTCCGGCGCTGATGACCTCGAAGTTGAGCGCCCTTAAACCAAAGCAACCAACAGCAGTAGGTCCGGCGCTGATGACCTCGAAGTTGAGCGCCCTTAAACCAAAGCAACCAACAGCAGTAGGTCCGGCGCTGATGACCTCGAAGTTGAGCGCCCTTAAACCAAAGCAACCAACAGCAGTAGGTCCGGCGCTGATGACCTCGAAGTTGAGCGCCCTTAAACCAAAGCAACCAACAGCAGTAGGTCCGGCGCTGATGACCTCGAAGTTGAGCGCCCTTAAACCAAAGCAACCAACAGCAGTAGGTCCGGCGCTGATGACCTCGAAGTTGAGCGCCCTTAAACCAAAGCAACCAACAGCAGTAGGTCCGGCGCTGATGACCTCGAAGTTGAGCGCCCTTAAACCAAAGCAACCAACAGCAGTAGGTCCGGCGCTGATGACCTCGAAGTTGAGCGCCCTTAAACCAAAGCAACCAACAGCAGTAGGTCCGGCGCTGATGACCTCGAAGTTGAGCGCCCTTAAACCAAAGCAACCAACAGCAGTAGGTCCGACGCTGATGACCTCGAAGTTGAGCGCCCTTAAACCAAAGCAACCAACAGCAGTAGGTCCGGCGCTGATGACCTCGAAGTTGAGCGCCCTTAAACCAAAGCAACCAACAGCAGTAGGTCCGGCGCTGATGATCTCGAAGTTGAGCGCCCTTAAACCAAAGCAACCAACAGCAGTAGGTCCGGCGCTGATGACCTCGAAGTTGAGCGCCCTTAAACCAAAGCAACCAACAGCAGTAGGTCCGGCGCTGATGACCTCGAAGTTGAGCGCCCTTAAACCAAAGCAACCAACAGCAGTAGGTCCGGCGCTGATGATCTCGAAGTTGAGCGCCCTTAAACCAAAGCAACCAACAGCAGTAGGTCCGGCGCTGATGATCTCGAAGTTGAGCGCCCTTAAACCAAAGCAACCAACAGCAGTAGGTCCGGCGCTGATGACCTCGAAGTTGAGCGCCCTTAAACCAAAGCAACCAACAACAGTAGGTCCGCGTGGTGTACAATGTTTGCACCGTGTATATTACGTACGGTAATCGAAAATATGTAAACATAGGCAGTATGTGCTCTACAGTTGATAGCATTGTCATGCTGTAGTTGTTCATTCACCCAACTGTACGCTTGTTATGATCACCTGATGGTGCCCCCTTCCATATCTGTGACTCATAGCCACGGCTGTTTACGTATCCTGTGGCGGATCTAATGCTTTACGTGTACACAACCTGAAGGAAACTGCTTACAAAATCCGCAGCCTCGTGATTGATAACGATGACCACGGCTGTGAGTACCTACAGTCACATACACCGCATGACGTCACGGAGAGGGTGTGCTACAGGGAAACCTACCGTATTACTCAACATACCGTGGAGTGCCGTAGCCCTAGACCACATTGTTATCTGGAGAAAGCATACTCCAAACAAAACCTTACATAAAGATTTCAACCTTGTGGGCGAAACTCAAAGTGAATACGTGCCTGAGGCAAACGGTAGAGAAATTAAAAGAAGTCTACCGATATCATTTATTTTTATACCACAAGGACCCATTTTCTAGTTACTTCGTCTTTGTTGTAGATGGATGCAAACATGCAGGGTGGAGGTGATAAACTGGATACCTAAAATAAGGAATGAATGTTCCATACGTTTCGTTCGAAACTGCGTCGAACATCATCAATGGTGTGACCGCAGTACTCTGCTACTTTCGGCGAACTGATCGGAGCCGTTTGGTTTTACAGGTCTTATATTATATTCCTTTTGCGTATGGAATATTTCGAATATTAAGGTAATTGAATAATTAATTCCCCCAAAACTATAAAACATTGTGCCAGAGTCCCTTAACGTTATTTAATTCTCTGAAATTATGGAATAAATTAATCTAATGCGGGAGGATCGTTTATATTTAGTTATATTTTTGGACGTTGGTAGCAGATGAACCTAAAAAAGCACCTCGTGAGCCTTAGTTTGCCAAACGCTGCTATTAGCATAAAATAAATCATGATGTACGTACCCTCAAACTTGGGGAGGTGCGGTTGTTTGGACAGCCACTCCTTGATATGCTCCAGGTCACTCTCCCTGGTTGATACATCTTCATTCAGCGCCTTTCTAATCCAGCACTGCATCTCCGGGCTAGGCTGTATGAGCGTCATTATGCTGGATCTAAACACACAAATACAACATAATAATATTAGTAGTAGTAGTAGTAGTAGTAATAATAATAATAATAATAATAACAACAACAATAATAATAATAATAATAATAATAATAATAATAATAATAATAATAATAATAATAATAATAATAATAATAATAATAATAATAATAATAATAATAATAATAATAATAATAATAATTAATAATAATAATAATAATAATAATAATAATAATAATAATAATAATAATAATAATAATAATAATAATAATAATAATAATAATAATAATAATAATAATAATAATAATAATAATAATAATAATAATAATAATAATAATAATAATAATAATAATAATAATAATAATAATAATAATAATAATAATAATAATAATAATAATAATAATAATAATAATAATAATAATAATAATAATAATAATAATAATAATAATAATAATAATAATAATAATAATAATAATAATAATAATAATAATAATAATAATAATAATAATAATAATAATAATAATAATAATAATAATAATAGTGGCATTGTAGTGGCATTTTGAAGGTCAATGTTCCTATAGAAGAGAAACATTAACCATCAAACATGTATCATTCTCGAACATAACTAAAAGTGCAGATAATTCAGTTGGTTATATTTACATATGGTGAAAGGGATAATTATAATATTTAGTAGGCACATTTCTTGACAGATGATATATTAGATTGACAACACAAATCATGATATCTTTCGGATGGTATTACACTGTGAAACTACTCTACGGGTAGTTAACGATAAGCGATAGCAATGCCTATGGAACGAACGACGTCATCCTGTAACCGTGTTTAGTTTAGTAACCGCTAGTGGGCTGCCTAATAGTTACTGCCTTTGTTACTTTTGCAACCATTACATTAAGGTAAGCCTTACAAAGTAATCTTCTGCTCATCTCTATGATCTGGTGTGTCAACTTCCTCCCGGAGGTCGTACAGGCACAATAGGCCAACTCCTGGTGAGTGATATTTGTAAAGTTTATTATAATACAGAGTGATTTATGCAGAACTGATACCTTTATCTTTAACTATTCGGCTTTAAATTGACTCAATGAACAGTTTTAATATCAATTTAAGTAGGATGTTTGGTAGTTTCGATTCCTTGCGATGAAATTTGCAGATTTTTATTCTTTATTCAATATTTTTTGTCTTTTGTCTTACTGCTGGCAGTGGTTTTCAATATTTTGTGGTAGTCACTGAAAATGGAGTACAGCTTAAATCAAGAGCTCTTCAATACTTCAATCTTCCCCCAAAAATTACTGAAAATTGGTAAACAAAATTGGAAACAACTGGATCTGGTGTCTGCAAAAGGTAAACGTCAGTCATCTAGGCTGCTCGTGCGACTAGAGAGGTCACCCCGAATGACAGTCATTTTTCGCAGGGAACCGGGTACAGCTAGCAATGTGTCAGAGACTTGCTGAAACTGCAGGTCTAAAGCCATATCAAACAATAATACAAACAACAAAATAACGAGAGGAGAATAAACATCTATGCTTCTCGTCACAGGAAATCGAACGTCCCGAAGATACTCCACCATTTGACATTGAAAGCTAATCAATAGGTAAGTGAATTTACAGCCAAATAACAGAACAAAGAAATATATCAGTTCTACACAAATCTAGAAATGATGATGATAGTAATAGTAATATAAAACATATTTGGAACCCATAATTATGCCTAGAAGGCACACTAGCTGCAAGAGTATTTAATATATCTACGTAGAACAAGGACGGACTTCCGGAAAGAGCTTATTAGCATTCACCTGACATTCTTGTAGGAAAGGAAACTCTTTCCTATTTGCAATGTAGATCACACACAACGCATGCTGACAACAGACCCATTTGTACATTCCTTCTTTCAATAAAATATATTCAGTCGTTACCAGCAAGGAATGAAAGACGTAATGACAAATGTAGCCACAGAAGAAAATCTAATATCTCGCACTCACATGACTTTCCCTGCTCTTGAACAAACTATTGTTACAAAGACTTACTCCTATATCTTCTTCGTGTTAGCTCAGATAAACATTTGTAGAAATTATCTTATTGCTTATTTCCTTGAGGTACAAGGAAAATATGAGAATACAGAGCAGGATTTAAACGATCGTCAAATGTATTTAGCTCCTATTGATTTGGTCTTCTCCAGAGGTGCACATATTTCTCGAGATGTAAATTACGGTCGATTATTACGAACTCTTCATGCTAATGGAGCATCGATGTTTTCCATTTGTGTTTTTCTTCATATCTGAAGTGGGCCATATAAATTGTATTCACTCAAACAATTTTTGAAGGGCCGCAGTATTTTTACTGTGCATTATCTTAGTCTTAATTGAAGACTATTATGAATTTTATTAAAATCAGATTATTTATTACAGTTTCACGGGTGATCAGCCGTGTGAGGTTTAAAAACATTGAGCTTTCGGCCATTGTAAACTCTATGGCCTTCGTCAGAATGAAACAATTGGATTACATGCAATCGCACGATAAATAATTTCAGTGTAAATGGAAGCCTTAACTCTAAGTTTAATCTGTTTTAAGAGCTGTTGCTATGTGATGTCTTTGAAATATACTCTCTTTGCATACCTCAGAGATGAAAAGGAACATGACTTCCCATTCGAGAAGAGTATAAATGTTGCAAAATTGAAACAGATAACAAGACATATCTCACTGCATAAAAATGTATTTGACATAAATAACGTGTTTTAAGGTGATCTACATTTTGTAGTAAGATTTTATCGAACTCTTTGAAACAAAATTATATATAAAATGCAACGTAATTAAAAAACAGCATTAGTTAATCTAAATAAAATCAAACGAAGGATCCTGCTCCGTAAAAAGAGCCCAAATTCGATTTAAAGTTTTTCCCAAAGCATTGGTTTAGTTAGTGTACAATTATCTACAAGTACATGGATTTCCTTATTATGGTTTAACAGTTATGCAAGTCATTCAGAATGGAGAAAATTTATGAGAAGAATTTCCAGAAAATTCATGATATACATTTCACTTCTCATAAAAATGTCTTAAACACATGATATTGTAATTAAAATCTTAGACCAATTTTGAGAAAATCATAGAAATTAATTCTCACTGAACACGCAAGGGAAAGAATTCAGTTTGCTTTTACGCCTAAACACTTTTTTGTATTAATGTTCTCTTCGTTTAAAATATGACAGAACAATGGTGCTCAACCGAGGCAAGTTAGAGGAGGTTGAAATCAACCCCTTCCACTCACTGGAACAGAATGACGCATTTATCCGTGGTTACTGAGTTCCTGTGGTAGCACATTCTTACGTACAGGAAGTCAAAGGCGTACACATTCATATTCTACTCCTGATTAACCCACCATGTTTCTGAAGATTACTTTTTTTGGCACAATTTACCTTTCAGAAGGTCTTCAATATTTGCTGCAAAAGATGAAGTGCACAGTCTCAAAAGATAAGCAACGTGATTTTCACTTATCTTGCTGCGATACTCACTTTTAATGTCGTTCATTTTTGAAAATGTTTGTTCGCAGATATAAGTGGAGCCAAAAACTGCCATTAAACTAGATTCAAGCAAACGTAATCTCGGATACACGTAGCATTTTACTTTTTCCTTTCTTCGGAAATCTCCCATACTTTTATTTTTCTTTTCTTTATTTCCTGTCTGCAGTGTTTTGCCACTACTTTTTACTAATGTTATCCTACTTTCTTCCCCATAGTTCTTTTCTCCATGTAACCAACTCTTTACATTCTGTCATATAATATTCTATGCTTTCTTCTGCTACACAGTTCACACATCGCTTTTTCTGCCCCTCTTAGACCTTTAGATGTATGGCACCTGTTCTCATCCATGCCAATTCCTCTCTTCCTCCTTTACTGCGTTGGTCTACATATCTCCAAATTGAACCACATCTCTTGTTTACTTATTTATTCCACTCTGGCTGTGAGCTTCTTCCAGAAAACGTCTTGTTTCCTTTCTCTTTTATACATGTATCCCCCATCCCTATTTTCTTCAGTTTTGCTCTAACCCTGCCCAACATCTGCTTTTATTTTTAATATGTTTATTGCATCACTTGCCTCTTTAATATCTCCACGTCCTCCATTTTTATGCACCTGCACCAATATTTCCATTACTAGCCAGTTTCTCCTTGCTCTTTCTAGTTTCACTATGGCCACTTCTCTCGTTCTGATTGGGTTAGCCCATCACTTCCTTACAGAATGACCTGATGCTTTCCTTTATTTTCTCATCATCCTCTGAGCTTCCCCATACTTCAATTACATACATCATTTTTTCTTCTAATGTTCTAGTCAGTTTTGTTCACATTTCGTTATAAATAGGTATTACAATTGTAATATTGGGATTATCAAGTTAATGTACCACATTTTACTAAAATCTGCCAGTGGTTATTCTAACCTATGTCGTACGTGGCATTCCTCTCTAAGCACATAGAAATATTTCACAGCTGACGCTTCATCCGGTTCCATAGAGGTAGCAATACCTCTTCTGAAAATTAATGGCAATTTAGCTGTCCTTATTGATCGTTGTCGCCTTGTATGGACCCATGATTAGTATTCCATATAGATAATGGGCTGGAGCTGCTTAAGGAAACATGAAGGCTCCTGGAGACGATCTACTACTCACACTGGCTCTGTTGTCAACATCGAGATAATCTTCCCATCATCCTTGGTCTAAAATTCAACTGGCATGGGAACTAACACGTGTAAATACTGTTGTTGTCTTAGTTTGAGATCTGTATTAGAATACCCATCTATGAAAAGCCTGATATATTGCACTCAAATGACTTTTTCTACCCTTGCACAAACTATTCTTACAGACTCTTATTCCTCGATATACTTCATGTTAATCGAGAAAAACAAGAACAACTGAAAACAACAACCAAACAACTGAAACAAAATATAAGAAATGAAATCGGAAAGATTACAGTGGCTCAACATAACCGTGTG
This sequence comes from Tenodera sinensis, assembly GCA_030765045.1. Taxonomy (NCBI): domain Eukaryota; kingdom Metazoa; phylum Arthropoda; class Insecta; order Mantodea; family Mantidae; genus Tenodera; species Tenodera sinensis. Next base: position 40,951,842 of record CM060971.1, read on the forward strand.
AATCAGAATGTGTTCTCCCGATATAATGCTTGTTTAGCCGAGCGTGGACGAAATTTCCAGCGTCTTCTGTAAGGTAACAGTGTTATACATGCTTTAAGCGCAGAGTTTATGTAGAAGAAAAGCTAGCTGTGGCACCCGCAATCGCGCATAGGTGAAATGCCGCGCACCCATTAGGTTTTAAATGAAGAACCTGTATATTATATAAAATAAATATTATATGATAGATATAATAGAAACAAAACGTCTACAATGGTATGGACGTGTAAAAAGACTGACGGAGGAATGACATGGATAGAAGGGGTACAAAAGGCCATGACTTCAAGAAATTGGGATCCTGTAAAGTGGAGAAATAGGTAGGAATGGTGTTTGGTTTCCGGAACACAGCGTCAGCAGTTGTGAACACCGCTTTAAGAAGATTTATTCTGTTGGTTGAACTTCGTTTCATGTGCTTTAAGCAGTCAACACCGTGATATGAGAAATGCATTGGACTGGTTTCTCAGTCTTTTGATTTTAAAAGTTTCTTCCAGCGTCAAACTTCTTTAAGAATAACATGATAGGTCGAAGTAAAACCTGTGATTTTCAAACGTAATTATGTGCGTTCAGTGATTACATATGCAAAGCATTGGACCATATTACTTCCACCCTGGTATTACATGGTTACATACTCCTTTATTCATTTTTTCAATTTAGATCTTTATTATCTTTGTCACAATTTGTTCAAAATCATCTACTGTAACGACATTGAACAACTTCCTGTTGCCTTAATAAATCCGTAGTCGTAATATTGAGCTCTGGAATAATAGAGCCTTTGATGTGATTATAGTGGTGATGCATGTTATCAAACGGTATTAAAGACATTAAAACACAAATTCAATGTTCTCCTTCAGCTGGTTTCCGTTCTAAGCCAAGCTAAAAGAAATATAAAGCTTATAAGGATTGTTTACATCTGTAATTTTGTTTCAAAAAATCTGATGTGTTGCACTTACATGACTTTCTCTACTCTTGCACTAACCATTCTTACAAACTCTTATTCCTATATCTTCTTCGTGTTAGTTGAAATAAACATTTGCAAAAAATTATCTTATTGTTTATCTTCTTGTAGGTGCAAGGGGAATATTAGAATACAGTAGGCTTTGAGCGATAGTCAAATCTTTAAGGCTTTCAAATTCCGTTCTCTTTACTCGGTTAACATATAAAAAATTAATAACGATGTTCCATTTGACAGAAGTATAAGTTCTCTAAAACTCACACAAATAACAAGGAATATCTCCGAAATGATTCACTCTATAAAAAAAGTCATAAATTGAGTGTTTCGTCAAGATCTACATTTTTGTGCAGTAGGATTTAGTCTATCTCTTACAGTTTACCAGTTATTCAAAACTCATCCAGAGTAAACAGGACCACATAGGCTACAGCCAGAAAATTCAAAATATACATTTCATTTGTCATAAATATATTTTATGTTATTTTAATCAAAATCGTTAGAGTCATTTTCAAGAAAATAAACATTTTCGAAATATTTTACATGTAAAGTGTGGTTTAGGGTGGAGGAATTTTCTTCAAAATATTCGTGTCGCATCCTTACAAGACGTTGAACTTAAATACCAACTTTGGTTTATAAGTTTTCGTTTTTGAGTTATGCTGTCTACAGAGTGGCACACACACACACACACACACACACACACACACACACACACACACACACACACACACACACACACACACACATACACACACAATTCAACATCAAATTTTTAGGTGGAATACAATATATCCACTACTTAACTATACGCAGTAGACAAAGTAAAATTGTATGTGAAATTCTTGTCAAGTATCATGTTCCTCTTTATAACAAATAAGGAGAACTGTCACATAAAAAGGGTTATTTGGAGATGACAGATGTGCTCGAAAATCTTCGCCTCCTATCTTTAAGTAGTGCGGAAGTATTATTCACATATTTCATTCAAAAATTCCATAACTAAATTTCACCCAAACACAGTTTTGAGCTCTGAATCCAAGAAAATCATTTTTAGAGAAAGGCCTTGTGTATCTGTCAACAACATAACCCAATAGCATAAGTTTAACTCTGAAATATGTTGTAGAAAAATTTTCCATAAAACAATGTCGCCTGAATCCTTTTCATATCGTACAGCTTTTTTTGTCAAAGTGGCTCTTAACTCTTTTGACTGAAGTGTTGGTTAAAATGCCTAGGTTTACGTTATTTACACGACAAACTTATCTCTAACTTTCTGGGAACAGGCTCTGCATTGTTCCTTACTATGAGCATATTTTGTATTCATTTGTATAACTGGTAAATTATAAGAGATAACAGAACATGCTACACCACAAATTAGATCTTGCTAAACACATAATTTGTGTGCAATACTTATATTTTTACTTTCTCTACTGCATGCTTACACACACACGCGCGCGCGCATGTATATAATGTGTGTGTGAGCGCACTACCTTTCACATAGAACATTTTCCGAAATTTTGATTATCTGAAAAATAGCTCTAAGGATTTTGATTAAATTACCATATGTTGACAATATTTTTGTAACAAATTAAATGCATTATTTGAATTTTCTGGGAATAGGCTCTGAAGAACCCTTCATTATGAATGCCTTTTGAGAGAAAGTAGAAAGAAGGAGATGAAAAACTAGAAAAAATCGTTAGCTCTCCGTGTGTCTTGCGTAAACTAAGAAACCGTGCAAATGTTGAAGCTGTTTCGGTGTTATTCCATAACAGATGCGTAACTATCTTGTGAACAGGGAGAGTAGCGTGTGACGTAATACACTACATTGGAGAAAGTTGGTTGCGTCATGACTGAGATGCTTGGGGAATACGCAACGTTCCCCTGTGTAACAGCAACCATTAACCAGATGATGAGTTGTCCTTCAGAAGCACTCCTTCCTTAGACACTCGGAATCTTTCATGGCTATTAACTAATCGCGTGCTTCTGTCAGTCAGTTGGCATATAGCGCGGTACACACCATACATTTCGTTAAATTAATGCAAGAGAGAGAGAGAGAGAGAGAGAGAGAGAGAGAGAGAGAGAAATCCAAACGAACTTTGTCGTTATTATTAACTAACCCCATGGCACTGCATGGTTGCTGCACCCTACGCCTCCGTCAGTACGGACCTCTCTGGAAGAATTAGCGTTCTGAGGTCGATTTAGGAGATTGGAAACACTAATTGCCAAGTTTTTGTTAATTTACTTTCTGTCTGTGTCTGTCTGTGCATTACAATTTTGCAATCGATTTTAAACTTACTTCCCGATGTGCTAGATACCTTAAACTTAAACATAGCTGAGGAACTGGGTGACAAACAAGAAAGCGAATTAAAGCGAATCAATATACCTATACCTATAAAGAATTAAATAGGTGCGAGAGAGACAGAGAAAGCGAGTTAAAGCGAGTGAATGTATAGTATACAAATAGATATTTATATATTTAAATACTATAGGCATATAATATTTTAACAGGTTTTAGATTAAGTGTAAAAAAACTAAATGTCGTTTAGTGAAAAGTGACAATAGAGAAGGAAATAATAATAAAACCAACAGTGAAGTAAAGAAGGAAGAAAGAGAAAAAATAATAGTTATTTAAATAACAAATAATTATCAAATAAAAGTAATTTTCAATATGCAGAGTTTTAAAACGGATTCAAAGGTATAAAATAATTTCTCTTACTTTCATTAAGATTTATAACCCCATATAAATGTTGAAAGCTTGTGGTTGTTAACTTTTAATGCTGCGACATTTAAAACGAAAATCCTGGGGCATATGCAATATAAGCAGTGAAGAGTGTACAAAGTAGCTGTCGTTGGCAAAATTTATATCATTTGCAGTGAATTAAATTGTTAATGAGTTAGGTGAACTATTCATGCATCAATTGTCTATTGCATGCTTCTTCTTCTTGTTCTACAATCCAGGGATTAGGTTATTTGTCTGATCCGTTCTCACTCCATCATTCCCATCTCTTCCTCGGGCGACCAACATATCTTCTTCCTTGAGATTTGTAACTGCACACAATCTTGGATATTCTATCCTCGTTCATTCTTTCCTTACAATCATCCCCCGACTTAGCATCGTGGGAATTATGAGTAGTAGATTTTTAAGTGGATGAGCTACCAACACCTAGTACCCCCGACTTGGGAGACCAAACTTGCATGCGACCCACGTTTTAAATCTTACGAGTATTTTCATAGCTTTTGAAGGTTCAGAGTTACACATTTTAGGACAATTTGTATGAGTTTAGGAATCCCTATGGGGTTATAAATCTGTTTGGAGTTAGGAGAAAGTATCGTAATCTTTTTAGGCCATTTTAAAAACGTGGTATATTATTTTTTTATTTAAATAATTATTTTTCTCCATTACGCAGCTTCTTAATATTATTCCCAGGAACTTCACGAGGCCAATGTGTTCCGTTTTAGAGGTTCCAGAAGGAGAAATATCCGCATGACGGTACTGGAAATGGAATGTAGGTCCACTCGTTCCACATACATAAAAGCTGTTGTAATGCCACGATGAAGACCGTTTTATTTTATTATTATTAGTTTTGAAAAAATATAATTATTTTCATTTACAATTTCATTTAGAGTTCCCATTTTAAATTTTAAATACACTTGTCTTACACCTTGCACCTGAGGTTTTTTTTTTTTTTTTTTTTTTTTTTTTTTAAATCCATCCAAATGTTCCAAGCCTCATTTCAGAAGTACTACATATTTCGAATAAAGATATAATAATTTTAAAATTATTTCTATATATGTAGGAATCAAAAATAAAATGTGCAATAAGTACGGAACTTCGTCATTCAGCTTGAAATCTAACAAGGTTGCGATATGAATACGTTTAAGGAAATACTAAAAATCTAAACCACCGCTCAAATGGGACACTTTTGGTCCATATTTTTAGTTTGTTAAAATTGACCCAACTATGTTGATAGCAAGGCACGTGTTTAAAATACACAACCAATATAATGTATGCACATGTTGACATTCCTGCAAATAGCTTTCGATAGGCGACTTTTGCTGTCGTTGATATTTGGCAATAGTAAGCCTCATTCACCTTACGTCAATCGTGAAGAAAATCAATGAGTAAAAGTCCTCTGTAGTGGAAAACTAGAGCTGCGAGAACTTTTCCGACGAGAGGCGAGTTTTAACGTTTACTGGGCAGCCTTCATCCTTTCTTCGCCACTCCTTGCTCGCCATTTTGGATTCAGGGATGTATTGGTGGACTCATGTCTCATCACTTGCAACAATATGTTGCAAAACACTCTCCCCTTCTTGCCGAATTGGTTCAGAAGTCTCCAAAACAGGTCAGTTTTTGCTCTGGGTTAACAACTATGGAACCCATCGAGTACTAATTTTTTCAAAGTCCAAGGTGTTCATTGATAATGGTATGAGCACTCCCAATTGCCACGCACTTGTGACGTAATTTCTTCAACAGCGATCACCTTCAATAAGCTCTTGAACGGCACAGATGTCATCTGTAAGACTTGATCCTGGGCGTCGAGCACAACCTTTCCTTTTCAAGCATTCCTCGGCCGCCCTAGAACTGCCTGGCCCAAGTAAAAACTTGATTCTGGGATAATGTAGTGTCCCCAAACTTTTGCTTTAAAAGAATTAAAATCCGTGAGGATATAACACCTTCATTGGTTAAAAACTGTATAATAATGCGTTGCGCAACAGAGGAAGGAACCTGTGGTTCAGTCATGGCTATACTGACGCCAAGACTTATCAAATCAGCTAACCAAGCTGGTTCCACCCCCCTAACAGATTGATCTCCAACCCCTACTTCACCCCTCGGGTCTGCTTGCGCGGTATTCTGGCAAAAGTACCGTTTATATTTGAATTATCCTTGTATTATAATACATGTATTATAATTATGTACTGTCTTAGAGTATATAAGGGATTACTGAACTAGCTATGTATAGGGAAGTTCGTACATCTATTAAATATTACTCTCCCGTAATCTCAAATGTTATTAAAATATGTTGAAGCACCATTTCAGACTATAACCTGTTTCATAAAAACTGACATATGAAACTATGTCTTAGTGTCACTGAACTTTCACTGACATAATTCTTTTTCATAAGCAGAGAGGAACCTGTTTTAAGGGTGGCATCTGTGAAAATGACTAAAATCCACAATTTTTCTCACAATGATGTAAGAAATTTGTATGTCTGTGTAGCAAAGCATATCTAGTAGGTCTACTAAATTACATCTCTTATACAAGATAGTTTTTGCAAAAAAAAAAAAAAAAAAAAAAAAAAATATATATATATATATATATATATATATATTTTTTTTTTTTCAGCAAACTCTGGCTATGTTTCTATGATGTCTACAAACCCTACTAGTTTTGGAGAAAAAATATTGAATACCATTATAGTAATTTTTTTTTCAAATTAGTAATAATTTTGAAAATAAAAATTCAATACCAATTAAACTGCTCTAACTAGAGCATTTAAAGTACCAAATTTTATGAAGCAACTATCTAGGAATCTGTGTGAAAAAGTTCAGAGAAATCCACCAAGAATTGCACTAGAAGGAGGATTTTGAAGGTTATCAAATGTAAACAAATAGAAAACAAAGAAAAATGACTAAAGTTTGAAGTATATGACAATATATATTTGCTTCTTTAGAATTCCCCTGGACCACCTGAAGGTCTTTCAGCTAACTGCTTAGCTTCTTTTTCCTTAAGTTTTCCTATTCCTAACTTTTTTTAACTGATTTGGATGTACTTTAGTCTTCGCTTATCCTTAACATTACTAATTCTTTTGCCGATTGGACTTTGTTCACTATCTGCGACCCTGTCCTTTACACGAGGGTAAAGGACAATCTATATTAAAGTCACTAATAACTAAAGGCACTGCATTTTGTAATTTCTTTTTAGAAACAAAACGTCTTGTATAAATTTCAGGAAATATGACCACGTGGTTAACACATGTACACACAAAATGTTCGCCATACTTTAGCACTATTTTACCACGATGAATGTTTGCAGAAAATCCCGAAAGGTGTCTTTGCTTACATTCACCAAGACTGATTCGACCGCCTGATTTACACTTCAAAATTGTACGCGGTTTTGCTGCATGAATGGATTTCAGAAGCCACACCCAGCCGCACATGGACGTTTAAATCATGACGTAACATCGTTTTAAATGGCGATGCGGCGTAAGCGGCGGTAGATTTTTAAAATACAAGATACAGACATAATTTTAAGACAAAAACGAATAATAGCATTGTTCTTCATTTCGGCCTAAAGTCACCGGTGCCTTCCCTTAATTTAACATTACCGTGCTATTGGTTTTCATTTTAAAACCTGATGTTGGAGATATTCAGAGGAACTAAGTCTGTGGATCATGGGATCAAAGCGCGGAAGATAAATGCATATGTACTTCAAAGAAACCTTGAACTTCTCAACAGCCTTCCAATAAATGACACACAAACAATGTCTGAAGCGGAGTAAGATGAACATTACAAGGAGGGCCATTCTTGCGATGTATGCACTAAACGTGTCAAATGTGTTTGAAAATTGAAAATCGTTGCCTTTGTTGTAGGATCATTGTGAAGACCTAGACTTTACTATAATGGCAGGCCGCCAGTGCTCTCCTCTGGTGGTAAAGGATCATGTTATTAGCCTCAGCGAAGGTAAACCACTTAAGGATATCCTTGACAGACAATGACCTTTCACGTCACACGCTTCCGGACATCTTATCGAGCTCTCTCATCTCAGACCATCATGCATCGATTAAAGATCGAAAATATTATTAAAACAACAGGGAAGATAAAAACTAGCCCAACTCTGTGGATGGGGATGGCAGTCTACCCCTCAATCAAGAGGGTCGCAGTTAAAATATCGGGTAGGATAGTTACACAGATAAGGATTTTCTGTAGTTTTCCTCCTTATTCCGAAAAGTCAAATGCTAAGTAAATAAGCCTTTAAGGACCCCAGACTCCTTTGAGTAATATTTGACCCATTTCACTGATTTTCCGTCCGATGTGACCTAACAGGTTCAAATTAATATTATTATAATATAACCACGCTGTCAGTTGCCAGCATCACCTCAGCGTCAGCGGTGTGCCGGAATTTTGTCCCGCAGGAGTTCTTTTACATAACGGAGCTGTCTTTTTAAGCACACTTAAAAACCACCAGTCTGGGCCGGGTTTGATCCCACGACCTTGGATCAGTAGGCCAGCGTCTAATCAACTGAGCCACCCAGACTTACCAGTTATGTAAAACTCATCCAGAATGAAGAGGTCTTCTGAGGACATTTCCAGAACATTCAAGATATACATTTCCTTTGAAACAAAATAATTTTCAATATGTGGTAGCTTAATCTAACCAGCTTTGGTCATTGTTGATAAAATCAATAGTTTTGAAAAATGGTCCATGGAAAGGATACTGTGAATAGGGGAAACCGGTAAAAGTGCCAAGTGGCCATGTGGTTAAAGCAGCCATCGATAAGCGGAAGATCCGTGGTTCAAATCCCGGCTATGACATTCAATTTTTCAGTCCTGATTCCACCTCTTAAATATTGCCCACACACGGCTTGTGTGCAGTAAGTTTGTTGGTATGAATAAATAATAACTCTTCTTCTTCCTTGACACGGATTAGGCCTTCAGACCTGTTCCAACACTAATCAAACTGCTCTCTCCATCTCATTCGGGGTCGTCTGGTGTCTCTTCGTCTTTGAAAAATAGTGGTTGCTGCGGCAATCTAGAAGGTTCCATTCTCTTAACACGACCGTTCCACTTCCTCTGATATCTTAATTGCTTCCATATCTTTTCTTCCTTTACTCCTTCTCTTATATCTACATTTCAGAGTCGATCTTTTCTAGTACATAACACCCAATAAAAACCTTAATCTCATTTGATTTTTCCTTGATTTTTAAGTACCCATCTCTTACATGCATATTTTAATGAGAGTTTGGATACTATTCTATATAATTTTAATTGAAAATCCTTCCTCATATTCCTGCCGAAATGACTTTTCATACACCCATTGATTTTATTATATGTTTTGATATTTTCTTCCATTTCTGCCTTCCTATCAATTACTAATGTATTCGATCCCAAATATTTAGATTATTGCTCAATTATATATCCTTACGATTTTTCCCCACTACTTTTATTTTTTTCTCCCGAAGTTTCCGTATAATATTCTTTTATTACCTCATTCAAATTAAACAGATTTATGCATTTCTTCCTCATTCTCTGCCAGTAACAACAGACATCTGCAAGTGTATCTGTATCAATATTAATATTATTTAATGTGACTCGTTTTGGTTTTCATTTGGTTCCCTATTCTTCTATTATTTTATTCAGATATAAATAAAATAAAATGGGTACAGACCACAGCCTTATTTCAATCCTACATATATTAAGGGACCTTGGGAGTGAAAAAGTCCTGTCACGCTGGGGATTTAGCTATTTGCTCCATGCCCATAAAATGTTGTGTTACCTGCCAAGAATTTTTCCAGCATGTGCTCCATTTCTGTCACTTCAAATTCAATCCTTGGTTTCAAAATTGTTTAGCTTTAAAAAATTAAATACATAAAACGCAAAAAATATTCAATGTATCAAAACAAAGAAATGAATTACTTTAAAAGTAATTATTATTTCATCCTTCCAGAGATTGATTGTGTTTGTTGGCAAAATAGCGTTTTAAAATAATAAAACTGTTGTAATAGTTTAGTTTTGATGCGCATGAAATATTTTGAACACTAAGTTATTTTCGCATTGTGACTAAATTGAATATTTAACTCCCTCAAAACTATGTAACAGACTGCGCTGATATTTTGTGTGGTAGTTCATAACATAAACACCCTTAGCGTGTGCAATTAATTTCATACCTATGGAAATATAGAAAATTCAAACTTCAGTCCCAGGGTCGCTTAAGCATATAATTCTATCTTCCTTAATAATATTTCGTGATTAGTAAAAGTGAGTCATTGCAGTTACAAGACATTGAACTGTCTCCTGTAAAAGTTTCAGTCCATAATGAAATAAAAGGTCCTGAGTTCTGCACATTGGCGGAGTAGGTCTTTCCATATCCCGTTCGATTACACATCGATGGCTGTGGGTTCCGGACGTGTTTACTTTCTTTGGCTGCGTTCAGAAACTTTCACTCAGTGCCGTTAACTCAAGTCGGGCAGACGACATCGCTACCAACACCGTTAGTAACAAAAACCCTGACCTATTTCTGTGCAGCGAGACCATTCCACTTTCTTTGCCAGTGTTAAGTTTATGCATTTGTTGTATCTCGTCTGTAAGTAGAGTAAGCAACCTGTGTATCTGTAACTTCACTTTCTAAACTTAGTCATGCGAAGTAACCTCAAACTCCTCGCGAATCCAATTCCATTTCCCCACATTTGTGTAAGTCACCTCTGGAGTAGATCACACGATTTTCCCATTAAGATGCTAATTAAAAAAATAATAGCGCTGGTTTTCGAGTATGTCGGTTAGCCCCAAGATAGTATATTTCCAAAACGACTAACACGGAACGTTTTCATATAAATTGTAGCAAGCTCGGTATTTAACCGACTTTTTGTGTTGGGGTCATACTGTTGTCTCTCTCTCTCTCTCTCTCTCTCTCTCTCTCTCTCTCTCTCTCACATACACACACAGACATCGATCTTTTTCCAAAAGCCTGTTTTTTACTTTCTCCAGTAGCTATAGTAAGTAGGGGAATTCCAATTTTTCGAAAATTTTTATTTTCTCAAAAATAGCTCTAATGATTTTGATTAAAATGCCTTATGTTTAAGATATTTTTATGAGAAATAAAATGTATATTTTTGAATTTTCTAGCTTTAGCCCACGTAGTTCTGTTTACTCTGGATGACTTTTGTATAACTGGTAAATCATAAGAGGTAGACCAAATCACACTATGCAAAAATATAAATCTCGTTAAAACGTACAATTTATGTACAAATGATTTTTGTTGCGGAGTGAACTGTTTCGGAGATAGTCTATGTTATTTCTGTGAGTTTTGTAATATACTCTCCAAAAATGGAAGATCGTTAGTCATTTTTATATGTTAACCGTGCAAAGAGAACGGGATTTGAAAGCTTTAAAAGATTTGACTATCGCTCAAAGCCTACTGTATTCTAACATTCCCCTTGTACCTACAAGGAAATAAGCAATAAGATAATTTCTGCAAACGTTTATCTCAACTAACACGAAGGAGATATAGGAATAAGAGTTTGTAATAATATTTGGTACAAGGGTACTTAAAGTCATGTGAGTGCCGCAATTAGTTTTTAATTCAGAGAGTCCGAAAACGTGTATTTTCGGAGAGGTCTCGATATCCAATATTTTGGGTGAAATACAATAATATAATCCTATAGTAAATATATACCTGAAGTGTCGATTCGCATGAGTTCCTCGGCTAACTCTTATACATAGATAAAGAATAAGCGATTTTAAGAGTACTAAAATAACTACTTCATGTTAATCGAGATAAACGTCTGTAGAAATTGTTTAATTACGAATGGAAATAGGAGACTACAGTAGGCTTTAAGAGACAGTTAAATCGTTTAAAGCTGGTTGCTATGTGATGATCTTGAAAATTTCGTACACTTTGCATGTCCAAATAAAAAGGTGAACAACGAGCTCACATTTGAGAAAAGTATCTCAAAATTCAGACGAGTAACAAGGAATATCTCCGAAGTGGTCCACTCCACAAAAAATCCGATAGAAATAAATAATGTGTTTTAACGAAATCTACATTTTTGTAGAAATACTTTGTCTATCACTTTATGCAAGTCACCCAGACTGCAGAGGACTTTTGGCACATTCCCAGAAAATTCAAGATAAACATTTCGTTTGTCATTAGAATATTAAAATATTTTAGTTAAAACGCGTAGTTATTTTTGAGTAAATAAAATTTTTGAAAAATGTCTCATGCAAAGGGTAGTCTGGGACATAAGGATGTTTTTGAAAAGATACTTAATTTAAATCCGTAGTTTGGTGTTTAACCGCCTTTTTGTTATGCTATTTATACACTTGCATTAAGTCCAGTTTCTAAAAATTCTTGCTTTTTTAGATTCAGACAATACCAAAACATGTGTTTATGGTGAAGTATCAATAACGAATTTTTGGGTATAGTATAGTACAGCCGGCTTCTAATGTTTTCCGAGCGAGCGGGTGTAGGGAAAAGTGACGAAAAAATACTCTTATGAATTACTTGCGCCTGGTCCGCTCGGTTCAGCGATGGCTTCACCAGAGGTATTTACTTTTGTGTGTGTCCCGCTGATGTGTAGTCAGTGGGGAGCAAACAAGACGTTAAATACTCAATTTTATTCTATTAAAAATCAGCACATTCTTTTATGTACGTATTTAACAAGTAACATTGTTTTTTGTGGTAGTACTAACGGCATTTAAGAAATATGTTTAAACAATTCCTAGAACAAAGTTAATGCGTATAATGTACTCCTCGTTAATTGTTATGGTTATTATTAATTCAATAATTTAATAATAATAATAATAACAATAATAATAATAATAATAATAATAATAATAATAATAATAATAATAATAATAATAATAATAATAATAATAATAATAATAATAATAATAATAATAATAATAATAATAATAATAATAATAATAATAATTATAGGTAAACTAGTTCAGATTTAAGAGTAATAGACAAGAAAGCTGAGGGGAAAAACCTAGGTCGTAATCTATAGTGATTGATGCCCCATAGTTTTTTTAAACATGCTCTTTTGCGATTTGCAGTAGTTTTGTTACTTGTGTTACGATAAACGTTCATTTTCCTGCTATTTCCAACAAACAGTCAATTCAACTTCGATATGAAACTTCAGATCAAATACAGGATTTAATGTTCGCTGAATAAAACCAACTTGCAAACTTTACAGCGTACATGCATGTGTTTCCATGAATAGCTGAAAACAAAACGTGGTATGCTAAATTATTTAAAGGTTTTTAATTTATAATGTTAATGTTGTTTTCTTTACGTTGAGATTACTTTTTACGAACAAGTGTAACAGAGTTGGAAGGACTTTGGACTTACAAACACATTACGCCCCTCACCCTTGTAGACAGCTATGAGCTGGCAAGGCGACCTTTTGAGACCACCTGGCATAAGTAATAGATAAACCTCTCCTGGCTTCCTCCCTCGATAAGGAGCATGGAAGTCGGAAAACTTTTGACGCCGACACTGTACATCGTGGAGAAATTTATAAATGCATATGCTGCAGCAATAAATGGATGACATTGTCAGAATCGGGCGCTGATTATAACCACGAGGAATAGGGGGTCGGCACTGTACCTATTCCCCAGGTGGGCACCCCGGGAGGAAGGATGATGTGAAAGTACGAGCCGATAAATCTAGACATCGTAGGGGTGAGTGAGTGTATTGGGTTTAAGGGCCCGTCGACAACTTGGTCATTAGGGCCCTAGACATCGTAGGTAAACAGATCAGATGAGCCAAAGTTCCAGAACGAAGTTTCCACAATGACCTCGAAACACACAGACACCTTGGCATAACGTGGACACTCGAGGATATTTGAGCATGATATTGTAAAGTACGGTGTTTGCGTTGACCCAGGAACAAACAATTACTTCCTCGTGGGCGATATGGCGAAACCTTGTAAGACAAACACTGACCGAGTTTTCGCTGAGGCACTACGTGGGAACAAGTAACGACAAACAAAAGCATTTCCTTCGCAACTTGGACTTTTGAAACCCAGGCATTGTTTGGTTTGGCGTTCTGCTGCATGGAATCCAGTCAACAGAAAATTCAGGAGAGAGTTTCTTCTCAAAGCGCACAAAATTACTATCTTGGTTCAGGGAATTGGATTCTATTTCTTCCCATAGGTGTATTCCTTGGAGCAGATATACTCCTGTATACACTAGAGGCCGACATTCTTAGATTCGGCCCGGCCGCGGCCTCGACCGAGCCCGAGAAGAGGTTATGGTGATAACCTGTAATTGTTTTTGTGTAATTTTGTTTTTGTTTCTATTATTATTCTTATTATTCTTATTATTCTGATTATTAATTATTATTATTATTATTATTATTATTACTATTATTACTAAGCAGAATAATTATATAGAACTGTTAGTAAAGAAATTCTGAGAAAATTGTGCTTTTCTCGGAGACCAAAAAATATAATAAATAAATTATTCTGTTTGTCTTAATTTCCAAGCCCGGGCGCGGCCCGAGGGCTTGACCCAAGCCCATGGAGCCCCCTAGTATACACTGCGTTTTCATGGGGAACTGAATTCGATTTGAGTAAATCCCATTCTCAATAAGACCCACATTTCCATGTTGAATTCAATCCAAAATGAGATCGCTTTGGATATGCAAGACTCAATCATAAGTAATTCAAGGCTTTATGTTGGTCACTCGGTTTATGTTGGCAAACCTATAAAAAAGTGTTACTTAAGTTTTGCAGATAATGAATGCTCTTGAGAAAAATATATTGTGAGATTCTAGAAACAATAAAAGTTACCATTTTGGTGGATTCAAAGTTGTTTCCATGGAACAAAATTTCGATTCGATTTCACTTCTAAGAGGATCAGATCCAAGGATTCAGTTGAACTGATTCCGCGTTTTTATGCAGTAATGAATCCGGAATTCAAATCGATTTCAATTCCCCATGGAAACGTAATGGGTGGAAAAGTTGCTTGTTACATGGATAGTGGAATATATAGATTTATGTCATTGGTATGGAAATTCTTTGAATGTATAACACTCGATTTGATGGATATTGTCCCATCATTTCACTGGTGTCTGTTATACTACAAACAGCATTCACATAAAACTTAAGTTTTAAAGCACTTTTCTATTAGACTTGTCTTAATTTGCGAAGGATTATCTCTACAAGTGCAATCACTTAACAGTAATAGTTATTTATGCAATTTGTGCAATGGAGACAACAATATAAGCTCCCGAGGGGCTCTAATGACCTAGCTGTCGACGGGCCCTTAAACCCCAGTCACTCACTCACTCACTATAAGCTCCCGAAACAGCTACAGGACGGCATTGTCCTAACCACAATAAAATACTCTCTGGCAATATGCTGAAGTCATTTATATGGTAACTATAACATTTAAATTTGAAAGTACTAATAATATAAATTACATAATCATTTTAACTGTACCATATACTAACAAAAATTTTTTTTAACTTCTTTATGTATTCATTTAAAACACCTGTAAGTTATTCTGTGTCACATGGCAAAGGTCAGATTTAATAATATAATAATAAAATAAGGGCTATAAATTAACTGATTGCGACACGAGTATATATTTAGTGTGTGAGTGTCACAGTGAAAAGCTTATACACTTTTTGCATACAACGTTTCATGCAATTGTACCATTTTTTTTTTTAAATTAACGCCCTCCAACATTGTGTCATATCAGACGAATGAATGGGTGAAATGATGCTCAAATGAACCCGAGGTCCATGGAGCTTCAAGTCACCTGACATTCGTCTTCTCAGGGTAGGGAAAACCTTACCCGAATAACTTACCCTAAGCGAGATTCGAACTCGCAACCTCTTGAACGTGAGGCAGACACGCTAACCATCACGCTACCGAGTGTACCATTAAAATTCGCAAATATAGTTAATAGATTTCCTAATGAAATATTTTAACACATGAAAGATCACAGATATATGACGTAATGTGGTTGCTAAGCAGATATTTCATTTGTTTCAACACTTATAGAGGAAAATGGAAGGTACGGGTAAAACCATTGAAAATATTTATTGCATCCTTTCTTCTTCTTCTTCTTCTTCTTCTTCTTCTTCTTCTTCTTCTTCTTCTTCTTCCTCCTCTTCCTCAGGCGCTACAACTTTAAAAAAGTTTTGGCCATCTCACCAGTTTGTTTCCAGACTTTTATATTTTGTAAGCAACAGGCCAATTTTTTTATATTCATGTGCTTAATGTCATCAAGTACGTCATCTAGCCGTCTATTTTTGGTACGGCCCCTTAATCTTGGTATCATTGGGGTCCATTTATATATTATTTTAACTATTGTATCATCCGGGGTCCGATTTGTGTCCACCATCCTAATCTCAAAGCTTTTATGTGGTTAATAATATTTTCATTTTTGATTAATTCGTTATTAAAACGTATTCTTCATGTATTATCATTTTGTTTCACTACTCCAAATATGTATAGTACGTAATATCCTTCATTCAAATACTATTAGCTTTTGTTTATTTGTTTCGTTAAGGACCCAGATTCCACACACATATGTTACAATAGGTCTGGTGATGGATTTGTGTAATCTTATTTTTGCTGACTTAGATACCTACTCCTAAATAGAAACTTGTTAGCATTGAATGCTCTATTATCTAGAACTATTTTTCTTCTCTTTTATTCTTTATGTCATTGTTATTATTGATGATAGACCCAAGATATTTAAAAGAATCCACTTCTTCTAATTTGGTGTTTTCTATTATTATATCTTTAGTCTGTTCTTTCTTTGCAGTGCACTTTAAACGCTTAGTTATATCTATATTTATTGTAAGGCCATATTACTTAGACAGTTCTACCAGCTTTTTGAATGTTTCAATCAGGATAGCTTTACTATTCGTTGCATTGATTGTATCATGTGTTACATTTTGAAATAGGACAAGAGTGGTGAGAGATTATTAATTCCAGTAAATCAAACGATGCTTACGAAAAAGAATATGAAAAATCTTGTGGATAGAGAAACAAAAAAAAAAAAAAAAAAAATGACGGTTTGAGGTTTTCTTAAGGGCACACTGCAGAAAAGTGTCTTGCGACGGTGTTGACATTGCTGTCTTCTTGCCATGGTTATTGCGTCATTTATTTTCTCGCGGTGGTGCCAAAATAAGGTAATTTTATTTTTGAGCTGCTTGCAGTATCAAGGTAGCAGTGTAAAATCCCAATTTAATGTACAATTTCAGGAAATACCCCTTGCATATCTTTACCTGATTAATCACATCTAATGAGCTCTGTAAGTGTCGGCAAGAGTGCAAACAAGTTAAGATCTAGCTCTCTTCCGGGTTACATCGGCCTCGGAGTTGCACTTAAGGTTACGTTAGTCACTTTCCCTCACAAGGTTCGTGTAGTGGTCATGGACAAACTGTCCACATTGTGAAATTCTGCCGACGCTGCAACGCAAAACGTGGTTTTGACGACAAATACGCTCCAGTGTGCATAACATGTTTCCTCATTCATTTTCGCTTACGTTGTCTTTGATTTCGTCAACAAACTTGGAAAAGGTGAACCTGCCGTCATTACCAGAGTGCGACTTGCCTGTGTGAGCATTTTCTTTCTTACTATAGAATCCTAGGCTTTGTATAACAGATGGAAGATACTGCTTCTGCTATACGTTAACCAGTGATTCTACTGTATGACTGTAACAAATATGTCCAGTGTAATTATTGTCAGTAAAGGACCACTCTGCCGAAAAAAATCATTTTATTCAAAATTGTTAGAGCCAATTTCAAGAAAATCAAAGTTTCCGAAAAATTTTCCATATGAAGGATAGTTTAGGGTGGAGCAATTTTCATCAAAATCTTAGTGTCGCATCCTTAAAAGACAAGCTAAAATACGAACTTCAGTTTTTAACCGCCTTTTCGTTTTTCAGTTATTCTGTTCATAGTAAGACACACATAGAGACACACAGACACCTATACACACACGCACAAGGACCTTTTTCTAAAAATGCTTTTTTTTGGATTCAGAGAGCCTCAAAACGTATGCCTTTTGTATTCAGGGGGCCTCAAAACATATTTCTGGTAAAATATTGACGCCGAATTTTTGGGTGGAATATAATACTTCCTCTACTTTACTAAACGTAGTAGAGAGAGTAAAAATTGTTTTCTACAAATTTTTATCTACTAAATGACTAATCTGAAGTGGATAGAGGAATAATTAGATATTGCATTCCATCCAAAAATTCGATGTCGAGATTTCACCGCAAATGTATGTTTTAAGGTTCCCTGAATCCAAAAAAAAAGCATTTCTAGAAAAAGGTCCGTGTGTGTGTGTGTGTGTGCGTGTGTGTATGTGTGTGTGTGTGTGTGTGCACGTGTGTGTGAGCCTGTCTCCAACATAACTCAAAAACGAAAAGCCGGTTAACAACCAAAATTGGTATTTAAATTTAATGACTTTCAGGGATGAGACACGAAGATTTTGATGAAAATTTTTCTACCCTAAACTAACCTTTAAACGGAAAATTTTTCGAAAATTTTAATTTTCTTGAAAACGACTAACGATTTTGATTAAAATGCCACATGTTTGAGATATTTTTATGACAAATGAAATGTATATCTTGAATTTTCTGACCATAGCTTATGTAATCCTATTTACTCTGGACGACTTCTGCATAACTGGTGAATTCTAAGAGATAGACCAAACCTTACTACAACAAATGTAGATCTTGCTAAAATACACAATATATGCCCAAAGAAATGTTTATAAAGTGAACCATTTCGGAGATATTCCTTGTGGTTTGTGTGAGTTTCGGAGAACATACTGTGAAATGGAACATCTTTCTTCATTTTTTACATGTTAACGGTGCAAAGCGAACGGAATTTGAAAGATTTGACTATCGCTTACTGTTCGCATATTCCCATATTCATGATAGAAGAAGACAAACAATAAGATCATTTTTGCAAATGTTCATCTGAACTAACACGAAGAAGATAGGAATAAGGGTTTCTACGAAACAAGAGGAGAGAAAGACACGAGAGTGCAACGCGTCAGATTTTTTAGCTCCCGTTGCGCCTATCTGTAGTCGTTACAAAGTTTAACCTCCCACTGCTTTTAATTTTGCTTGCTTCTCTTTTTTGTATTTCCATTTCTTTTTTTAATAATACCTTAATAATTGTTCATACTTTTATTTTCTCTATTTTCTTGTTGTTATACTGTGCTTGGCATGTTTTGACCTCTTCTAAAGACCTTGGGAAGTGCATTATCATAACCACAGGTAGGCAGGTTACCACCTCTTGTGGTGATGTTTAATGTTCTACACGTGTTACACTCACATGACTTTCTCTACTCTTGTACTAACCATTCTTACAAATTCTTATTCCTATATCTTCTTCGTGTTAGTTGAGATAAACATTTTCAGAAATTATCTTATGTTTATTTCTTTGTAGGTGGAAGAGGAATATGAGAATACAGTAGGCTTTGAGCGATAGTCAAATCTTCTAAATCTCTCAAATTCCCTTCTCTTTGCACGGTTAACATATAAAAAACTGAACAACGATGTTGCATTTGACGAAAATTTGTTTTCCGAAACTGACACAAATAACAGGAATATCTCCAAAATGGTTCATTCTACAAAAAATTTTTGTGGACATAAATTTTGTGGTTTAGCGAGATCTATATTTTTGTGCACTAGGATTATGTCCATCTCTTAAGGTTTACGATTATTCAAAATTTATCCAGAGTAAACAGGACTACATAGGCTATTGCCAGAAAATTGAAAATATACATTTCATTTGTCATAAAAATATCTTAAACATGTTATTTTGATCAATATCGTTAGTCATTTTCAAGAATATAAACATTTTCCATGTAAAGTGTAGTTTAGGGTGGAGAAAGTTTCTTCAAGATCTGTAAGTCGCATCCTTAAAATATATATGAAACTTAAATATTAAATATATTAAACATATTTCCAGTGAAATCTAAACATCGAAGTTTTGTGTGGAATAGAGTACTTCCTCCACTATGCCTAGTAGAGAATGTAACAATTGAACACCGTAACCAAGATTTGAACAGCGATTTAATCTTTCCAAGTATAGCCTACACACGGCTTGTATGGAATAACACTTTAGGAAAGGTAGACGCTTTTGCAAGGTGTGCAATTTGCTATACATTTTGTAACATTTGTTTTGCTAATGAACCACAAACAATAATGTTAAGTGCTGTCAACAGTGAGTCTGATTTATCGGACGAGCTCTCATTCTTTGTTATTATTGTGCTGCTCATGGTTGACATGCCTTTCATCAGAAGCCTTTCAGGTAACGCACACCGTATGCATTGTTTGCTCTCAGAAGTCACTAATGTATTACATTGCACCAATGAGCGCGTCACTTCAGCAAATGAAACCAAAGAAGTCACAAATGACAGGCAGTCCGTACTCCATGTGGAGTGAAACACTGTGTTGCAGCATCTCCTGTTTTCTTTTATATTCTGCTTTCTCGTGAAGTAATGTCCATGCGTGGAGTGCGAACGCTTACTTGGAGAAAACGTGACAACATTGAAGGTATTTGCGAGTATGTATTGAAATGTGAGTGTTAATTCAAGACACAGTCTATTTGTGTGTCCATTCGACGATAATAAATTAATCACAGAGTGTCATTAACTCAGCTGCACGTTGGAAATATCGATTTGTGTACACTGCGCTGCAACACGACGTGGGATTTAGGCATATTGTGCTCTCCGAATGTGCTGAATCATTTTTTGATGGCTGTAAGAATTTTAAGGAAATGTCCATGCCATCGAATACTCTACTTTCGTGTGAATTCTTTTGAATACGTCTTCGCGGCTCTTTCATCCTTCAGTCATAAAGTGGAGAATTTCATTACTCATTTTGAATAGAAGATATGCAACGGATGGTTACATTCAAATTTCGGTTCTGGGTTCTAGTAAGATGAAGACACGATTAGTTTTCAGTAGGTTTCTGACGATAAGGACGAAGCGTTAGTTTAAAATACATATCTATGATTTAGTGCTTAAGCCATTAAGTCAGCTAATGAATGGGCTAAAACTAGATTAGAAAGGACAAATGAATGTTGCAAGAATATCATGCATTTTATGTGCACGATTGCCTTCACCCGTTAGGTTACACATACGGCAAATGTATTATGGGTTTGAGACAACTATATCTCCTTCTGTGCCTTGCATTTTAAGTCTAATATTAAAGCTGTCATTTTACTATCTTTGTCTTCACAGAAGCTTGAGCAGGGGAAGTCCTCATGTTTCAGATCTGTATAAGTGTCAATAGACACGAGTTTCAGTCATGATTAGAGTGAGCACTTGAAGGATTTTTTATTTCTTTTTTCATCTATGAATAGTGTTTAAAGTCTGCTCTTGCTGCATAGGGACGCATGGGTGGCGATAGTGATATACGAACCGAAATGATAATAGGAGAAAAATTTGGAAAGGAAGTTTCCAGGTCAAACCTCCCTGGCATTTTACGGTAATAAGGACTGAGAAAACCTGGCAAAACTCAGTTTGGGAGGACGATCCTGGCCACAGACTTTCATTGAACTTGGCCATTCATTAACGAACTCAGTCATCCGTGTCGGTAATGAACTACAGCAAACACTTCGTTTTATGGTTTTCGAATATTCTAAAATGTGTTCTGGCACAGGACGCCCTTCAGCATGGGAAGGGATGTTTCAGTTGTACAGTGAATGCGTGCAGCCCGACTACACAAACATCAAACATCCGTTTGCGAGCTGTTCATGAAGAACTCCCTCACTAACACCTACACATTCGACAATAAACTGCATTCACACCTTCTGAATATGCGTATCACGCTCACATGCCTGTCGCCGTACAAGTCTAAATCGTTACTCGTATTTCTCAGAAAACCAAATAATAATGGGAATATATTTAATAATATATTTTGTTAAACCTCTAAACAACTAACTTGTTTTTCTTCTTTATTGAGCTGCTAAAGCGAAATAAACGCTTGCATTTGCCAACTAACTCTTTATTAATGAAAAACAAGTGCTAATTTTGTATGAATGCCCACTCACTTATCCCGGAAGTGCTAAATCCTTGTCGAGTGTATGTCTAACAGGATGGCAAATAATTACATGTTGGATAGCGATATATTTACGGGAGACCGTAATTTGTAACGCTCGAAAGTGTTTCTCTTGCTTAAGTTCCACGGTCTGTAGAGTGCTATAATAAACTTGTGATTCACAACCTTGTGCTCCTCGTTGCGGGATGACTCAGTCGGTAGCGTTTTTAGTCCACATTCGGGAGGTCGTGGGTTCGATTCAAGTAGCAGACCTTCCTGATCCTGTCACATGGGGCGTCCCGTCAGAGGTATGGGTACGAAAGATCTACTATAGGTCGAGGTGATAAGCCCCCTTCCGAATCTTGTCATAGGGTCATAGATTGCTCATTGTTAGACTCTGATACAATCAAAAAAATATTCTCGCACTATTCTTACAAACTCTTATTCCTCTATCTGCTTTATGTTAATTGAGATAAACATTTGCAGAAATTATCTAATTCCTAATTTTCTTGTAGCTGCAAGGGGGATACTGTTTACTTTAAGCGATAGTCAAATGTTTTAAGAGTGATCACTATATGACAGAAATTGCGTTCTCTTTGCATGACCAAGGGATAAAAAATGAATGAGTTTATAGGTATTGTAAAATTATGCCAAATTACAAGGATTGTCTTCGAAATGCTTCGCTTCAGAAAAAGGATCACATAACGTAAATTGTCTTTTAACGAGATCTACATCTTTAGTATAGTAAGATTTTGTCTATCTCTTACGGTTTACCAGTTGTGCAAAAGCCATGAAGAGTAAACAGGACTACATGGCCTATAGCCAGAAAATTCAAAATATACATTTCATTTGCCATAAAAGCATCTTAAAAATGGGGCATTTTAATCAAAATCCTTAGTCATTTTTGAGAAAATAAAAATTTTCGAAAACATTTCCATGCCAAGGGTAGTTTAGGATGGAGGAAGTCTTTTAGTAATCTTTGTATCGTACCCTGGGAAGGTATTAAACTTAAATACCGATTTTACTTTTAAATCGTCTTTTCGTTTCGTTTTCGTTCACAGACACACACACCTAAACTTTTCATAATTTCTTCTTCTTCTTCTTCTTTTTTTTTTTTTTTTTTTTTTTTTTTGGAGGGGAGCACAGGGATATCAAAATATATATTTCCGGCGAAGTCTGGACAACTTTTTACTATATGTAGTAGAGAAAGTAATAAAATAAATACAATGTAGACATACCTATATGTGAATGCGATATGAAGATTTTTATGGAATTTTCCCACTTTAAAATACTCTTTAAGGTAGAAAAAGATGCTTATTTATTACTTCCTTAAAAATTAAATATAATATACTGCTTGAGATGAAGACTAGAAAAATAACATGCATGTTCTTTAAATACTCTGCTAAATTCTCTTCGCTTTTATTGAAATTTGTTTAATTGATTTAATTTTGTACAGGAGACAGACAAAGGTCTCCGAAACAAAATACAGAGCTCATTAAAAATGTAATGTACGTAAAATGAAATTCTGAGCTCCTAAGGAATTCCAAGACTATTGTTGCTGTTGTTGGTTTGAATCTGTTAATATTTTGATCACACATATGTCAACATTCTTTTGTTTCTTGGGAGTGCATGAAAAACATGAAGCATCACAGTTAACATATGTCAACCTGTTGTGTTTTTTAAAAAATATTTGACGCCATTGCAGACTTCTCAGTATGACTATGCGACTACAGCAAAAGATGCACTGTAAGCGCTTTGTCCAAAATATACCTATGGAAGGTACTGCTTCGGCCATATGTTAACATGATGAGTGCAACAATTATGTCCAATACAATTAGTCACGCCCGCCTCGGTAGCGTGATGGTTAGCGTGTCTACCTCACGTTCAAGAGGTCGCGAGTTCGAATCTCGCTTAGGGTAAGTTATCCGGGTAAAGTTTTTTCCGAGGTTTTCCTACCCTGAGAAGACGAATGTCGGGTAACTTAAAGCTCCATGGACCTCGGGCTCATTGAGCATCATTTCACTCGTTTCATTTCATTCATTGTTCCGATATGACACAATGTTGGAGGACGTTAATTTAAAAAAAAAAAAATTAGTCACAGTTTAATATTAAAATGTCATGCAATGTTTAATTTCAAACAGAGATTTGGCAATGTCACGTCGCGCGATCTCACCTTCGTTGAACGGCGGCCACATTCGGATAGAGTTTAAGGCGTTACTAACAGGGAGGGGAAAGGGAAAGGCAAGCGACAAATTCATGTACCAGGTATAAGTATTGCAGCTGCAGCTGACATTTCTGACAAGAACATCATTAGTTCTATTTCAGCCCGGTAATATACAATATTACGAAATTGTTTTATGTAAATGAAGAAGAGTTTGTGTGTGTGTGTTTGTGTGTGTGTGTGTGTGTGTGTGTGTGTGTGTGTCTCTCTGTGTGTGTGTGTGTGTGTGTATTAAAAGCAATTACTGGTGTTTTAGCTCGTAATGGATAAGTACTAACAATTTGCATTATTAGGATAAGCTGTCCCCTTATGTCAGCATTTTTGAAGCCTAAAATTCGTGTTTTCCATTACCTTATTTTTCTGCTTCGTCACGTGTAACAAAAGCCGCTGGCATTTACATAGTCGAAAAAATGAAATTGCTACAAAACGATTAAATCTGGGGAAACGAACTTAGTATTTTACATTTCTTAACCTGCCTCTATTAGGTAGGTATATTCCACGCTTTATATTTATGAAGTATGCACTGTAGCAAATATTTTCCAATTAGGGGTTTCAAAACTTGAAGTTACAAGACTTTACACAAAGTAATTATTTTGTAAATAGAGTCGTAGGAAATAAGTACAGTGCACAAAATTTCATCTTATTAGGGCAAAAAGGCCGGAAGAGTACAGGTACTCATAATTTAATCTAGAATATGTGATAGAAATGAAGTATTATATACCTACCCGGAAGCAGAGTTATAATTTCGGGGATTACATACCTATCTTCACCAAAATCCATTGTTCATATCTCTCATAATATAATGCTATTTCAGACACAAGTTTCACCAAGATACCGTAATGTTTGAGTTACACAACTGTGACGAAGCACGCCCTTTTTACCACTTCCATTGCTGAGATGAATCGCTCCTTTCACCTCTTTGTCTGTGCATTTCTGTCACGCTTTCTTCAACTAGCTCATCATAACGGTCAACACGATTTCTGACACTCTCCGTCGGTCTGTGACGGAACATTTTACAAGTAAGTACTACACGCATGTAATCTTATGCGAACCGCCGACTGAAAACATGACAACGGTTTATACAAAATACTTCGAATTAATTATTATTTATTTATGCCAACAAACTTATTGCGGTGTTTTTAAGCACACAAGCCTTGTGTGGGCAATGTTTAAGAGATGGAATAACGACTGAATTATTCAATGTCATAGCCGGTATTTGAACCACCGATCTTCCACTTATCGAGTGGCTGCTCTAATCACTAAGCTAGAATGGCGGGGCTCTAATGACCAAGTTGACGGTCATGCTGGGAAGTTAGCCATGGTAGCTTAGTGGTTACGGCAGCCACTCGATAAGGGGAAGATTCTTGGTTCAAATCTCGGCTATGGATTTGAATACTTCAGTCCTGGTCCCACCTCTTAAACTTCGAATTAATAATCATTATGAGACACGCTTTGAAGTTTTACTTTTTCTACAAGTTACCTATAAAAATTGAGCAAGCATAGTATTCAACTTAAAATTAGATACAAATATTTCTCCGAAAATACAACTTTTGAGGTCCCCTGAATAAATTGAAGTATTATTTTTGGAAAAAGGTACATACGTGCTTGCGTGAGTGCATGTGTATGTGTGTGGGTGTGCATATGTCTGTTAACAGCATACCCAACTTTGTACTTAAGTTCAAGCCCTCCAACGATGCGACACACACACACACACACACACACACACACACACACACACATACACACACACACACACACACACACACACACACAGACACACACACACACAGACACACACACACACACAATAATCATCCATCCCAATTATTTTCCCATTGAACACTGTTTTTCCCGAGAAGACATACTATAATAGGATCCTAATTTTAACATCTCAATGAGCAAAAGATTAAAAAAGTATCTATTTGGCCTAGATGTTATAACATGAACACTTTTGAGTCATTTAATAAGATAGTCCTGAAAATGACAGGTATTAACTTGAGAATGGCATAGAGTAGATATTGATTGTGATCATCATCATCGTCGTCGTCGTCATCGTCATCATTATAATAATAATAATAATAATAATAATAATAATAATAATAATAATAATAATAATAATAATAATAATAATAATAATAATAATAATAATAATAATAATAATAATAATAATAATAATAATAATAATAATAATAATAATAATAATAATAATAATAATAATAATGCAGGGTAAATTGGATGAGCATCCTCTCCAAAGGATAACCTACCATGACTGGTACGGAAGTAAGTACAGGGCACTATTTCTTAAGGGCGACTGGGAGTGTGGTGAAGGATTAGCCCTACTCAAATGTAACTGTGGTATAAAGAGAGCTTGACCTACATGAATACGTTAAGTAATCTGCATTACAATGAAAGAATCAGAAAATGTGGTTAGTTATATACAGTTGTTGACTTTACCGTTGCGGAGATCTCCAACGCTCCAAATTCCATCTTGGAAGATAGCCAAAGGGACCTTTAAAGAGCAAAGTATCGAAGGTTCTTTTTTATTAGTACGAAATTAAAGCTCCGCTAAGTGAAAATTCGGGGTCTTTAACCCATCACTGAAGCTGTTTTCACGGGTATGGGATTCCCTAAGAATCAAAATCTGTTCCTGTAACATGATTTTCCAGCAAATTATTTGTACGTGTGCTACTAGGAAGTAGGATGTCTAGATTTCAATAAATTATGTCCGGAATAGTAATTCTATAACTTTATAATTATCAGACATCTACAAAAATAGACTGATCACACCCTCCGCCGGTGTAAGAACCGAACCACAAGTGTCCACAGATGACAAAATACTAGTGATTAAAAATAAAGGTGCAATATTACAGGGGAAAATTTTGGAGTCTAAATTTCATATTAATGGAAAAAAGATCAGCACCGCGTTGAAATTCGAAACCCTACAAAGCTGCATCATCCCAGTAAGTACTTGTGTACGGTACGCAGAGTTAGACATACACAGCAAAATAGATCAAGATGATTCAGATATGCCAGCGGAAAATGGAGAGGAAGATGTTAGAGATCAGACTCATAGATAAAGTGGGAAACGAGGAGATAAGAAGCAGAAGTGGAATGGAAGATGTGGCTGAATGTGCAAGAACATTTAAATGGAGGACACGTGGCCAGAATGCCTCAAAATAGATGGGCTTACGCCACGACAGGCACAGGCAGTATTGCCTGATCCTTGGAGTGAAGATGAAGATGAAGGAAAATTCACAGGAACTAGTTCACACTCTGAATTCTATAGAGCTAGCCCCAAAGCTGTGAGAGCTAGCCCAAAGCCTATCTTTATGTTTATTACAGGTAGTAGTAGTAGTGGTAGTAGTGGCAGTAGTAATAGTAGTAGTAGCAGTAGCAGCAGCAGCAGTAGTAGTAGTAGTAGTAGTAGTAATAGTAGTGTGTATTTAGTGCATCTAGCAACTGTCAGGGCATATCAGGTGCCCCAATGTGCTGATTCTGCGTCCCCCTGAATCACAGTGACAAAAAGTCCAATTTAAGCATTGGGTTGTTCTAGAAAATGCAGCACTGAAGTTTATTACTTACTGCTTAATTTTTATTAACAGAACAATAGAAAACCCGGATTTTTCGGAGAGAGAATGTAAAGCTTTTTACGTTATCCATCGTCAATTTAGCAATTAAGTGCAAAGACAAGATATGCATGAAATAAACCATGAACAACATCTCTCCTTGTGCCTTTTTTATGAGTGTTATTTTTGTACTGTTACCTAGATCGCAGCAACGTTAATTTCATGGAAATCTCCTTTCACATTAATAGAGGTCGTGAAAGATCATTAGAACGCCTACTCTTATAATATTTCTATCTAACTAATGCATAACGCCTTACAAACGTTTTCCATGTGGTATGGAATAAATTTTAGTTACGCCGTCAGATTAATTGGAACCTGGAAAGAATATAAAAGGTTAAGTTTAAGTTTCATGTCCTCAAACCTCAACATCATTCAATCTTTGAACTATAAAAAGCTTTATAAAATTATTTTCTTGATTTTCTGATTCTATAGTTCATTTATTGTACCTAACGTTTACGTATTAGATATTGATTTCATATACTTATATAAACCAAGGCTTAGATGGCTTTTTCCTAAAATTTTGCACTTTAGTTTCAGACATGTAAATATATCATACGACAACTTAATTATGTTCGCTATATGACTAGTTTTAGATTAGAAAGGTTATCCATTTGTCAGGCACCATCCTGCACCCGAAACATGGAAAGGAAGACGGGATAAAAGGGAAATTATGGAAAGGAAATATGTAGTGGAAGCTGAGAAACAACCCAGAATTTGTCTACCGACCAAGTAAAACTGCGAAATACCTAAGGTCTGAGTACAAGGTCACAGCAGTCAAACAGCAATGCAAGTCTCACACGTTACTGCGGAACTATATAGATCAGTTGTGGGGTAATTAATGACATTTTAATTCTGATCATGAGGAAAAGTTGCCTCCTTCAACCTTCATTTAACTTCAAACGCCAACATTAAATTATTCTTCCAGTGGTCAACTTCTATACTGAAAGCGTCTACGTCTAGTAATATGGCGAAGTGTGTCTTCTCACAACATTTTAATCTTTCAACAAATCACGTGTCATGCCGCTTCTTTATGGACTATTATTGCGGACGTCTCTCTTCGCCTGAAATGGAATTTGCAGTCAAAAAGTCTGCACGATCAGGAAAACAAAAACAGCTTCTTTTAAGCGGTAGATCGTTTTAACCTTTCCTAAATGTTACAGCAACTGCATTAGTGATACTATCGTATGGGTTTATTTATGACCGACTTCTTGATGCTATGAACTGCGTTATAGGTTTCTTTAGAACGATGAATTTTAATTATAAGTTACTCTTACAGTAGAGTCCCACTAATTCTAACTAATTGGGACCGAATACTTCGGTAAATATCAGTTAATATCCAACACTATAAGAAGAACTTTAAAGACAAGAGTCGACACTCAATTGAGCTTCTATAAAGTTATGGCAGTACCGGTTTTGTTTTATGGCAGTGGATCTTTCGCTGTAAAACAGAAAGAACAAGAACATTATTAGGGTCTACACGATTAGATAAAATAAGAAATATAGACATACGAGAAAAATTAAATATATTTTCATACAACACAAAATGATAGAATATAAGAACAATTGAGAAACATATACAAAGAATGGACAACTCAATGACTCAGACACATGAGATCCAGGAAGACTATGACAAATTGAGGTCGGAATAGGCCTATTGGTCTAATCCCTGTTAGGCAGAAGAAGAAGGTACATTTTAAATCTCCTTAAAGCGTGCACGTTAACAATAAACCTTTTGAATCCCTTTACCTAGTTTTCAACACATTCCTCTGTGCTCAACAGAAACAGAATATGAGAACAACGTAATGAAAGGGTCAGAAAACCGAACAAAGAGAACAACAAGCTCGGGATTCGTATACTTCAAAGAGATTGCATAACATTCAGTTTTAATGTATGTATATTATGCACTGCTTTTTGGGCCTTATTTTGAGCTCTGATCCTACAGAAGAACGATTTCATAATCAGCTGTAGTATTAAAGTTAAGAATTAAAATGATAGAAATCTAAAGGCACATTTACCCCCCTTAAAATAGGAGGTTCGACTGTACTGTAATTGCTAACAAATCAATTTTTCTTCCCCGATCTATAAATTCCTATATATATCTTTATTTACTTATTAGTGGAGAAAAGCCTGTAGGGATAAATTCGTTTGCAATTAGTTCGTCTGTAGTGGGCCGAGGTGGGGGACGCAGCGGCTGGGCGGTAAGACGCGACTCTTCATGGGCTGTAGTGCCGGGGTTTAGGCTTAATTAGTTCAATGATAAGAGTGGAGCTATATTTAAATGATAGTATAATAGTAAAAGTAAATGATTAAAAGCTCACAGATTTAAGGATCCTATTTACAAAATCCACAAATTTAAATATCAAATTTTAATGCAGCAATTCGAACTTTAGGGGCCCTAATGACTTAGCTGTCGACGGGCCCTTAAAACCTACTCATTCACTCACTCACTCACTCAATTCGGACATTATACACAATATGTACTCTAAATTTCATGCGCATTTTAGTGTTCGAGATATTTCTTTTTCTTTCTTTTTTTTTTTTTTTTTTTTTTTCATTCTGAAAAATTGCTTCACACAATGTAATTATATTTTTAAAATCGTTATGTAATAACGAAACTCTTTAATCGTATATTTAATTGTAGGTATACATTTTTAGCTAGTCCAGTAATTTGGCATAAAATGAATCAAGTATGAAGCTATCATCCAGCCGGATGGCTCAGGCGGTAATGTGACGTTACGTTATGCTTTCGATCGACCACTCTGACTTGGGGTTTTCCTAGTTTCTCTTGTAGCTAAGCTACAATTCTTTCATGTGACGTCACGTGTGCAATTAAATGTCCTTGAGAAGTTTTTAATTTTCGTGAAATGGTGCTTTTAGTGTCATATTGTAATTAGCGACCATAAGTTCAGTTTATTTTTCTTTCTAACTTTAAGGTTTTGACAGTTATTAAAACGTATAATTTGGTTGATAATAAAAGCAAAAATACATAACTCAAGCAAAAGAAATAATACAGTGAACACTATTCTTCTAAACGATATATGTTTTGAAAATGCTTCTAGTTTTCAATACCTTGGCTCCATGCTTTATGATGATAACATACTAAATCGACTTATAGAAGAAACTTGCTACTAGTAACCGATATCTTAGAGCATTGGGTAGAATTATAAGAGCCAGATATATCTCAAGAAAAGTTAAAGTGATCATTTATAAAGCTATTAAACCTGCGGTTACTTTTGGAAGTGAAACCCGAACGTGCAATAACCATGTTAAACACTAGGAAAGGAACAATTTTAAGGTACATTTTAAATACTAGATGTAAACCCAAATATAAAAAGAAGAGTAGGAAGGCCAGATTACGGTGGCATGATGATGTCCAGGATTACCATATTAAAGCAGGAATTAAGAGATGGAGACAGAGAACATGGGATAGACAAGATTGGGCGGCAATTCTTAAGGAGGTCAAAGCTAAACTCAAGGAGCTGTGTGACCCCAGATGGTGATAAAAACAACATCTAAAGTGAGGCTAATTTCATTTTATAGTTTAACATATAACTCAAGCTATTTGTTATATTTAATTTGATATTGTATTACTATATGGACAAAAATCGATATAGTCTAATTTTTTCAATTAATGAAATGCACACGCCTCAAACTCTTAAACTATATTTTTCTTAATGGGGTTTTTCCTTTATATTTATAGTCTATTTACAACACCAAACTTCCTATTTATGGGAATTTGATCCTTTTTCACAGATAGACAGTCCTAAATGTTCCTAGTGTGAATATAAAATTGATAGTTTGTCTCAAATACTGCACCCATATGGATCTCTTTTCATTGCAGCATTACTGAAATGTACTGTACTGTTTCCATCACTGCCTTACAAATACCGTACACCAAGTGGTGGTAATTTCAACGCACGAGGAAGCACTGAACTGCACAGCATAACGTCTTCAGTGGCCTACAAGGTCGTCGTACGCAGTTCAGTAGAACTTGTGATAATGTCCGTCTTAGTGCCTAGAGGTTAAAATGCTTCTGTCTATGCCTTAAGGTAGGAGTCTCAAACTGTACGCTTAGCACTGAAATATTGCTGGGTGATGTGTAAAGAAATTGCCATAAATTAATATTTGTTTTGCATATAAGAAATATTTTAGTTTTACCGTAGTAACTAATCGTAAACAATGTCTTAAAAACTTGTGCAATGCTGTTCTTTTTCTTCTTCCTCCTCAACACGGATTACGCTATTTAGCCTCTTCCGCTCCAAGTCTTGTTCCTTCCATCTTTTCCTCGGTCTTCCTATGTTCCTTTGTCCTTGTGGTTGATAGTTACTTGCTATTTGGGTAATTATATTTTCTTCCATTCCATTTAAGTGCTGTTTCCAATTGGTTCTGTATTCTGCTATTTTGTTTAGGAATTATTTTTAACTGTTGTTGTATTAACTGTTTTCTTTTCTGTCTAGTCTTGTATATCCAGTCATGGCTCAAAGGTATATCATTCCTACAGTTTGTATGTTTATTTTACGTTGTACCATAATTATCCATGTTTCTGAGCCGTGTTAAAATTGCGATAGCCTTTGTTTTATACAGTTTTATTATGGAATCGTTCCTTGCTTTATTACTTAAGGTTCTTTTTATTGTAGCTGTTATATCTTTTTAACATTTGTTTATTTTAATTTTTTTCAATATCTATTCCCGTTCTGTATATTTTTTCACACCCAAGGAAATTAAATTTTGAGACTTGTTCAATCGTGTTACTTTCTAAAACTATTTTAGACCGAAATGAATGGATGCCTTTAAATGTCACTGATTTTGTTTTATTTATCGATATTTCTAATTTGTATGTAAAAAAGTACTACGGAAGATACAGTTCAATGACTCGAACATATATTCTTTAGGCAACTATGGAAAATATTTTTTTTATCAGTGAGACCCATTTACGACTAAGCATTCACTGGAGTTACATTATTGGTTGAAAGACAGAATCAGACTGGAAAAATCAATAACAGTGCTGAGATTTGAACCAATTTTTCGTGTTGCTACTTTAACTAATTGAACTATCATGGTAACGTGCTAGTACGATAATTAATTCTTCAACTGACTCAAATTTTTCTGGCAAACCACAAGACGCATTACAATTCATTTTGAGGTAAGAAATCTCAAAAGCTATATTTTAACCCTCTCAAAATGAATTTAGTAAACATTACAGAAAACATTACATTGAATAGGAATAGATTAAAACTATTTTACCAATAATTACGTAGTTCAGCAATACTGCGTACAAGAAATAATTAAATTATCACTATTTTAAACAAATGTAGCAAAGTTTATTTTGATACTTGTTCCACAAAAATACGCATTATTATAGCAAAATTTGCTTATTTTGGTGTGTCTAAAATCCTGCTTTGAATGTTGAGGTTGGGAATCGCTGGTTTAAGTAAACCAAACTATTCATGGAATTTGCACTAGAAATACGCTTAACAGGTTTCATTCATAGGAGTATTTCCCTGCCTAACTGATGCAAGTATAACTTTGCAGTTGTAATTAATTGTCCGTAATAATTGAAACACGCTTTCTAGTAATGGCTAAAATAAGTCTTAACAAGGCAACCTGTTGAACACAGTAAAGTTACAGTCACAAATGAGAGTTGAACCTTATAATGGAAGTTAAAGGAGTAAGTTTAAGCCATTAAAAGCTGTTACTTGTCCAATACCGACATACAGTTAAAAGGAAATAGCCATTATTATTATGTTTCTCATGGTACTAAACTTCTGCCATTAGCATACAAACTTATTAACTGGGTAATTGTGAATGTGCTGGCTTTATGATAATGGAGAGCCTTTCACGCGTGGCTCAAGTTCTCAATGCCGTCCTTGTACCAGCCAGTTCATTAAAGAGTTTCAAAAAAGAAGAAATATCTTATGTGTTGCACTTACATGACTTTTTCTACTCTTGTACTAACCATTCTTCTCTATCTACTTCATGCTAATACAGATAAACATTTGCAGAAATTATCTTATTCCTATTTTGTCGTAGGTGCAAGGGGAATACAAGAGTACATTAGACTTTAAACGATAGTCAAATCCTTTAAAGCTGGTCGCTATGCGATGGCTTTATAATTTTTTTGAATGGTTAAGAGATAAAATGAATAATGACCTCCCATTTGAGTAAAGTATAAGTATTGCACACTTAAAAAAATCACAAGGAATATCTGGGAAATGGTTCACCCACAAAAAAAAATATTAGGACATAACCGATGTATTTTAGCGAGATCTACAAGTTTTTGTGGTAAGATTTTGTGTACTTCTTACGGTTTACCAGGTGTGCAGAAGTAATACAGACTACAGAGAGCCTCGAGGACGTAAAGTAATCTTAGATAATTATTCATAGAAAGTCACAAGTTACACTACATATTATAAGGCGCTTTGAAAAATAAAATTCCTTTTCTCCTCAACCAGGAGAGTAAAAAATAACATTTAATTGCTCTAAGACGTAGGTAGGTCTATCTTAACTATGAGGTAATAATCACGTAACACAACTATGAAAAATAAAGCTTTCAAAATTATAGAAATGCAAGACACTGACAATATAGTACATTTTTTTAGCAATATGTGATCATTTTAACAGAGAATTGTTGAGTAAAGTGAATAAATAGTTAAACAAAACAGTTCCGTCATCAGGAAAGGACAAAAACACTTAATGAAACACAAAAAAGGCTACGTTTGATGCCAAAGTGCAGAAGAAAATACAAAAATCAACAAGCATTACCACGGTCTTCATTGCGAGAAGAAATACTGATATTAAAATAGTGAAACTAAAATACAAAGAGGCTTATAGGAACAAGAAGAAGCTAAAGAATTTATTAAATTATTACCCATTCCAAATTAGCATTAATTAACATGTACTGAGGCATATAGAACGCCGCGAGGTCATTCACTTATCGCTACGGATTTACATTTCACTTCTCTCGGACATTGACTTACGTGATCTGTACTTTCCAGTACAAGTTATATAATGCATGTCAGTACTGCGCAAGAAAAATTTCCCAAGAAGATCCTTATGTCGAGAGTTTCAAAGAAGCATTAAAAATAATTACCACTATACTGCAAAAACATGTCAATATTTTTTCACAGTTTGCTTTACTGAAAGGATAGAGAATGAGGTAGATAAGGACTGTCAACCCGTTCTTCCACAAACATGCAATGGCTTATTCTTATAACCATTTCATTCTAATCGAGATAAATATTTGATGAAATAGCTCACTGCACACGCCCTTGTAGGTACAGGGAAATAAGTGAATCTAATGAACTTTAAAAGCTTAAGCGATAATCATATTTTAAGTGTAGGTCATAAATGGATTTAAAATACCGTTCTTTTTACATGTCGAGAAAAAAGTAATAAAGAAACTACGAATGTTAGAAAGAACAAATAGTGATTCTGTAAATGAAAAAGTATAGTGCTTAGTAATTCAAACCTACAATAAAGGATATCTCTGAAATAGTGAACACCACAAAAATGTTATTAGTGCACTTTGTGTGATTTAACAAGATCTACATATTTCGTGTAGTAAGTTTGTCTCTTTCTTACGGTTTACAGCTTATATTGAGTTCATTCAGAATGAAGACTGTATAGGCTATTTCCAGAAAATTCATAATATAGATTTTTATTTGTCGTACAATTATTCCAAACATCTGATTTTAAATCAAAACATAATTCGGAGAAAACAAAAAAAAAAAAAAAATGTGTATTGTTCCGTATAAAGGGTAGTTTGAGACAGGGAAATTTTCTTAAAAGTCTTCCCGAAGCATTCTTTGACGACAATGAAATCAAATAAAAAGTTTGGTGCTTAACAGATTTTTGTTTTCTTAATTTATGTCATTCAAGAACCTGAGAATGTGTATTTGCATTGAAATTTCCATATCGAACTTTTGGGTTAAAGTACAATAATTTGCGTAACATAGATATAACTTCCAACCTATTATATCAATGAAGCGAGTTTAAAATGAAGAGCTAAGTATTCTGCAAATTGTGTGTTTAAGTTAACTGCAACGTGATTCTTTCAACAGTCGAAGGAAATTATGGCAAAATTTTCAATAAACACGTCTTTTAACGCTCTAATTAATATAAAATGGAATTTTGAAAATGTATTTGTCTGTATGTGTAGAATAAAGAACGCAAAAGTCATAAACATTACAAATAAAACTCAATGCAAAGGTTTTCAAAGAAATTTTCCATCCCAAGTTCTTGTTTTATAGAACAGTTTTGTTAATATTTTCACAAAATGGCTAATGGACTTCATACGTTCATAATAAACGGTGCACACTGAATATTTCACATTTTAGTTAAATTTTATGTTACTAGGATGGCATAAAATATCTACAGAATCCAGTTAGCTAAAATACAGTGTTCACTTAAATATACACCTGCTATCAAAACACCTCTTTTTCCTTTCTGTGTATCTTTTTGTCCTTTTTTTAACTTTACCTTCTCTGTGACTTAAGCACATACCTACTTATAGTAGGCGAAAGTACTGTATTGCATTAAAAAATTCGATGTTGATGTTTAATCAAAAATACATGTTTTGAAGTCGTCCTGAATAAAAAGGCTTCTTTAAAAAATCGAAAATTTCTATAGATACGTAACTTTGTATTTAAGTACATTAACTTCCATATGTATTATAAGGCCATTTCCAAGAAAATCCTTTCCTTTACACGGAAAAAAATTCAATATTTTGTAAGCATTTTCAATTACGTAGTTTTTATATTATACAAAAAGGAGAACGTAATAGTGATAGCATTTTAAAAAATTAGGACATAAAAATTCAAACCTATAACAACAGCAACGGATCTCTCAGAAACTGCTGGTATAAAGATATTATTTTAAATATTTCACTTGTTTTAACGAAATCTAAATTTTGTGTGTAGTGTGCTCTTTTTCTATCTGGCATAATTTACCCGTTATGGAAAACTATACATAATTTAGTCTAATGAAGGCATCATAGTTATTCACTGAAACTTCAACATTTAGTGGTGCAAATATCTTACTCAGTAATTAAATCAAAATCGTCACTTTTAAAAAAGTAAAAACTAGCGAAGATATTTTCCAAGTAAAAAGCTTGAGGTGAGAGATTTTCTTGAAAATCCGTGTGTTGCATCCTTAGAAGATGCTGAAGTAAAAATATTTAGTTTTGTATTCACACAACTTTTTGTTTTTGTATTATGCTGTCCACAGATAGACTGACAAGTAGACTTTTTTCTTAAAATGTATATTTTTTTCATTGAGGACATTTCAAAACATGTGTTTTAGGAGTTTTCAATGTCGAATTTTTAAATGAAATGCAACGACTTCTCTACTTAACTCTTTAGGTATCTAACCAGAGAAATTAAAAAAATCTTATAGGTATGTTTCAGACTGAAAACGTAGTTGCAAATACAGTTCCTAATGCAAAAATATGTTATTCCTTTGTAATATTTTTAAAAATTGTAGGATTCTAATTGCGTAAATTATATAAAATTTAAGTTAAGACTTATGAAGCTCAGTCGAAATGTAGATATTTCCTTTCTCTTAGGAAGTAATGAAATTTGAAAAGTTTTCAAAGCATTAAGATGTGCAGTTGTACACCTAAAGATGGCAACTGAATTTCGACTCCTAATGAACTTAACGTGTTTCAGGAATTTCCAACTTCTTATATTGTTTTTGTTTTGGTGTTAGAATAGTTACAACTTTATAAAGTTGATTATAATTACTAAGTATTTAGTACCTTAAGTTTAATTCTTCTAGTCGTTAGAAAAAAAATAAAAATAAATTGTTTATTTGGTTATTGCAGCCAGCCACGAGACATGGAGCCCATAAACCGCGCAGTCCACAAAGTTAACTGAAGACGCTGTGGTCTGACTTACCAATAAAGACGTCTGGTGGAGGAGGAGGTGGTTCCTGGATGACTATCCTGTCCGTGCTGGGGCACCACACTGACTGTCGGCATATGCGGTATATCCTTGCTAAAGTTACAACAAGACCCCGTCCATGACCAATAGGAAGCCCAGCTCGCCATCACGTGGCCCTCAACTTTCACATTCTCATCTCGGAAACCACGCTTGAGTGAAAAGAAAGCAGGGGTGCCCATTGGAGAAGTAAGGTCAGTAACTTTCGTGTCAGCTGATTTTAATATCTCTCGCGTCATGTTACGAGTGTTGGTATGCGTGCAGACAGCTATTTCTGCTTCTTTTGTTTATTACTGCGAACGAATTTACCACAAAACTATAACTAGAGAAAATGTGTGCGTTCAAGGTAATATCGAAAACCACTTAATGGACTTTGATATTTATTTGCGGCGAACATAGACTATAAGTGTAGCTCGGCATTTACTTCTTTGTCTATTTCTTTCTTTTGTTTAGAATCGTAGGCCTTGTGTATATAATATATTTCATACTCACTGAATAAAATGTGCTAATTCTGTGTTATCTATAATTGCCTATTCTTCTTTTCTAATAAGAACTTATTATTGCCAGCTATTTACTAATATATATTTATGTGACGCTAGTTTTAGTATTTAATATTTTCTGAATAGATATTTTTATTGTGATATTTAGGATTTCCAGTGAAAAACTTCAACTTTTAGATTCTGTGACGTAAAGCAGTGCCGGACAGGTGGCGAGGATGCTTCCCCAAAGGAAAGTGTACAGTCTTGGCAAAAAAGATTGAGCGCATTAGGAGAGCAGAATATTTCCAAATCTCACATCGTGTTGCAGCGCGGTTTACGCAGAACGATATTTCCAACATGCAGCTGAGTTTATTGTTAGTCTCTTCTCCATATGTTATCATATGTCGGACCAGCCTATTTGTGTATCCGACAGACATAACATATAGAGAAGACTCTATCAATAAACTCAACTGCATGTTGAAAATATCGTCTTGTGTAAACCGCGCTGCAATATGACGTGACATTTAGAAATTTTCTGCTCCCCTAATGCCCTCATCATTTTTTCCTATATTATACCAATTATACGAGACATGGACATTAGAGCACAGCTTCGTCATTTCCCTCTTAAGTTAGCTTCAACAGTGAGAGGGGTGTTCGACCCTGGAACTGTTAGGGACTTCCGCGCGTCTTTGTGACCTGTCTGCCTGTAGCCTCCTCTTGTTCGTTCTCTTCATCCCTTCCTCGTAGGGGTATTGGCCACAATATATCTATGTAGATTGCAGTGAGCGATGTGCTGTATTACGTATAGCCTATGTTACGTAACATAAATAGAAGGACCATTTCTATGTTAACACTACATTAAATAAGGAACTGTGTAAAGCTATAAGGGTAGAATAGGTCACACGAGTGTAAGGTATCAACTTTTATTTGACAGAAAGATACTCCTTGAAGTAGAAGAATTAATTCTGCAATTTGCTACTACGGAAAAGACTCCTTTTATTTCTATTAGCTTTTACTAGTGTTTCACGCCCGCTTTTACTACATACGACATCACAGACATCACCCTGATAATGCATGAATCAAAAGGAAACGTTCCACACCTAAGTACCCCCCCCCCCCCCCCAGGTATTTGTCAGTTATCACTAATGAGGAAATTTTGGTTCTATCCCATAGAGAGAACGGCCATGGCGGAATTTAAGGGAGAGGGGGATACTACTGAGTTTTATTTTTTATCCAAATTACATCATATTTTCAGTGCGGCCAAAATTAAAGTGGTCAAAATTAAAATGTGCACTGAATTTGAAGTCATTCTCAGAAATAGTTTTGATTATTTTAATACTTCATTTAATTGATTCAGTTATATTTAAAAAGTCAAACTATAAACTATTCAAATAATTCTCTGAAACATCTTTAAGGCACATTATGAGTACCGAGCAGGATGGCTCAGGTGGTTTCGTCTGTAGCCCGGGTTCGGAAAGTCACAGGTTCAATCCCAGTGGCCGGCTCATCTAACACATGAGTCTTTCGGGGGTTTCCCTGGGTCGCTAGGGTTCTTTACATCCCCCAAATTTCCTGTACTTTCATTTCCCTTCAGTTCTCATTTCCTTTCACCCTTCATCAGGCTTGTCTCTTTTAGGTAGTCAGTGCCGGCGAAGTCTGGGTGTTGCATGGCAGGGAACATGCTCTCGGTAAAATTTTCGTCCTTCAGAGGTGGTCTCCAATCTCTGAAACTCCCTGAGAGATGACTAAGATCGTCGGTATGCGGAATGTGGACAAGATCTGGCAATAAAATATTTATCTTACCATTTAAAAAACAATATTCTTTAGCCATGTAGACCCTGACGCATTTTTTATTTTAGTAATACGCAGATGTTTATGCCCAAGACACAGTTTAGGAATAATAGAAATGTTAACATATATACAAGCTTTCAAGAAGTTCTGGGTTAAATTGCAAGCCGTAGAGCATTTTTTATGGTAAAAACGTTTTGAGAAGAAATATTTATTATGTAAAATTAACATTTAGATGCATTAGAATTTTCCAGTAGCATACATAGGGAAGTTGGCAGTACCTGCTGGAAGTCAACATCTTTTCATTGACATTAGGAACGAAATTCAAACGTAAAAGCTCCCCAAAATGAGTTGTGTAGCCTAAGTTCAGCGGGTGGGCTTAAGCTGTTCCCATGTAGCACTTGTATTGGATCTTTAAAAATAGCCGCACATCGAGAATAATTAGTGGAGAATCAAGGACACCATACAGCCCTGGCTAACTTCTCACAGGGACTCTCGGCATTCGGAAGTTAACTGGCTTACAAATAGATCACACTCACGGACACCTTTTCAGTGGTAACCCGGCGCTGTGTGTCCGACGTGTGGCATACGATTCACTGTGTCGCATGTTCTGCTTGATTGTCCGCAATAAGCTCGTCAGCGACAATCCTTTGGCCTGGGTCATACTCTGCGCTCGATTATTCTAGGCAGCGACCCCGTACTTGTAGATAAAGTGCTGCAGTTTGTCGGCGATATTGGGTTCCCGAACTTGTTTAGCTTGTGTTTTATTCTTCGGTGCTTTCTACAATTTTAGAATATGAACTTTTATTTGTATTGGTCTCCTGTTGTTTTTAGCGTTTTAACTATTTACGGTTTTAGCATTCACCTTTTAACATTCACTTTTTAATGTTTTCACTGTTTTAATTTTCAGTTTTTGATTTTTAACCTTTACTGGTTGGTTGCACTGTTAATGTTTTCCGATTTTACTTTCCCTACGATGTATAGTAAGCAGGGGAAGTACTGTGTTTCGATGACCAGATTTCACCGGAAAAATATATTTTAGTCCCCTGAATCAATAAAAATCAGTTTTAGCAAAAGGTCCGTGTGTGTGTGTGTGTGTGTGTGTGTGTGTGTGTGTGTGTGTGTGTGTGTGTGTGTGTGTGTGTGTGTGTGTGTGGGTGGGTGGGGAAGGGGGGGTCTGTCAGTCAACAGCATAACTCAAAAACCAAAAGTCGTTTAAAATCAAAGTAGTATTTAAGTTGGATACCATTCAAGGATGTGATACGAAGATTTCAATGGAAATTACTCCAACCTAAACTACCCTCTACTTCGAAAATGTTTCGAAATTTTTTATTTTCTCAAAAACGACTCTAATGATTTTGATGAAAATACCAAATGTTTGAGATGTTCTTATGGAAAATAAAATGTATATTTTGAATTTTCGGGCTAAGCCTATGAAGTCATGTTTACTGTTGAGATTTGCGCTACTGGTAAACCGTAAGAGATAGACCAAGTCTTACTGTACTAAAATGTAGATCTGATTAAGGCATTCAAGTTATGTTTATATGCTCCTTGTTTTAGAGTGAACCATTTTAGAGACATTCCTTACTATTTGTATGAGTTTTGCGCTACTTCATCTGTTTGTTCGTGCGAAGACAACGGAGTTCTAAAGCTTTAAAATATTTGACTATCGCTCAAAGCCTACTGTATTCCGATATTCCCCTTGTATCTACAAGAAAACCAGCAAAGGATCCTCCCCTTAAACCGCAGAATCTGTGTTTGAGGTGCCTATGTCAGTAAACTACAGCAAAATGTTAAGCGCTTAATTCTGAGAGAACGATGTATAAATTATATGGTAGGAATCTCGTAAAATCACACGGCATAACATTCATATCTCATCCGCTTACTTATATCACACGGTAAGTAAGTGCATAATGACTGTAATTCTTGCTACTCTCACCATCATGACGTAGTGAGATGGAATCAGTGGAGTGTGTGTACTCAGCAATGAATAACAAGTGTGTACATCTGTCTTAAGAAAAATTCCGTACAGGTACGGTGAAAGGTAAATAGGAGTTGGAGAAAAACTGCACTAAATACATCAGTAGATTTAGAAAAGGTTGCTCAAGTTATCTAGAATGAATTTCTTCCAGTCGCAACATATTCTCCTGGGTTCGTACACAATAACCTAAATCTTTGGAATCCTACCAATTAAAGTCTACATCAGATCTATTTCAAAATCCTTCTTTTCCAAATTACCTAACGTCCAAGGCGCTTTAGTGTACAAGTTGGGCAAACAATCTGCCAAATGTGAAGATTAAAGAGAAAATTAGCCCAAGAAGTCCTATTATCAATCACTGAAAGTGAAGAAGAGTAAATACTGGTTAAATTTAAATTGTATATCTTAAATATAATAAATATTTCGAGACTAAAATCTTCACTTATCTTAGTATTTAGTATAAGTTCTTGAAATGTTTACACAAATTGAGTAATAATTTGAAGAACTTACAGCACATACTAAGCTATGTGAAGTTTTTAATCTCTAAATACTGATTTTATTTAAGATTTGTGTTGCTCACTGTTAACAGCTTCAGTTTTTCATTGAAATATTGTATATGTGCAGGTTTTCATACTTTAAACTCTTGCTATTGGTTAATAGTACCAGTAGGAAATGACATCTCACCCAACAGCATACTAACCTAAAAAGTTATTAAAGAATCTCAGCAAAATATGCCAGTAAAACTGTCTCACTGGTATAACTGTTAACGTTTTTATTAAAGCACCACTTTCCGAAAGCACTGTAAGCTTCAACATGTCTTTGTTTCGACTTCGCTGGTAAAAGTGACGCACATGCTAGATCCGCAGCTTCTTCAATAGCAATGTCGCTTATTTTTATACAATTTTACTGCTTGACAATAACTATCAAAAATCGAAAGTTTCAACTCGGCTACATAAACAAATAACCTAGAAACAAGACATGTGCTACTTCAAGTAAATAATCTACTGCAAAATTCATTAATAAAAGAGTGGATAAGAAGGCTTTGCCCATACAATTTAGATGTAGCTTTTAATTTGTTCATATGGAGAATTCATTTTTTCTTAATGTTAAATAAAATATGGAAAGATAGTTTTGATTTATTATTACTTTTTACGTGTTTTTAAAGTGTTGCAAAATGTAACTGGCTAACCACGAACTGTAAGTTACTTATGAGATCTCTAAAGCTTGGGAAAACTGGATCCTGTGGGCCTCGTATTCCCAAAATGCATTATCGACCTGATAAGTATCACTTACAATTCTTAGTACGCAATATATTATTACTTCGTTTTCACGCATACGTACTTGGAGTCATTTGACCCATTTCAATGTTATTTATTGTTAAATTTTGATTACAAATGACCTGTAAAGTTTTTAGCTGGTCAGTCAAAATGAATCTTAAAAATGAAATGATTTGTCCCGTAGCTGAGTCCATAGTGCACCTGCCTACTCACAATGGGGCCCGGGTTCGATTCCTGACTGGAAGGTGGGTATTTTTCTCTAGCGAAGATTCTTCCCACCTCCCAAGAGAAGTATGAATGAGTGTGTGTGATCTAATGCACAAAAAAGTCCAAGCAATAGGCAATAAGCAAATGTTCCGAAGGAAAGGCCGTCAATATGATCATTGAAGTTAAAACGGAGTGTAAATGGAACAATTAAGAATAATACCACCTCTGTGGTATTGGGCTAACATGTCTTCCTCACATTCAAGCGGTCCTGAGTCCAAATCTTGACTAAGGCGAGTTATACGTATATTTTTTTTTCTGAGGTAGGTTCTCCCGGATTCGGAGAAGACAAACGTCGCGTAGCTTTAAACCATGCACACCCGATTCATTTGAGTATCATCTAACCTATTTTATTCATCGCCCGATGTGACCTACCAGGTTAAAGGACTATAAAATTAAAAGAAATAAATAATAAATTTCAATTTTCACTAACTCTATTCTATTTCTATAGTTCTATTCATCTTCTATGACGCCCTAATGACCAAGTTGTCGACGGGCCCTTAAACCCGACACACTCACTCTTCTATGACAGCGATGTCCAAACTTGTCTCTTTGGAAACGCTTACATAATTAACTGTTATTCCTCACCTCCAATCTTCAGTTTTTCTCTAAATGTTAAACAATAAGAGAGAAACAAAAGGCACTAACTAAAAGATGTGGATCTCGTTAAAACACAATTTATGTCAAATACTTCTTTTTTCTTTCGAGGAACTATTTCCAAGATATTGTTTACTTTTCTCAAATATGAATATATTATTCTTTTTTTAATATCTTGGCCTTGCAAAGAGAATGCAATTTCAAACGCACCGCATTTTAACAACCAGATCTTAAAACATTTCACTGCCTCTTAAAGCCTACTTATTCCCATATTCCTCTTGCACATACAAGAAAATTAGCAATAAGGTAATTTCAGGAAAGGTTTATGTGGATTAAAATGAAGTAGATAGAGAAATAAACATTTGCAAGAATAATGTGTATAAGAATGAGTGCAGTTTTGCATATACTTGCGAACTGAGTTCCTCCAAATTGAATTACATAATCGTATCGCAATGTGTTACGCGACGATCTCTTGGTACATGTTCTAGGCTAAGCACTTCGACTTTGGCTCCAAATATTGATAGACTTGTTAAACGTAAGCAGTACCAAAGAAGTCACTAATGAACAGATGTTTATGGCATAAGATTTCAAAGTGCTTTTTTAAATCAAAAGCAGCATACATATAACCAAACCGCCACAGCAATACAATTGAGTGTTAAAAGAGAGGCACGGTCCGCATAAAGTGGAAGGGGGTAAATCCAACCTCCCCTCTTTCGCAAACATTGCACATCACTGGCCTATGGTCTCATCGGAGCTTTGACCGAAACATTTGATAGCGTTTTTAGTATTTGAAGTTTAAGGGTAGGTTATTGTAAGTTTTTGTCGTTTTTAACTTATCTTCACGCGCATATTTAGTCTCCACACTTCCACATTGTATGGAGGATAGGCAACAACTTAATTAAATAAAAATTCGCACC
This sequence comes from Tenodera sinensis, assembly GCA_030765045.1. Classification (NCBI taxonomy): domain Eukaryota; kingdom Metazoa; phylum Arthropoda; class Insecta; order Mantodea; family Mantidae; genus Tenodera; species Tenodera sinensis. The sequence continues at coordinate 40,996,642 of CM060971.1, forward strand.
TCAGCTAGCTGTTCACACGACTACCAAGTTGCAGTCGATATTTGTCACCATGAACGTGTGTGTTAGAAATGTTTGATCTTCTGCTACAGTACCGTGTCATTCGTGTCATATCAAGTCTTAGATATTTTATTCTTACTCCTGCTACACAATATGCGTCCTCCATGATCTAGGGATAAAATGCCAGCCTCAGGTTCCGAAAGCTGCAGGTTCAAATCCGGTGGAGGGCGATGGATGTTTTTTTTCGGGCCACTAGTCCGTGTCGTAGATTTAGGGCACGAAAAAGAGGTTTCTGAACAAAATTAAGCTTCTTTTACCTTAAATATAGACGTTGAGAATCTAAGCAGTTAAAGAGCGTCCATAAATACGAGTGGAAACTCGATTTTTAATACGTACTGTGTTTTCTTCCAGGCTTTGAAAGTTAAAAGCTCTACATAAAGCTCTTCAAGAAATATATAGAAAAAATCAGATGTGTTGTACTCACATTACCTCCTCTACTACAAACTCATTCCTCTATCTTCTTCCTCTTAGTCGAGTAAACATTTGCAGAAATTATCTTGTTGCCAATTTTCTTGTAGGTGCAAGGGAAACATGGGAATACAATAGGCTTTGAGAGTTAGTCAAATGCTTCGAGCTGGTCGCTATATGAACGCAATTGTTCTCTTTGCACGATCAAGACATAAAAAGTGAATAACCACCACCAATTTGATAAAACTAAGTATTACAAAACTTACTCAAGTAACAAGGAATATTTACAAATAGTTCACTCCACAACAAAATAATTTGGACATAACCTGTGTGTTTTAACAGGACCACAATTCTGTATAGTAAGATTTGGTCTATCTCTAACAGTCTGCCAGTAATGTAAAAGTCATTAAGAGTAAAACAGGACTACGAGGATATAACCAAAAAAATGTAACACATACATTTCATTTACCATAAAAATGTGAAACACATGGCATTTTAATCAAAATCGTTAGAGTCCTTCACGATAGAATCAAAATTTTTAAAAAAATATTACATGTAAATGGTAGTTTAAGGTGGACGAACTTAATTCAAAGTCTTTCTGTCGTATCCTTGAAAGATATGAAACTCAAATACGGACTTGGGTTTTTAAGACTTTGAGCGGGTCCTAATGACCTAGTTGTCGATGGGCCCTTAAACACCACGCACTCACTTGTTTTCGAGCAATGCTATTTACGGTCACACACACACGGACCTATTTCTAAAACTGCTTTTTTTTCAGGGGGCTTCAAAATATACATCTCCGGTGAAACATAGAAATCAAAATTTTGGATTGAATACATTATTTCCCTACTTATTATAGTAGTAGAGAAAGTCAAAATGACTACGATCTTCTCAGCGTTGTAAGATATAAAAGGTTAACAACTGTCTAGTGCCCTCAAGAGCTGCTGAAGGACTTCTTTTTGTAAGTAGGAAGCTGTTATATTGACCATGGTACACTTGTGTTTCGAATTGCGTTAGCCTTGTGATCTACAAACATAGACGAAAAGGTCATGAACTTTGTTGCACACTCGAGAAATAGGAAGGTAGTGGGTGGGGCATCCTTGATGAGCGATTCGTCTTAATGAAGCAAGAAGTGCAAACGGGTACTGACTGGTACACTTTTACCGTTGTCTGTACTTAGGCCTTGATTACCGGAACACCCACCACACGGGAAATTTCAATACACATAATAAGGTAAACTGCTTTTTCAGATTAACGAGAAAACTCTTTTTATTCAGCAAGGCTTGTTTATGCATAACATAATTTGATGACCTGTTACATAATTTCCACGCTACTTAGCAATAGGAAGTATTTTATTAAACTAATCGATATCGCGATATTAACGGAAATAGACCTTATGAGACTTATTATTAATAATAATAGTAATAATAACAATAATAATAATAATAATAATAATAATAATAATAATAATTATAATAATATCAATAGTAATAGTAATAATTATACTACTACTACTACTACTACTACTACTACTACTACTACTACTACTACTACTACTACTACTACTACTACTACTACTACTACTACTAATAATAATAATAATAATAATAATAATAATAATAATAATAATAATAATAATAGTAAAAAGAACACCAACACTAACAACCCCAACGACACCAACAACACCAACACCACCAAAACGAACACCAACACTAACAAACCAACAAATCCAACACGACCAACACCAACAACACAAACGACACCAACAGCACCAACACCAACAACACCGACACGACAAACACCAACACCAACAACACCAACACCAACAACACCAACACCAACAACACCACCACCACCACCAATATTACCACCACAAGTACCAACACCACCACAACCACCAACACCACCACCAACACCACCACCACCGCCCACACCACCAGCAACACCATCAGCACCAACACCACGATCACCACCAACACCGCCAACACCCCCACCAACATGAACACAACCTACACCACTACCACCATTACCACCAACACCATCACCACCAGCAGCACCAGCACCACCACCAACACCACCACCGCCAACACCACCAACACCATCACCATTACCACCACCAACGCCAATACCGCCGCCCTCACCACCACCACCAACACCATCACCACCAACACCACGATCACCACCAACACCGCCAACACCACCACCACCAACACGAACACAACCTACACCACCACCAACACCATCACCACCATCACCACCAGCAGCACCAGCACCACCACCAACACCACCACCACCGCCCACACCACCACCGCCAACACCACCAACATCATCAGCATCACCACCACCAACACCACCGGCAACACCACCATCACCAACACCACGACCACCACCAACACCACCCATACTCACAACCACAACCACACCCATAACCACACCCACACCCACAACCACAACCACAAGCACACCAACACCCACACCACCACCATCACCACCACTACTACCGTAACGCAGCATAAAAGCAGTTATGACGCAAGACACAATGTGCTCTTAAAGGTCAGTACATATCACGGAGAGTGCCTGAAACCGGGGTTAAGAGCACCACTTGGTGTTTTGCACACGATCCCTGAGGGGGAGGAATGAAAGAGGACTCCAAGGTTGACGAAGTGCGCAAGCGAGGAAGAAATCGCTAACGTTTCCAGATTATACACACTCAATGCTGCTTAAGTCCGCCCACAATTTTCGTGTATCCGATATTCCCATAGCAAGAATGCCATTGCGTTCATGGTCCTTTATCCCTGAAACAGAGGATGATGATGATGAAAGAATTGGACAGAAAAGTCGAGGTAGAGGAGATACCTCTACAGCACGGGGAAATCGACGTAACATCCAAGTTTAGAGCGGTCAGTGGACGGGAACCGAACAGCAATGCAAAATAAAATCTCATCCAGTCTTCATTAATAAACAGGACGTAATTGTGCTGTAAAAATAAACATCAGATCTGCATGAAGCGGAAAGCAATTGAAACCAAAATTCATTTAAAAGCCTCGGTAAGATAATAAGCGAATATTTCAGAAGACAGACCGGGTTTCACGAGTCACTCACTCAATCACGTGTTACTTTGCTTATTATGATCGGCATCCTTATGGTCACGAGGTAACATATCCTTTTTCCATCGTATAATCAACCATTGGAAGCAAAGCAAATTTATGGATAGAATAAATCAGCGGGAATTCAAAATTCACTACGCGGTCCTTGTTCTTCCACATTTTCCCAAATCATTAAATATATTTAGTTCTATTAATAATTTAACCTCTGAATTTATTTCATGATTAAATGACCTAATCGGTCAGTTTACGTTCAATGTTTATAAATTGTACTTTTATTCTAGTTTCCAATGACTTTTAGTTTTACTCTTTTGCAGTCCAAATAGCTAAATTGACAAATGCCAGTTTTTTTATAATTTGAAAGTTTAACCTTTAATATTGTATTTGTTATGAGGAATCAAATTTATTGCATGTTCCTTAAAAATGTTTGAAATTTAAAGTATCTGAAGGAAAGTATGTAAATGTTTTAAAATTGCTATCACGTGACATTTTCTTGAAGGTAGAACATTTTTTTTTTTTACAGTCTTTAAATATTTGAATTTACCTCTTTATGTGTAAAATATGTATTATAAACCATTACCCCACTGTTGATAGTGTGTTTCTGTGTTGTGTGGGCGGCGCCGTGGCCGAGCGGTTAGCGCGCTCGCCTACCACCTAGGCGGCCCGGGTTCGATCCCAGGGACCCGCATGTGGTATTCGTGGTGGACGAAGCGGCGTCAGGGTGGGTTTTCTCCGGGTACTCCGGTTTCCCCCGCCATCTCATTCCACCGGTGCTCCATCTTCATGTATCATCAGTGTCACCGCCTGCGGTGCCGTAAGCGGGCGTTAAACACTACAACCTGTGTTGTGTGGTGGACATACCGGCGCAGGGGCGGGTTATCTCGGGTTCTCTGGTTTCCGCCACCGTCATACCATTTGCTCCATCATCACCTTTCCTGTCAACTTTTGCCATCATTTCATTATTTCACTTCCTCATTCTTCGGGCTGATCACCCATCTGTATGACCAAGGATATCCATCTGTGAAATTTTGAAAACCTACAGCTTTTATTGGATAGATTTGGAATTTTAACACAACAGTCACTGTATAGTGAGGAGTAAATTTGCGAAATGCCATACATTTAGTCAAATTAGTTGCTAAGGTATGAACATTTTATTATAAATTTTTAATATTTTTGTAAATGGCTCGCCATGATGCAATTTTGATTTGGAAAGCTTAATTTTTGCTTTCTCTACTGCTAAGTAGAGGTACTATATTCCACCCAAAAATTCGATGTCGAGATTTCACCGGAAATATATGTTTTGACACCCCCTGAATCCAAAAAGCTTTTTTAAAAAAAGGTCCGTATGTGTGTGTCTGTCAGTCTGTGTGTCTGTCTGCAGCATAACTCAAATATGAAAATTAGGTTAAAAACCAAAGTTGGTATTTAATGTCTTTCAACGGTGCGACACGAAGATTTTAAAGAAAATAGTCCCACCCCAAACTACCCTTTACACCGAAAGTTTTCGAAAATATTCATTTTCTTGAAAATGTCTCTAACGATTTTGATTCAAATGACATATGTTAAAGATATTTTTATGACAAAGGAAATATATATTTTGCATTTTCTGGATATAGCCTATGTAGTCCGTTTATTCTGGTGGACTTTTGAATAACTCGTAAACCGTAAGAGATAGACCAAATCTTAATACACAGAAAACTGGAGATCTCGCTAAACGCACAATTTATGTCTAAATGCATTTTTTGTAGAGTGAATCATTTCGGAGATATTCCTTGTTATTTGTGGAGTGGAGTGGAGTGGAGTGTGGAGTTTAAGGGCCCTTCGACAGCTGGGTCATTTGGGCCCTGTCAGTTTCGAAAAACAAAACTTTCGTGAAATGGAACATCGTTGTTCATATTGTATTTGTTAAGCGTACAAAGAGAACGGGATCTCAAAGCTTTAAAAGATTTGACTATCACACAAAGCCTACTGTATTCCCATATTCCCCTTGCGCCTACAAGGAAATAAGCAATAAGATAATTTGTACAAATGTTTATCTCAACTAACACGAAGAAGATATAAGAATAAGAGTTTCTAAGAATGGTTAGTACAAGAGTAGAGAAAGTCATGTGAGTCTAACACATCAGAATTTTAGTTATGTACTAAAAACTATCGTGAGCAGCGCTGTAAACAGCAAACAGTGCTAAAAATAAAAACATGAAAAAACTAAGTTTGAAGTGATAGCAAGGATAACGAAACTGTATTGATTTAAATATACTTGGCCACTTATAGGCAATCAGTTAAATGGTCACGTGACATCAAAGCAATATCAAAATAAAGAGTAAGGTTTATGCTTTTTGATAAAACAAAACTTCATTTTTGTCACTTTTTGAAATGTTTAGCCTTATTATACAGATGCGTACCCTGGTTCCGAAGACTGCATATACTGGCCACGTCCCACGTCCTACAGCGCTGACTACTTCCCACTCTCTACCACTGCACCCCGCTCCTAACGCCTGCAGTGGGCAGAGCTGGGGGATGCAGCGGCCGTGCTGTGTCCTATTGTTGCACAAAGGTAACACAGAAACTCAGTCATTCAAGCTTTTATTTGCATCCCCTGAGAATCTTCTCACACTTACACATTATACATTTCTCTATCTTGGACGCTCATCAGGCTTTCCCTTTAGACTTTAACCCTTTCAAGGCGCGTCCGGTATTAGCCGATAAGGTATGTCTGCCAATCATGATAAGAGGTCTGTATGACAAACTGAATGCACTCACTACCCCTTTCTCTTTTAGCCAAAAGAGTCCAAAGTGTAAACATATATTTCGTTTCTACCCCATTTTATTTGGTTATTGGTTAAGGTTATTTAGCAAAAGGGGTGGCACATTCTTGCACGGTGGGCTAAAGCAACCAATGAAATGGTTAAGGCTTCGTATAACGATAAGTAATGTGACATAGACGCAAAGGTGCAGTGGGATTCTCTTAAGAGTTCTGCGTACATGATCGCCTGAAGAAGCCTCCGAGCCTCATTTGTCTTTGAGCGCCATATGAATATCCTCGTTCTATTGCAGCGACGTGTCCATGATGACACCCACAATTTCTCATTGGAATTTCCAAACGGCCAACACCGTTCAAGGACAATAACCACGTCATTTATGATGATTAGTTATTAAATTGACAGTACTTATTTACCATCAGGTTTTATTGCCTGTATTTGTTTTTGTAGTTTTCCATTCAAAGTTCGTTCCACTGAATGAACGTAGAGCTGTGAAGATCTCCAACACCTCTCTGTTGCATAACAGGTCATGGCTGAGGATAAATCACGTAGGGGTTCACCTTGAAGGGCAAGAAACTCATTACATCTTACCGAAAGGTATTTAAATTTAGTTATTTGTTGCCTTAATGTAAATTACTCTGCATGGATATAATTAAATGCACACATCTTCTCAGAGTGTTTCCTGAGGTTTATGTCCATGCATAATTCAATTTTCGTAATCATATCTAGCACTGTTACATTGTTAAACTTTTCTAATATTGTATGTGACTATTAACATGCTCATTATTACTTTCCCTACCACAAACATACAGCTCCTGCCGAAAGTTTAAGGATATCTGCATATTTCACCGAAATATACCCTCTACCTAAACTATTTTCTCCAGCGGCCTTATGTTTCGTCAAAAAATTAACTTATTAAAGGTTACATTTTAAAAAATCTGATGTGCTGCACTCAAATAACTTCCCCTACTCTTGCACTAACCATTCCTAGAATCTCTTATTACTCTATTTTCTTCGTCTTAGATGAGAACTTTCTTATTGCTTATTTCCTTGCCGCGCAGCCGCTGCGTCCCCCACCTCTGCCCACTACAAGCGTCATTGGTGGGGTGCAGTACTGGAGGATGGGATGTGGTCAGCGCCCCGAGCCCTTCCGGCCAGTTATCCGGCCTTCGCGACCTGGGGCCGCTACTTCTCCAAGTAGCTCCTCAATTGGTCCCCCCGGGACTTAACAAGGTTGAGTGAACCCCGTGCCAGACCTCCCAGCGGGGGAAAATCTCCATGCTGATAACGGGGATCGAACCCGGATCCTCCGCGCCAGAGGCAAGCGCGCTACCAACTGCGCTATGAGACGGTCTTTCCTTGTAGGTACAAGGCGAACATGAGGAAATGCTTTCGAGATTCCGTTCTCTTTACACGGTTGAGATATAAAAAATGAATAACGATGCTCCATATGACGAAAGTTTAAGTATTTCAAAACTCTCACAAATAAAGAGGAATATCTCCAAAATGGTTTACTCTAAAAAAATCTACACATTTCGTAGATTAAAATCTAGTCCATCTCTTACGTTTTACCAGTTATGCCAAAGTCATCCAGACTAAACAGGACTACATGAGCTATAGCCAGAAAATTCAAAATATAAATTTCATTTGTCATAAAACTATCTTAAACTTATTGCATTTTAATCAAAATGGTTAGAGCCATTCTCAAGAAAAAACATTTTCCCTGTAAAGGGTAGTTTAGAGTGAAGGAATTTTCTTCAAAATCTTCGTGTCACATTCTTGAAAGATATTAAACTTAAATAACAACTTTGGTTGTTTTTGACTTATGCTGTCCACACGCACACATACACATGGAATTTTTCTAAAAATCTTTTTTTTTTTTTTGATTCAGAGGGCTTCAAAATATATTTCCGGTGAAATTTCCACATCCAGTTTTTGGGTGGAATGCAATACTCTGCTTCCTATACGTAGTACAGAAAGTAAAAAGGCGTATAAAACGTGAAGAAAGACATTAAATGCTGAGCGATTGATTTTCATAAGTGGGACAAGTTATACAGGGATATTGCAATTCAATTGTCGGTAACTAAAACGTGTGTGATAGGGGCAATACAATTTTTTAGGAAAAGTGCCAAATTTTCACACCTGGAGCGAAGTGGTAAGCCAACGGTTAAAGCGCTTCGGGAGGATATAATTATGGCAGACATATTATATGAAGAGGACCTTACCTATAGAACTCCGACAGTTGATAAAAGCCAAGGCAACTGTTCGGAAGCTATGGCAGCGCTTCCGCCATCCCAGGTTAGGAGCAGTATAACAGAGGTTCAAAACCCTGGCAAGGCGACTGCTCCGTGCGCATAGAAAAACAGCCTGGTAAAACACTCTTAAGAATGTAAACCTTCAGGAAAAGAAACCATAGCGGATTATAAGGGCCTTGAGGAAGGACAACACCCAATACCAGCATCCCTTCCATGGCACTCGTGGGCGGCTCGCGTTCGAGCCAGACGAGAAAGCCACTGTGTTCGCGGACCACCTTGAGGTGCAGTTCGAACTCCGGGAGAACCCGCAAGACGAAGACTTTACGGAACTTGTGGAACCGACCGTGGATTACCTCTATGAGGAACCACGGCAGCTACACGAGGAGATCCAAGTTCCTATAATCACCCCGAAATCATCCCTTGGACATGACGGCGTCACGGCGCTCATGCTCCAACACCTACCCAAAAAGGCTGTCGTCCGCTTGACCCGGATTTTCAATACATGCTTAGTCTCCGTCACTTTCCAGCATGCTGGAAGGAGGCGAGGGTGGTGTGTAGCTTGAAATCCGGCAAGAACCCAGTCTTTCCTAACAACTACCGCTCCATCAGCATTCTCCCAACCGACTCTACATTTTTTCAGCGGTTGCTCCTCGCCCGCTTACCGCTCTTTTTGAGGAAAGGCAACTCCTACAGGATCACCAGTTTGGTTTTCGTCGGGGTCACTCCACGATCCTGAAGCTGCTGCGTATGGCCGAGAAGGTTGCCTTGGGGTTCCAGGAAAACTTCTAGACCATAGCAGCTCTGCTGGACGTGGAAAAGGCATTCGCCACAACTTGGCACCAAGGCCTACTGTGCAAACTAAAGCAAGCAAACCTCCGTTCCCCATACCTCACACTGATTAGCAGCTTCCTACAGGACCGCATTTTCAGAGTGAAAGTGGAAGGAAGACTGTCTACACAAGGAAGTATAGCGGCAGGAGTCCCAGAGGGCATTGTACTCTCCCAGCTACTCTTCGCAGCATACATATCCGACTTCCCCACGGAACAGCATACTGCGACATGTCAGTCTGCGGACAATGTCCTCATCATGGGACAAACCAAGAATGTGAGATATTGCCTCCCTCCCCTTCAACGACAACTCAATGCCGTTGACCGTTGGAGTAAGTAGTGGAGAATGGCTATTAGTCCGTGAAAAAGCTCCGCACTCCTCCTTGGTAAGGTTCGCCATTAGCGACCGGAACGGTCACTTCGGCTCAGGCGGAGAAATATCCCATGGGTAACCTCCGCCAAATAGTTAGGCGTTCTCCTCGATCGTGGGCAAACATACGCTCCAAACGTCCGCGCAAAGGCCGAACTCGGCTACGCTGCACTCAGACAGCTCTACTCTATCCTCCGATCCACCATGCCCACTTACCTATAACTACGCATTTACCGGGCAATCATCCCGCCATTGATCTTATACGGCTGCGAAGCCTGGGGATCAGCGGCACCTTCTACCATACGCAAACTTCAGACATTGCAGAATAGGGCGTTAAGAACAATATATGATACCGGGCGTAAATTCCCGTCTTACATCCTTCACAATCACTCCGGACTACCCTACATCATGGACTTGGTAAGGGAGCGATCCCGAACCATGCACACCAAACTGAGTTCCCACACCAACCAACTAGTACGGGCGCTAGGTCAATACGACCACAGAGCACCCCGTAGAAGAAAATGTTACCGCCTTTCTAAGGACGCCCTTGGGTAATGGTAATGCCACTCCCATCATCTAATACATACTTACCCCAATACCTATTCCTGCCCCCTTCCTGCAACCAAACTTAGGTATGCAGGAAGAAACCATTGCCCACAGACACAAAAGCTTGAAAAAATTGGACCACCTTCTATACTGCACAGATAAAGTCGCACTAAGCGGCTAGGTGCTGTGCAGATAAACATACCGTACAGGAGAACCTGTACAACCTGTTCTCGAATGCTGGAATGCCGTCCCCTGGCCGAAAAAGCGCCGAGAGCTTCTGGAGGCATTATCCGAATCTTGGAATACATTGCCGTGCAGAGTGTAGGAATCTTCTAAAGAGTATCCCAAAATATTAAATTTAGTGTACTTGAAAGCCAAAGGGAACCTGATAAAGTATATCATCTGCAATGTATGTTTGAAGCAATATGATGTGAATTTATAATAATGTATAATGTATGTCCTTGGAGGAGGAAATATAGAAATATCAATGGGGGTTCTTAAACTTTTGCTAGAACCTGTACTAGATGGAGAAAATACTTTCCACCCAAAATTCGATATGGAGATTTCACTTGAAATACATAGTTTAAGGTCCAAGAATTCCAAACAAGTGTTTTAGAGAAACGCCCGTGTGTAAGTGTATTAAAAAAATTTAAAATTATTTTGTAGTTTAACGACGCTGTCAATTGCCAGGATCACATCAGCGTCGCCGGTGTGCCGGAATTTTGTCCCGCAGGAGTTCTTTTACATGCCAGTAAATCTACTGACATGGAGCTGTCGTTTTTTTGTAAGTGTATTGTGACCCAGTGGGATGGCTCAGGCGGTAACGTCTGTGGGCCGCGGGTTCGATCCCAGTGTGACTGCGCACTCTTATATGGATTTTGCCGTGGTTTCCCCATGTCACTTAGGCGAATGCTGGGCTGCTTTCATCTCTTCTCCACGGCTTCCTTTCCCTTCTTTTCTCATTTCTTTTCATTGTCATCTTTCAGGTGCGGTTGGTAGTGCAGTTAGTTCCGGCGTTAGCGGGCAGATGGCAGACTAGACTACCAGATGGCAGGCTGAGAACAGCCCGAGGTGTGTCATCCGTGTACCTGCCCTTTTAGGGCTTAACCACTGCATGACGGGATTAGGAAGTTATAGGATGACTGGTGAAGAATGAGGATTGAGGATTGTTGGGAGGTAGCATTTTTATGCTCCTCGTCGGATGTTACTTTCAGCATGCAACTGCCGTTGGGCACTGCTGATGGGTGGTCCAAATATGGATATTTGGCGAAATGTTTTGGACTTCCAAACTGCTCTTGGAAGGACTGTCAGGAGTTCAGCTTACGCTGTTGATGGGGAAGCTCCTGTGTTACCGGGGGTGCCCGCAAGCCATGCGGGGAACCCGGTGTCGCACAAGCGTGCGTTCTCTAGGGATATAGTCCCCAAGAGACCTAACCAGGGCGCTCCGATGTTGTGGAAACTGGTCGTAGAATTTAGTTGCCCGGCGCCTAATTTCGTCCTCCACGTACGGGAGGGACGAGGCTTCGTGCAGTAGTCTCGTGGGGAATCTGCGGTATACAGAATAGATTACACGAAGACCTCTATTCTGTATACGTTGCAGACGCAGGAGGTGGGTGTCCGCAGCCATGCCCCAGATTTCGCAGGCATACAGGAGGATAGGGATAATGAGAGCCCGAAAGAGACGTAGCTTTAAGGAGATTGGCATCCCCGACCGCAGCATAGGGTACAGTGAGGCAATTGCCCCACTGGTCCGCGCTGATAGGTCGTTGATGTGTCCCCGAAAAGTTAGGCCCTTGTCGAGCTTTACTCCCAGGTAGGTAAGGGAATCTACCCACTCAATCCTTCGGCGAAGGTATGTGAATGTGGGGAAGTTGGCGGGAAAGCGGCGTTTGGTGAAAAGTATGGCGCGGCTTTTCTCCGGGTTGATGGACAATCGCCAACGCCTACACCACTCTTGGATGAGGCGGAGGTGTCGCTGTATGGGGAGAAAGGTTCTGCGAGGGTGTTTATTTGTACAGTATAGCAGCACGTCGTCAGCATACTGGGCTATGTTAACGTGCTGCTCGGATGGAATGTCGGCCACATATACGCTGAACAGCGTAGGGGACAATACAGAACCTTCAGGGACTCCGCCTCTGATTGGCCTTCGTGTGGATTTGGTTCCCGCAACTGCGACCACAAAGGATCTATGTTTTAGGAATGAGTGTAGCAGGTGTATCAGATGTGTGGGTAACTCCAGTTGGATGAGCTTGTGAAGGAGACCGGCATGCCAGGTCGTAGAGAAGGCCTTCTCAACATCTAGAGAAACCGCGGCGGTATAGGCTTTGTCCTGGAAACCCAGGGCAGCTGCCTCCACCACACGCAGCAACTGCTGAGATGTTGAGTGGCCAGGCCGGAACCCAAACTGATGGGGAGGGATGGCTTGAATGTCCCCTAAGATGGGAGACAAGCGGACTAGAATAAGCCTCTCGAGTACTTTCGAGAGTACAGACAGGTAGACTTATGGATCGGTATTTGGCAGGATGAACCGGGTCTTTCCCTGGCTTCAATATGCAGATCACCCGGGCCTGCTTCCACTCACGTGGAAAGTGACCAAGGGCGAGGCACATATTGAAGACCTTAGTAAGGAAGAGCACGGCCTTGAAAGGAAGGTGGCGGAGCATGGCAGGGGTTAACCCGTCAGGCCCCGCAGCCTTTTTGCGGTCGAGGCGTCGGAGTACGCCCTGGAGTTCGCTAGGTTTGATGATGGGAAGCCGATCCGCCTCCCCATGAGGACGCCGAAGATATCGACGTACCTCCTGGCGGACACGGTCGGAGAAGTCTAGGTCCTGCGGATCGTCTCTAGGACGCATAGTCCTCTCCAGGTAGTCAGCAAACACATTTGCTTTGGCTTGGGGTTCATAGGCCAGGCCTCGGGTGCCTTGGATGGGTGAGGTGTGTGACCCTCCTCGGTTCCTGAGTCGCTTGGCAATCTTCCACACGTCGCCATCTTCCGGGTTCAGACGAGTCATCGTATCCTCCCACGCGCGCACTCGGTGCTCGCGTAGGCGGAGACCAACCTCATGGCGTAAACGCCTTAGAACCGCTAGATGATGGGGCGTGCGTTGCCTCTGGTAGCGCCTGCGAGCCGCCCAAGAGCGGCGGATGAGCAATAGAAGCTCTAAAGGCAGGACATCAGGATGGAGAGGAGCTGGGGTGTGGATGATGAGGTTGTGGACCGTTCGCTTCACGACAGAGGTGAAGGAAGAGACCGCAAAATCTAGGGTTGGGATGTCTGTGATGTTGGGGTTGGCGGGGATCGAGCCATTCAGGCAACTTCTGACGCAGTCCCAGTCTACGTTCCGATGTTGGATCGGGACCTCATGACCGGCAACCTGGGTGTTTATGATGGCCAACACGGGATTATGATCTGAATGAAGTTCGTTGACCGATGTGAGTGATAGATGATATGGAAAATGCTTGATGAATGCGAAGTCTATGATGGATGGCCGCCCTAGACCTCGCGGGTAATGGGTAGGTTGCGAGGGACCCTCTACTTTAAGTTGAGGGTCCGCGTCTACCATTCTGATGATGTCGTTGCCTCTAGCGTCTGCTCGGAGGCCGCTATGCCAGCGCTGATGCTTAGCATTTAAGTCCCCGGCAATAATGGCATGAGGATGTAGGGCAAGGATGGAGAGGTAGTCGTTTGGAACGAACTGCCTCTGGGGTGGGTGATAAGCAGACACCATCAGGACTTCAGTACCTCCGAGGTGGACACAAGTGGCCGTGGCCTCTAGGGTTTGAAGTGGAGGGAGCTGGATGGGTTTGTGGACCACACTGTTCTTCACGAAGATCGCTGTGCCGCCCCCACGGCGGCCGACGCGGTCCGATCTGAGACAGTGATAGCCCTGGAGTCGGGATGTGACGTTCTGATGGAGATGTGTCTCTGACACCAGAATGAGGTCTAGGGCATGCGCTCCAGCAAAATGGTGGAGCTCATTCTCCTGACCGGCCAGGCCACACGCGTTCCAAAACGCGAACCTAAACGAGGTACGAGACCTAGTCTGATCCGCCATTCTGGGTCGTGCGGATGACGGTGGTCAGGAAAGCGAGCGCCTCCATGGCTATGGCCATTTTGCTGGTTTGGTCGCTGGCAGAGAGGAAACTTACCAACAGTTCGGCGATCCTCTGGCCATGATTTTGCAACAATTGTTGCAACCACGCCAGTACGTCCTGGAACTGAGGTGTGGGAGGGGTAGTGGTTGGTTGTGGAGGTGGTTGGACAGGAGGGCTCGGTAGCACCGGGTCCTCTTCGACCGCGACCTCCCTCTGCCGGCGGGCGGGCGTGGGAGCCCCACGCTCCCCGCGAGCTTCGGAGACGGTAGCAGGCCTCCGAGGACGTCGGCGTTTTCCCGACCTGGGAGGGAGGGGAGCTGGTTGTGTAACTGGAGCTTGTGTTAGTGCGCTGGGGTGTGTGTCGGAGTTGTTAACGCGCGACGCCACAATCTTACCCGCAGCTCTGCTGGTCGCTGCCGCGTACGCTGAACCCTGGGTCGGTCCTGCCGGGGCAGGGCCTACCCGGGGGCTGTCCGCCGCAGAAGGTTGGACCACCTGTGGTGGGTTCTTAGTTGCTAAGATGGCCTTCCTTGTTGGACAGCCTCCGTAGCAAGCTACGTGTGCGCCGGAACAGTTGGCACACTTGGGCACATCCTCCCGAGATTTCGGGCAGACCTCTTTTGAGTGTTCGCCACCGCACCTCAGGCAGCGAAGTTTCCTGTGGCAAAAGTGGCTTGAGTGATTAAATCCCAGGCAACGATGGCACTGGGGAGGACCGCTAGAACCCTTGGATGGTTCAATATGTACCCGGAGGTAACATAGGCCTGTGATGGCATCAATTTTCTTACCCTCCGGGTCGAGGGCTCTCTCCACCACTACGAGGAATAGTGGGAGGGGTTTTCTGGGTCCTTGCCCATTTGGTGCGGCTCTGATCAGCTGTTTGACCAGTCTTGGGCTGACGCCCTGGCGTTTGAGGTCCGCGACAATCTCGTCGATGGGTGTGTCCACCGGGAGACCGCGGATAACCCTGTGGACGTCGCGGGTTCTCTCCAACCCGAAGGTGAAGTGGGGGATACCCTTGTCCTTAAGGTGGTGGAGGAGGATGTTGTAATCTTCGGCCGATTTGGCCTGGAAGATAAAGCGGCTCTTGCTCCGCCGCACCGTACACTCCCTCGACAGGGTAGGCATCACCAGCTTAAGAAAGCCGATAGACCCTGTGAAGTCGTCCACGATGATCGGTGGAACGTGCCGCTTTTCAGGGAGAGGTGTTTGAGGATGGTTGAGGTTACGGAGACCTTCTTGTGCCAGTTTGGCTAACTCGGCCAGCCGTCTCTTGGTATTACGTGAGACCACCTCACGAAAGCCGTCTTCTCCCTGTTGAGGAATTTCTTCCTCTCCAGAGGAGAGACCAGATGAAGATTCGTCGTCCATCGCGACGGAAGATCTGCAGGAATAGATACTCCCACAGTCCTCGGAGTCACACTCCGGATTTTGGCCTACCCGTGGAACTTGTTCACGTGGGAGGCCCTGGCTGGTGGTAGGTTCGGAAGCCTCGACTCTTCGGCACTTGCCTCTTCCGCTCTCGCGTTGAGTGGCAGGTCGCTTCTTAGCCTCGGCGGAAGTCTTTTTGACAGCACCAGTGGAGGTGCTGGCAACGGGAGTTGCAAACTGGCTGGCAGGCCCCTTTCGGGACTTGCCGGGGGAAGAAGGAAGGCTGGCCGGCCCCTTTCGGGACTTGCCGGGAGAAGAGGGAAGAGAAGACATAGGGACAGGTACAATACTGCACCCTGGGGTGCAGTATTACTCAGACACACCTCACGTGAACTCACCTGCAGGTAGCAGGGGCTTAGCAGCGTGCCGAACAGAGGACCGGACACCTTTTGCAAGATGCGCCTTATCTACCCGAGGGTAGATGGCTAAGCCTTGTTCGGCTTTCCGCTACCTGGAATAAGTAGTCTTCCTCGTTGCACCAGCACGCCCCCTCCGAGCGCCAAAACGGTGTCGAAGAAGAAGCAGGAAGGAAGCTGTGCGATACACTACGACTTGCTGTCAAGCCTCTTGCAGTGTATGCGCCAAGATTGTGCTTTGCCTGAAAAGGCCGTCGCTAGAATATCTAGAAGTCTCTGGAAGCTCCTCCACGGTCGCCGCAGTCGCGCTCCTAATGCCCCCTGGCGGGAAGACCAAGAACTCGCTGCCCAAGCACCATCAACTCCAAGTGAAGTGAACAGGACGAGGGTACGCCCTACAATGCAGATGGCATAGTTGCTTGCTCATTGAAAACTCTCTCCCTGGTCCTCCTTGGAAGTCGCTGCCCGGACCACTAGGGTCGCCTTGTCGTTCTCTCCTTGGGTGGATGGTATGCTTTCGGTGTGCACCGGGTGTCACAATCTGGAAGTGCTAGGGATTTCTATGGGTCTCTGGTGGCTTCGCTGGCTTCGCTGGCTTCGCTGGCTTCGCTGGCTTCGCTCTCCGACAAGCTTTCGGTCTCACTTGGCCATGGTAGCTTAGTGGTTAGAGCAGCCACTCGATAGCGGAAGATCAGTAGTTCCAATCCCAGCTATGGCATTGAATTTTCCAGTCCTGATTCCACCTCCTAAACATTGCCCACACTCGGCTTGTGTATTTAAAAACACCAGTTTGTTGACATAAATATACCTACATAATAATTACCATCTACCGGTTACTTAAACCCGGGACATACAGTACTTACTATTGCAAGTAGCATTTGGGGTATTTATCTCTGATGTGAAATTCTCTTGTGGTCTACCGGGAAAGTACGAATTTGTTAGGAATTTAATGTCATATTGGCAAGTTGGCCATGGTAGCTTAGTGGTTAGAGCAGCCGGTCGCTAAGCGGAGGATTCGTGGTTCAAATCCCGTCTATGGCATTGAACTTTTCAGTCTTGATTCACCTCAAACTTTTTATTGTTATACAATACACTATTATATCTTAGTTGAAATTACATTTACACACTTAAAATATATGTGATTGGGACTTGTGGCTATACCTCGTTTGAGGAACATCCCTTTTCAGTGTCCAGCGTAATCTGCTAAGATTTTTGGACACCAGGGCTTTTCTGTTTCAGCGATGTATCAGTAGAAACACTTCCCGGGTTCATCGCTCACAGTCTCTAGGTTTTCAGGGAAGAAATCAGCATGGGAGTGCAAAAAGTGTATTTTCAAAGACATATATTGCATTCTCTTGTAGTTAGTTCTCAATCATCTCACTCCAAAGTTCTCTGTAGTTATCAAACCCGAAGTTTCCTAGAAAGTTTGCGACAACTTTTTTAAAATATTGTCATGCAACTGCTTCTTGCACATTTAAATGGTTTTAAAATTCTGTACGTTTCATCATTTCCCTTATTGGAAGCTCAACAAATATTAATTATTTTATTTTAGCTTCACTAATCCTTGGAAATTTATTTTTCAGGAAAAGAAATACACTACGATCACAATTCTGACAATTTTTTTTCGGCAAAACAATTGTTTATTGACAATTTTATTGGACATGTGTTACACTCATCATGTACAATCCGTGATATTATAATGAGCGAGAGCGAGAGCGAGAGCGAGAAAGAGAAAGAGAGAGAGAATAGAAAGGGAGAGAGTGTGTGTTTGTAAGGTAATTTTAAAAAAAAGACCACTAAAGGAGTTATAAATCTCCTTGCATTTCATTTCTTAAATTAGTAAACTATTAAAAACAATTTATAAAGCTCTAATCAATACATTAGCATTATAAAATAACATACTAAAATCCTTGACTTACAGTTCAAAATGCGATGTAGTTGAAAAAAAAAGTTGTTATTCCACAGAATATAAATAGTTGCTGCGCTCCATGCAGTATGAAAACAAAAGCCGGTTACATTTTGTTGTAAGGAATACACGCAGACGGCCTTGATGCAACGCTTGAACAAAAAATGTGACAATCAATTTTGTTTTATATTTGTTTCTTTAACTGCCATTTACTGAATGCTGCAGACGTGTATGTAATGAAACAGGATATAAATCTCCAAATTACCTTTATGCCAATTTAATAGACGTGTGGAACAACGTAATAAAAACTGCCTGTTATGTGCAATCAAACGACGGACAGTGGTCTACAATGTAAACGTGTACCTGCAGATGAGTAGTTTATGTGCAGGGTTATAGAGCAGCCACATTAGGATACCTCAAAGAGAGGATGCAATAACAAATTGAATTGTATGTGACAGATTGAATCATTTACCTATACCATTCGCCTATTTAAGGCGATGAAATTGGTGGCCTGGAAATGTAGAATCAAGCACTTTTTCTGCACTATGTGGACATTTTATGGCATTTATTTTATCAAAACTAACTCGGAGACGCAACAGCCCTTTCCGGGCCAAGTCCTACTGCCCAGCAGCTAGTATCCAATCTCTGCCCACGAGAGGCGTCATGAGTGAGGTGCAGTACTAGAGGGTGGAACTTGGTCAGCGCCCCGATCCTTCCCGGCTGGTATGTGAAGTCTTTGCAACCAGAGGCTGCTGCTTGTCAAGTGGTTGTCAATAGGCCCATCAGGGATCTAACGGGGCTGAGTGCACCCTGAATATTAAATTACTGTGGGACCAAAAGGAAGCTGCAATGTTTAAAATTTAACTTACTGTAATCACCGAGCGAGGAGTGGTCCACTGACAAAGGGTACTTATTACCTGCAGTATTTGCAGAACTTGGAGGACTGTCGAGGAGAGGTTAAGGAGATCAAGATGTTCCGCCGATGTCTCACATCCTTTTGAGTGAATATCGGAATTGTTCAACGGTTATTAGGAATACGCAGGACTTAAAATCACAAATGTTAGGGTTTAAGAGTAGGATTCACCTAAAAAGAACCTAGATCAGACATATTCAACCTGGGGTATGCGTACCCCCAGGGGTACCCGAAACTTCTTAGGGGGTACTTAAAATTTAAACTAAGCATACACTAGTATAACATGTTTTCTAAATTATTACAAATAAGTAAAAATATTTCAGCCAGAGAGATTTGAATTGCCTTCTGTCCAAGAATCCATCTTGATTACTCTACTGGTCTGCCCAACAGTGATGTCTTACAACTACACTCACTAATCATTTGTATTCCTTGTTTCAGTTGCCGACAACAATAACTCTGCAAATGTACGTTACCCACTCATTTATAATGCTTCAATACTCAGTATATTTTCGTAATTATTATGTGGATGTTCGTCTTCTTTACTAAAGGCCTCTCATTCTTTATATATGTGGACTGATTTTCAGATTATAACAATTGAATTTCATTTTATTAATGTGGCTGTGAACTACATAGTTTAACTTTTGTTGTAAGATGGATAAAAATCAATGAAAAAAAGTGATAGTATTGAACTACTGCCACTGAAAAGTGCAACAATGCGTGTTCTACCATGGTGAAAATAGTGATGAAACTCCCCCATTTACGAGCAAGTCAGTAAAAGTGAAATACGGATATTATATTAAATATAGATTCGTATCCAATATGTGTGATCCAACTCTACCTCTGCATTATTTGCAACCAAAATCTGCCGAATTGTATGAAACCATCCCTACTTGACAAATTCATGTAATTTTATGTCTGTGTGCTATCTGTGACGTTCCTGTATTTATTTTATAGATTATAGCATGTTTCTTTTTGTAGTATTTAGCAACTTTTAAATGTTATAACCTATTTATATGTAATTATCTATAATTTAAATCAAGCACAACTCCACAGGATGGAATAGAAATTTGTCTGGGAGTACCTGGAGGAAAATGGGTGAATACCACCGTTGCAGATCACTGTAGAAATACTATAAAAGAATGGAGAAGTTAAATGAAATGAATTCGTCAATGGAGTTTTGAAAACCATCGGGTACACGAACTCTACAATGTATTTGGGATATGAGTACGCAGATTTCGCGTGATGACAGACACAAACATGACGAAAAAACTTCCAATAAATCCATCTATAGTGAAGGACAACAGAGAAAATTGATCATTGGATACATTATCTGCACAGTCTGGCAGCAGAGTAGGACTTTGAGAGAGCGAGGGATCTAGTAAGAGAGCCAAAGCTCTCCCCCCTAAAACCAGGGAAGGCGGCAAGCGAGTGCCTCTCTCTCTCTCTCTCTCTCTCTCTCTGTGGCTTTACATTAGTCCAATACTTGGTTTCCTAAAAAGGTTTCCTAAATACGGTGGCAGCTAATGGGAATCAACATGTCTGTTTCTGAATCAATTTGGGCCCAGCTGAACTAACAACACAAACAGTAGTTTTCTTTCAAGCTTTCCGAGCAGTATTCAGGTAGATAGTTTTTACTATCAGAAACGCGAAAAGAACAGTTGTGACAACTTTAGGGGAATAAGTATTCTAAATATGCGTTACAAACAATATGGAACAATAGTAAAGGGCCGATTATTATTGTACTTATAACTTATAATAAATTTTATCATAAAACTAATAATAGAAAAACAGTACATACAA